>PVLA01000523.1:63409-525228 GCA_004027455.1 Hydrochoerus hydrochaeris | reverse complement strand
GGGTCTTGCTAAATTGCTCAGGCTGGGCTCAAATGTGTGATCCTCCTGCCTCAGCCTCCAGAGTTCTGGGATTATAGGCATGTGCTACCCACCTGTAGTTTCTGATGAAAGCTGTGAGGTGAGTTAGCTGGCTTACAGTCACAGTGGGCTTCCTGAGCAGTGGCACTAGGGACAGCCAGTTGTACGTGTAGTGTCCTGCGGCTAGCACCTCGTCCATATAGTGCCTCAGAGTTGAGGTGAGTTGCTGGTCACCAGTTTTAAATTTTGCATTTCCAGTATTCCCTTGAACTGGTAATTTTTCCTATCAGAAAAGACTGCTGATTTTATTCTAGAGCTGCAGTTTTAGTCTGATCATTAAGTTTGTGCCATTTGCTTAAAACTGTTTTTAACCTTACATGGTTTATAATCTTTGGGGTTTTGCAGCCTTGTTTTTTTTTTTTGGTTTTTTTTTTTGTTTGTCTTTTTGCAGATATTTTCAATAGCAAAGATTCAGAATGGTATTTCTGATAGGGCTAAAACACATTTTTAACCAAAGCATTCATCAGGAAAAAATTGGGCTTTATACTTTCATCCCTAACATATAACATGAACCTTACTTTGTAACATAGAGGGGTAAACAGTATTGAATCAGAAACCTATTGTAACAGAAGAGTGGTGTTGGTGTATTTACCCCAGGTTGGCACTTTTGCACACATGCACACACCATGAGTAAATATGAAAACTGCTTCCTGTATTCTCTATGCACAGCTACTGAGATCACAGCTGGCTATTATTATGCTAAAGTACAAATTTATAATACAAAAGTATGGGTTGGGTTGTTGTAACATTTTAGTGGAAGACTCTTGGCAGTACTGAAAAAGTGAACCCATGGCGCGCTAAACCACAGCCCCCTCATCCCTTTGTAGTATTTTAGGTTCTAAGTTGCCTGGGTGGAACTTAAATTTGCAATCCTCCTGTCTCAGTCTCCTGTCTCAGTAGCTGGGATCACAGGCCTAGCCCACCATGATGGCTTAATGTAAGATTCTTTAAAAAAGAAATTATAGACATTGGGATTAATAAATAATACCGCATTTACTTCTTTGCTACTAGGATTTGAACTTAGGACCTTTCACTGAGCTACATCCTCAACCCTTTTTAAGACAGGTTCTTATTGAGTTGCTAGCTTGCCCAGATTGGGTTTGAACTTGCGATCCTCTTGCCTCAGCTTCCCAGAGTGTTAGGTTTACAGGTATCTTTGGATGACCCTCTTCTGAGCAGCCCATGGCCTTTTCATCTTTTCTCCCTCATGATGCACAACAGAACACAGCTGTATATATGAATCCAAATGATACACAGCTCTGCCTGCTGAGGTGTTGACACACTCATTACTGGTGTCTCCAGAAACCCTCAGCTGCAGACTGGCAAGAATTAGCTTCTGGCTCTCAAAAATATCCATTGTGTATGTCCACAGGCTTATTTTGGTCAATCAGCTGTTTTTTAATCAAGCCCATGTGGCCTAGCTGAGTCTAAACATCTGCTTTTAAACACTGAAGCATTTGGAAGTCAGAGTAAGAAACTTCTTCTCCATGAAGATGTTTTAACATGTTCTCGCCACCTGGAGCAGCAGTGGTACATGCATGACCATCTCACACCACATGGGAGAGTTACATACGCACCACTGGTGGTCATCATCAACGTGGGTGCCATTTATGGTGATATTTCTTTTGAGTTCTGAAGCAGTCTTATTTCCAACAAGTGAGTTGCTTTTCTCTAGCTGTTGTCACAACAGACACAAAACAAGGACCAGCTCAGGAGCAACTACTCCATCCTCTTCGCCTCTTCAGGTGTCACCAGCTTTGGAGAATGGCACACTAATCTGTTGTTACCGCATCTCTTTCCGTTTCAATCTTCAGAGTACTTCCAAATTAGGGAAGACTATTCTTGTTGTCCCATACTTTGAAAAATAAGTTCTCACGATCATGTCTTTTCTATGAATGTGCAATCTGGTGTATATTAAGATACCAGCAATTGGGCTGGGGATTTAGCTCAGTGGCATAAGTGCCTCCCTTGCAAGCAGGTGGTCATGAGTTCAATCCCTGGTACCGATTAAACAAAACAAAACAAAACAAAAAAAAACCCAACAATTGTGTATGTTTTCAGTGGCTTCATCCAAATCTTCACAGAAATCAAGAGTATTTGAAACTTCTTTTGCTCAAATCAAAGTAAGGAAGATTGGTAAATATTTTCTTCATAATTAAACTTCCTTATCTGCAGGAGCTAATTGGCCCAGTCATCAGGGAACATGTTGGGCAGCTAATCCACCCTGAAAGACATTTAGGAAACTGTTTGTTCAAAGCTTGATGATCTACAGTCTTTGTTTTGTTTTGTTTTTTATTTAAAGAGAAAAAAAGCAAAACAGAAAAAGGGGTAGAAACAATACAGAATTTCAGAACAAAATGAACAGTAAGAAATCACTAGTTGATAAATTACAAATTGTCTTCTTAGACATAGTTGTTCAAGTTACAAAATTAAAGCATACAAAGTGGACATTCAAACAGTGAGACTGCAAAGAAGTTCAATGATCCAGTAACAACTTAGCAACATAGTTATCAATCCTACACACTTAAACATACATGCAGCCATATCCTCTGGAGCACTTTATTTTCTTCCTTTTACTTTTTAAGTCCCTTATCTGTTTAGTTATATCCTGTTTTAGGTTGCTCAGTACCTTATTGACTTGTTTTGTTGTTGTTTACTTTTTAATCACCTTATATAATTCTGTTGCTTTGCTTTTGAGTTTCTCCTCATCCATGCCCCATGGATCAGCTTTGGTGGAGTTGGGAGTTTTTTGGAGGTATTTTGTTACTTTGTTATCTACTTTTCTTTTTGAAGGTAGCAAAATACAGCAGAACAAGACAGAACAAACCCATGCAACCCCAGTGCAGTGAAACTGGCACAGAACCTCATAGCAGGTCATCAGGACACCAGCAATAGGCACAATAGTACATCCTGTTCTGTTCACATTAGCTATTCTTTTAATCAGGTAGAGCAAAATGGAAGGAAATATCAAACTTATAAAAACAGAATATTGAGTAGAGCAATACCATTAATTAAAACTGAGCAAAACAGTGATAAAAATATTTGCCTTCAAAGAGATGGTAGAAGGAAATCCCCCTTATTTGCCACACTGCATACATTCATCCTCCCAAGAGATACTCAAACCGCTGGTGCCCATTTGCTAACGGGGAGGGGATGGTGGTGGTGGTGGATCGATGTCTGATTCTTAGCCTGCGTACCGGCAGGCCCCCAGCTGCTTACCAGGATGGCAAGTAGGCTGCCTGTTCTCCCAGGGCCCCAAGTTCCAACATGATCTGTTGTTTTGTTTTGTTTTTTTGAGACAGGGTTTCATTTGCAGTTCAGGATGGCCTTGAGCTCAATTTGTAGCTGAAGCTGACCTCAAACTCTGATCCTCCTGCCTTAGCCTCCCCAGTGCTGAGATTACAGGTGTGTGCCACCATGCCCAGCTCATGTTTTTTGTTTTGTTTTGTTTTTTAGTCTCATAAAATAAATAGGAGTCTGGTGTGGTGGTATATTCCTATAATCCAAGCACTTTGGGAAACTGAGGCAGGAAGAGTACAAGTTGGAGCCCAGCCTGGGCAACTTAATAACTTAACGAAACTCTGTTTCCAGATAAAAAATAAAAATAGTCTGGAGCTGTAGCTCAGTATAAAGCCCTTGGTTCCATCCTCAGTACCACAAACAAAACAACCAAGGTGGAATAGGATACTGACAGCCCTCGCTTCCTGGGCACTTCCCATTGTGGACCTCACCCTTCTCTGGTCTTTGCAAATGCCGTCTCACTGAATACTCAGGACAGGTGGAGAAAGTGACGTGAGCTGCCATGTGCACTCTGTGGCAGGTGCAAATCTAATGCTAACATATCCAGAGCTGCTGATGCAGTCTGGGGCTTTCAGCTGCTATGCAAACTGCCATGCTCACACCAAAGCTGTCAGAAAACAAGCACATATTGTAAACACTAAACAAACACAGGCTAATCTAATCCCATCTCCCAGAAGCAACTGCTAGAAACATTTTTATGTCCATCCTGTCATTCTTCTGTGAACACAGACATCTATTTTATACAAATGGACAACACAGTCACTGTGCTAGAATCTGCTTCTCTACCAAACAGCATGGAGATCCAAAAACAGATGTCAGAGTCAGCACCAGAGGGAAAACGGGCTTAGGCAGGTGTTCCCTGGGCTTTGAGCTGTGTCCCCTTCCTATGCCAAGCCTGTCAATGTGGACTGGAGAAGTACACAAAGCCGGGCAGAGGGAGAGAGGACACAGTAGACCAATGCTTCCTCACCTTGGGAAAAGGCAAAGAACTGCAAAATGCGTGGGTTGGCAGAGCAGAGGGAGGCACATAGCATTGAATCTCAGAATAGACACCTGGGGGCGAGGCAGGGGCCTCTTCCCAGAGGTCTGAAGTTGGGGCAGATCTGGTTCCACAGGGATTAAGCCACACTCCGGGTGGGGCAACTGCTCTTTCCAGTGCTCAGTGCAACCAGCAGCTCACCTGTCCCCTGCCAAAGGGCTAGAATCCTCCTCTCCAGAAAATGATACAGTGTAACTTAGATGGGAGAGTTTCTGAGTGGGGCTGGGGCTTCTGGCATACTTTGTTCCTCTACTTGCTCCCTGGAGAGCCTCCAAGTGACCCTTTCCTTTCCAGTCAGACACCTGGAGACTGCCCTGTGCTTGAGCTCCATGCAGGAGGCCAGTCAGGGACAGGAGTCACATGGAATCCTTAAGCAGGGCCTCTGCTGGTAAGCAAGAAAGAAATTACTACAGGGGGTAGAAGTAGGAAAGAAAAGAACCAAGGACTAAACAAGTGGGGCAACTCCTTCAGGAATCATGGTGATCAGAAAACAAAGGAGTTTTGATCTGCCCATGGTGAGGCATAGCTGTAATTCCAGCACTTAGGGAGGCTGAGACAGGAGGATCGTGAGTTTAAGCCCAGCCTGGGGACTTTAGTGAGATCCTGTCTTGAAATAAAAAAATAAAAAAGGGGCTGAGGATGTAGCTCAGTGGCAGAGCCTCTCTGGGTTTGATTCCCAGTGCGCACACACACACATGGAGAGATTTTTAAAATGTCCTAATGAGACTTCTCAGGGAGATTTGAGGAAATATAATATCTTAAAATCAGAATAAGGTGCCATGAGGAAGGAATAATTATCTGAGAAAGTTTGTGAAAAATAAGTGTTTAGTGGGCTTGGGCCATAAAAAACTCTGACAAAATTAGACTTCATCCAAATTTTAAAAATTATTGTCAAAAAGTATCATGAGAAAATAAATACATAAATCAAAAACTGGGAGAATAAAGCCAGGTGTAGTGGTGCACACCTATAATCCTAGCACTTAGGAGGCTGAGACAGGAGGATCATCCAGACCAGCCTAGGCTACCTAGCAAGATCTTGTCTCAAAACAAACACAAAAACAAGCAAAAGTAATTTGTGAAAGACAAGTGTTAGATTTTCAATTTTGGTCTTTCCCTGGGCTAGCAATGAGATGAGGTGCTCTCTCGTGATGCTGAGCAGCATCAGTAAATAACTCCCAGCCAGCCCATTATGAGGGTACTGGGGACACCCTGGAGGGTGCTGTGCTGCTGAGCTAGGGTGTTTGGCAAGCCAGGCATGTTATATGTGTATCTGACTTATAATATTGTCAACTTCCAATGAATCCATTGGGCATCACCCATTGTAACAGAGCATCTCACAAACTACTCTCCCAACTTCATAAGAATACACTTTGAATATGAGCCAATAGACATTTTACCAAAGATACAGGAATAAATGATGAGCACACAAAGGTATTCAACACCATTGGTCATGAGGGAAATAGAATTAAAATCACATGGAAATCCCACTACATGTACATTAAAATGACTAACTCTTTAAAATCTTGCTATGTCAAATGATGGGAATGGTTCAGAGCAACTGGAACTTTCTCATATGTTGCTCATGGAAATGCAAAATGGTGAACAGGCAGCTGTTTATTGCATGGTTAAACATACACTATGAAATCCAGCAATTCCACTCCCAGGTACATACTATCAAGTGAAGTGAAAACACAGGTCTGGGGGCTGGGGATTTAGCTCAGTGGCATAAGCGCCTGCCTGGCAAGCGCAAGGTTGTGAGTTTGATCCCTGGTACCGCAAGAAAAAAAAAAAAACCACAAGTTTGCATAAAGATATGTATCTAAGTCTTAACTGTAGTGTTATTCGAAATGGAACTGGAAAACCCAAATGTCCCTTAGCTGATGAGCAGACAAAAAAATTGTGGTTAACCATTAGCATATGCCACCCAGCAGTGTTGTAGCAACAAGGTTAAGTCTCAGAAGATACAAAAGATTATGCTATACAATTCCACTTACACAACACTCTAAAAAAGGAAAACTCAGCCGGGCATGGTAGCACATGCCTGTAGCCCCAGCACTCGGCAGGCTGAGGCAAGGATCACTGAGAGTTTGAGACTGAACCAGACTATATAGTGAGTTCAAGGCCAGCCTGAATTACGTAGCAAGTCTTTCACTCAAATTATAAGAGAAAAAGCCAAAAAGGACAACTCTGATCTGTGACAACAGATTTGTAATCTGCTCAGAGCTAGGGTTGAAGTAAAGAGGAACCAAGAAAACCTTTGAAACTATCTATCTATCTATCTATCTATCTATCTATCTATCTATCATCTATCTATCTATCTATCTATCTATCTATCTATCTATCATCATCATCTGTATCTACCTAGGGCATTATTGGGGGTTAAACACAGGGCCTTGGTACTTACCTTCATCTCCAGCCCTTTTTATTTTTTTAATTTCAAGACAGAGTCTTACAAAGTTGCCCTGGCTAGGCTCAAATTTGTAATCTTTCTGCCTCAGCCTCCCAGTGCTAGGATTACACACATGCACCACCATTACAGGCTGAAATGTCCTCTATCTTGATTGCAGTAATGACTAGATAATTGGATATATTTGCACAGCCTCATCAAAATATACACAAAATGGAGTCATTTTGGCTGGGAAAACAAGCAGCCAGCTCACTGCTCTGGTAAGTGGCTGTGGCCTGTCAAGCCTCGGCTGCTCCAGGGCAAGAACCATCAGTGTTTCCTGAGATCTGCACCATGTTGGAACTTGGGACGCTGGGAAAACAAGCAGCCAGCTCGCAGCTCTGGTAGGTGACTGTGGTTTGTCAAGCTGCCGCCACTCCAGGGCAAGAACCATCGGCGTTTCCTGAGATCCATGCCAAGTTGGAACTTGGGGTGCTGGGAAAACAAGCAGCCAGCTCGCAGCTCTGGTAGACGGCTGTGAGCCTACTGGCACTCAGGTTAAGAATCAAACATCCATATCCCTCCCCTCCCAGTTAGCAAGTGAGAGTCAGAGATCTGAGATTGCGAGTTTGATTATATGCAATAGAGCAAATAAGGGTGATTTCCTTCTGTCTTATCTCTGTAGGCAAATATTTTTATCACTATTTGCTCTGTTCTGATTAATGGTATTGCTCTATTCAATATTCTGTTTTTATAAGTTCAGTATTTCCTTCAATTTTGCTGTACCTGATTGAATGAACAACTATTGTGAAGAAAACGAGATATACTAGTGTACGTATTACTGTTATCCATTTGTGTGCTTTAATTTTGTAACTTGAACAACTATATAAGAAGATAATATGTAATTTATCAACTAGTGATTTCTTATTTTTTTTGAAATTCTGTATTGTTTCTACCCTTTTTTCTGTTTTGCTTTTTTTCTCTTTAAATAAAATTTAAAAAAAAGAAAAAAAAATGGAATCATTTTGTTGTATGAAAATTTTAACCTCAATGTAAGTTGATTAAAGAAAAAGAGACTTTAAAAAATAAAAGACTTTTATTTAGCCAATAGAAAAGTTAGCAAATAAAGACAAATAGCTCCTAGGACATGGAAAAACCTGATGAAAAAATGAAGAAGAGAAAAAATGATGAGAATTGCTAAGACACATCAAGAATCAGTCCAGTATGTTTAACGATAGATACAAAAAAGTTCCAGAGAGAGAGAAAAGAAAAAACAAGAGATAAAGCCCTTGAAAAAAACAGAAACAAAAACAGCCTATGGAAGTTGAAAAGCCCAATCAGGCACAGAGCGAGGGATTACAAAAGACCCATCTAGTCTCAATTTTGTGACATTTCAAAGTATCAAGGACAGAGAAAAGATCCCGAAGGTGTCCAGCCTCCTAACAGACACCACCATCAGACTATGAATAGCAAGAGGATGGAGCTGTGCCTTTGAAATTTTGAATGATAATTTTCAATCTAGAAATGTATGCCCCATTATGAGGGGGAAACTAAAAGCATTTTTAGATATCTAAGCCATCCTCTTCCTGATCATGAGCTAGGACTATAGCCAAACAAAGGAAGAAGGAAGTCAAGACCAAGGGATACATCAGGCCAGCGAAGTACTGGACTGATCTGGAAGGGTAGGAAGTCTCAAGAGGACAGTTGGACAGCAGGCCTTGAGACCAGTAAGGCTGGAGGACTCGGTAACAGACTTCAAGGGAAAAAAGGGCAGAGTGTTCTGAACGATAGTTAGCATGACAATCCATGCTTCTCAAAGGTAAATGTGAGAATATGGAGAAGGCACATTGTTCTTTTGTCTAAAAGGAAAAAGAAGGAAAAAGGTAGGCTTAGTGTAGCTCAGAGGTAGAACACATATTCAACATGTGTGAGGTCCTGCTGGGTATGGTGGTGCACGCCAAAACCAAAACCAAAACCAAAAATAAAGCACAAGTGCATAGTAAAACCTTGTCTCAAACAAAGCAAAGCAAAGCAAAACAAAACAAACCCCCCCAAACCAAAACCAAAACCAAAGCACAAGTGCATAGTAAAACTTTGTTTCAAACAAACAAAGCAAAGCAAAACAAAACAAACCCCCAAAACCAAAACATGTCTGAAGTTTAGGGTTCCATCCCCAGCTCCACCACACCACACACATAAAAGAAATTATAAATGCAGAAGATAAAAAAGTGGCATGTCCACGTCTATGGACGTCCAAATCAAACTATGGCCTTATTTTGAGCAATTCACAGAGAATCTTTTTCTTTAAGGACACTGGGATTCATGGGAGAAACACTACCCCCATTAAGATGTTGAACAGATATAGTGGTGCCTCAGTTCACGAACTTAATTTGGGCAACAAATTCTGCGACCACAATCATGGAAAGAATGAAGTTCATGAACCAAGGTACCACTGTAAAACATATATAGCCATGATCAGAAAATACTGCTGGTTGACTTTAAGCCTTCAGAATCAACCTACACCCAAATCACACAGATATAAGTATTTTTGAACTTACGGTAAATAGTAACCTTGATAACATGGAAGGTAAAGGCCCTGCTGTTGTGGGTGAACAGGGGCAAGGCCAGGGAAAGGATGGGACCCTTATCTCCTGTGTGGGTGAGGATGGGATGGGTGGGGGGAGACAGACAGAGACTTAAGTACTATGCATTATTTAATTGTGGTTCTGGAGGAAAACCTAAGAGAATAATAAGATGGTAACAAACAGAGGTGAAAGGCTAGTGTATCTTCTCTGACCTGACCTGAACAGGCTCTGATAGTCCCCTTCTCTTGCCACTTTCCCAAACTTACCTCCTGTCTTCCTCTTGCCCTCCTGGAGGCTCCATGACACTGGGCTTCTTGAGCTTCCTCCACCTCAACAAACCTGCTCCTGTCCAGGGCCTGTGTTCTCATGCAGTGTGGGTGGAGGCACGCTTGGAGCTTGACATTCCACCAAAACGCATCTGCCCTGGTCGCACCAGCTTGCCCTTTCTGAGACACAAAGCCATAATGTCCCTTCCTTACTTACCATGCCTGGCGGGAGGGAGGAGTCTTCTATTTTCCCTAGCCCTCCAGCACACATATATCTTTAGGCATTTTTATATAAAAGTTTCAATGTGATACAGAGTGTTCCCATCTATTTTTTGCTCAGTTTCTTTTAATATTAACATCTTAGATAAGGAAGACATAAATATCAAAATAAGGAATTTAATTTCAGCACAGATCCATTGACCAAATTATTTAAATCTTTATTCAGACTTCAGGGTTTCCCCCTTAGTGTCCTTTTCTGGGTGCAGGGCACTCCAGGATCCTGCACTGCACTGAGCTGTGTCTCCTTAGGCTCCTTCCTCCTGTTAGTCAGTTCCTCACAGTTTCCTTGTCTTTCAAGAGCTTGATAGTAGAAGACATTTCTCAGTTTTCTTTGGGTTTGTCCAGTGTTTCCATGCTGAGGTTGTCATTATGCACCTTTGGCAAGTGCACCCCAGAAGTGACTTTGTGTCCTCACATGGACTGCGTGGTGCAGGCCATGTATAACTGGACATTCTGTGAGTCTGCTGTCATTTAGACTTAGCACTTAATGACAGGACAGCACAGCTCCTCAGAACAGAAGGCAGAAAGCGGCCTCAGTTCTGTGCTTGACCAGCACCCAGCCCAGTCATGTTGGTGCATCTGACTGACTGAGTCCTGGTCAAGTGCTGCACTGAAACAGGCTGTGCCCAGAATGGCTTGTATCTAAAGGTACCCCCAAAGCCCAGGTGGTCAGAGGTGGGGCTTCTCAGAAGTTACTGGATCTAGGGTGTGTGATTAAGGATGTGATGCTGGAATGAAGTGTACCCCACCCCGGATGTGAGTGCTACCTGCCCAAAGGGTGGGTGATCTGGATGGAATACGAGTGACTTCCTGCTGTTGCTGTCTGCTGATTGCTTTTTTGCTGCTTCACTATCTCCTGCTTGCTTGCCATGGGCTATTTCTTTTCTGTGATGCTTCTCTGCCATGCTGCCTTGTTTTTGGAGTCAGTCAACTATGGCCTGGAACCTCTACAAACTGAACTAAATAAATTTTTCCTCCTTTAACGTTGGGTATCAGTTATTTTGTCTCAGCAACAAGAAAAGTAACTAAGACAGATTTTGGTACCAGGAGTAGGGTTTTTGCTGGGACTGTACCTGACCAAGTATCGTACGAGCCTTTTTTTTTTTTTTTTTTTGTGGTACCAGGGATTGAACTCATGACCTCGCACTTGCCAGTCAGGCTTATGCCACTGAGCTAAATCCCCAGCCCTCGTAGGAGCCTTTGAAAGTGGCCTGTGGGAAGAGTTTGGAAAGTTTTGGAGATGCCAGATGAAAAGGCAACCCTTGAATGCTTTACACTGTACATGATGGAAGATTCTGGTCAGAGCTCAGAAGACTAGTATGCTGATAGAAATGCTGTGGGTAAAGACCAGGCTGGAGGCTTCTGCTGGGAAGAAGTGTGTTGGCTGTTGGACTCCAGACCATGTATTATGCTTTGGCAGAAAATTTTTCTGCAGTTTGCTTTTGTCCAGAGACTTTTCCTGAGACTGAGATCAAGTGTGGCAACTAATTAATCTGACATAAGAAAGGGAGTCTAATGCTGAAGTGGTGGTTTATCTACCATAGGGACTTTTAGCCAGGTCTATGTAGAGAATCAAGAGCAAAGAGCCCCGCATAATGATTTAAAATGCTGTGAGTTTTATTAGAAAGAAAGCTCTGGTAGAGTTGTGGACTGCAAAGATGGAGAAGAGGAGAATTTGGTTGCTGAGAAGGAAAAGAATAATAGAAAAGATGGCCTGAGGACAGAACACAAAAAGCCAGCACAAATACCAGTCTTTGTATCCTCAAAGTTTCAAAAGTGAAAGACTTTGCTTTGACAAGAAAGCCCCAGAGCACCAAGTTCCAGAATGGCAGCAGCCTAGGGAAGTTTTTCCTCAGGATTCTGTTCCTAGTGCTCAGCAATCCAGGCACTCGATCCCTACAGCCAAGAGAGAAGGAAGTCTGGTTACTGCTCCAGCTGGCAGCAGACCTTGGCATCATCCATATGGTGCTTTTTTTTTTTTAATTGGTACTGGGGATCGAACTCACAACCATGTGCTTGCAAGGCAGGCACTTATGCTGCTGAGCTAAATCCCCAGCCCCAAAGGTGCTGATTTTATGTGCATGCAGAATGCAAAAGTTGTGGGGTGAACAAGGTTTCCACCCTGATTTCAGAAGGCTTGGGAGGCCAGGCAGTGTGCCCACAAGAGGGCAGTGTGTGAACCTGTGAGTGTGAAGCCAAAGGTTCACAGGAGACCCCAGAAGGCTGGAGAAGCCAGGAACATGGATTATCTGAGGAAAGCTGCAAGGAGTGAGCAAAGTTGGCTCAAATGGTGCTATAGGGGTGGATCCATCCAAGTCTTTTGTTATTCACATCTTGCCACAGACAGCCTTGGATACTGGACATGGAGCTCCAGGACTTTGCCCTGCTGGATTTTGGACTTGCTTTGGTCCTTTCTATTCCCCTCTTTGTACCTTTTGGAATGGAAATGCCTATCTTGTGCCACTGAATATTGGAAGTGTTTAACTTTCTTTTCATTTGTACAGGGGCTTGCACCTAAGAGTTTGCCTTAAATCTCAGAGGAGATGTTAGACTTGAACTTTTCAGCAATGCTGAAACTTTTAGGATTTTGGCAACTCTTTTTTTCTGAGACAGGGTCTTGTTATATAGTGCAGGCTGGCCTTGAACTTGCTTATGTATTCCAGGCTGCTCTCAAACTCATGACAATCCTCCTGCCTCAGCCTCCTGAGTGCTGGAATTACAGTTGTGCACCACTACATCCGGCTAGGACTTTGGCAACTCTTAGAGATGGACTAAATGCCTTTTGCATAAGAGGATTTGGATGAGTCTCTTTGGGGATTTGGGTGCAAGGTTGTGAACTGTATCTAGATGCAATTATAGGTGGGGCTTCTCAGAGGTTACTGATCTAGGGTATGTGATACTGGGATTAAGGATGTGATGCTGGGATGAATGAAGGGTGCCCTATCCAGGTGTGAGTGCTACCTGCCCAAAAGGTGGGTTGTCTGGATGGAATATAAGCAACAGGAAGGCGTTTGTTTCCTGCTGCTGCCATCTGCTGCTTACTTGCTTGCCACTTTGCTGTCTCCTGCTTGCTTGCCATGGACTATCTGATGCCTCTCTGCCATGCTACACTGTCTTGGAGACAGCCAACTATGGATTGAAACCTCCTCAAACTGTGAGCTAAAATAAACTTTTCTTCAACTCTGGGATGAGAGTTAAAGAAAAGTAATTGAGACAGTACTCTTGCCACAAGGGCAGGTGGGAATGGGTTCTTCTGATGGATGTTGGCCTTAGTCATCTCTGCTCCTGCAAGCTTGGGTGGTGGCTGGGCAGGTCAGAGACAGGCTGCTCCAAAACAGTCTCTATACCTTGGCACCCAGCCCTCCCTCTCTAGGGCAGCTCTTGGAGCCCAGTGCAGCAGCTTTGGGGAGACTGCTGCACGGCTGGGCTAGTGGCTTGCAGTCATGGCACTGCTCTAACTTGTTTCTAATGTGCCTGTGGGGTACATTTGTGGCACCTGGGAGAAAGCAGGCTGGAAGAAGCTGGAGCTAATCTGGTGTGTGCTTGTGTGCGCTTGTTTCACGAGACCAAGTTTACACTCCAAAACAGCAGTTGCTGCTTGGTTTTGTCATTAGATGTCATCAAAAATTTTAAGTGGTATATGGAAGCCTTAGTTTCTGAAACAGATTATTTTCATTAAAAAAGGTACTAGATGAAACACTTTGAGGAGCTGGTTATTTATTAAAGGTGTTACTCAGCTGCAGAGACCAAGACTGCTCCCTCAGGGCAAGAGGTCTTTCTAGGATAATTCCCGTGGGCTGACTACTCAGCCACAGCCTTGACCAGCCACAGCTACACAAGAAGCAAGGTGGATGCTACACTTAGTATCAAAACACCTCCAGCATGGATAGCAACCATCAGGATAAAAACTCTGGAGAACCTGTTATTGGTAGACTCTAAAGTGTCAGTGTTTTGCATCAAACCCAGTTCCATACTAGTTTTAAAAGGCCATTCATCAGCCTACGCCAACTTACCATTGTCCCTCTGCTCTTCTCTCTCCATCTTAGCCCAAATTGTCAATTTGCTTTTTTATTAGTACAGGGGATCAAACTCACAACCATGTACTTGCAAAGCAGGCGTTTATGCCTGCTGAGCTAATATCCCCAGCCCCTGTCAATTTGCTTCTTAAAGAACTATGTAACTATGTTACTGGGGATGTAGCTCAGTGGTAGAGCTTTTGTCTAGCATTTGTAAAGCCCTGGTTTTGATCTCTGGGAAAAACAAATAAAACCAAGCACGCGTAACAGTCAACTGGCTTTTTAAACAACTACAAGGTCTTAGAGAAAACTAACATAAACTGTTAGAGCAATTAGACTAGCAATTAGGCCAGGAAAGTAACATCTAGCCTTCTAAATAGATTCGTCTGTCTCCAGCTACCATTTGTTGTCAGCCAGGAGCCACCGAGTGCTGCCTCTCTTCAAACTACTTTCCAAGACATTAAGAAAACCTTTGAGGGCTGGGGATCAGGGAGCTTGATGGTGTGGCACTTGCCTAGCATGCAAAATACCCTAGGTTCAATCCCTAGCACTGCAAAAGAAGAAGAGGAAAACAAAACAAAACAACCCTGAGTAGACACCAAAGCACCAATAAGCAAATGCTTTTGCCTCTGGGGCATATACCAAGGCTCAGTGTCCAAGGCAGCTCTTGGAGCCATATTTGTTTATAAGAAGAGTCATAGGAAAGAGCTCAGACCCTTAAGGTACAAGGCCAAGGACGTGGCTGGGAGAGAGGAGGGTAAACAGACAATACCTGAAGTGCCTCCCTTCTATGATATACAAACACTGCCTGTGGCCTCTGAAAATGCTTTGAAAATTACAAATGACTCAAAGCTTTTAAAGGAAAAGGTATTCACAGAGCATGATCCTAGGTAACATCCAGCGATTGCTTCTCCTGACTGGCACCGCATGGGCAATGCCTCCGTGTCTGGATGGCACTGTTCAGAGAACCCTGGGAAGTGAGGCCATGTCAGGAAGAAAGATCTAGCTTTAGAAGGCAAGCCTTCGGGTAAAGAAGACACCACACACAATAGCAACAACAGTAACAATAAGAAGACAGCATACCACGGGCACTCAGCGTTCGCCTTTGCTTTCCAAACTCTTACTTTCCATGTTTATATTTATCAGTGATTCTGCGATTGTAAAGTTACTGCAGGTAGCTTGGCAGTCCCACACAGAAGAAATTATATGCTGTGTTCTCTGACATCAGGCTTGTCCAGTTCAGCCTGACATCTGTGGGTACCACCCGTGTCGAAGTATGTATCAGTCATTTGTTCCCTCTGACTGCAGTGTGTTGTTCTGTTATGTGGCTATACTATGGCTTATCTGTCCACTACTGTCAATGGATGTTTGGCTTATTTCCAGTTTGGAATGTCAATAAAGTCACTATGGATGCTTGTGTACGTCTTTTTTGTTTTCATTTCCCAACAAGACTTTCTTGCAGGGCAGGGTGGGGGAGGGCAGGGTTTCGCGATGTAGAACAGGCTGGCCTTGAATCTGCTTATGGTGACCAGGCAGCATCAATCTCTTGACGATCCTTCTGCTTCAGCTTCCTGAACGCTGGGATTATAGGTGTGTACCACCACGCTTGGCTAAGAAAACTTTCTGATAAACTATTTTCTTTGACATCCTGAACATTATTCTGGACCTAGGGTTCTCTTTGCAGAAGAATCTGGTGTGTGGAGAGTGAAAAACATCACCTACTGTTGGTCAGGTTTCTAATTACAAGTTAGTTTGAGCCTGATAACCAATCTCAAAAACTCTGCCCAGTGAACAAAGGCAGACATATGAGGCCACCTATTCCACAATTCCCTTCACATATGAAATATTAGAAGAAGTGAAACCACTGAGACCAAAAGCAGATCAGCAGTTTCCTAGGGCTAGAGAGCAAGTGAGGCTCCACAGCAATTGGCGTAGGGAGCCAGGCAGTGATGGAAGGGCCTAAAATAGCTGAGGTGAAGGCTGAACAAGTACGAATTTATTAAAACTCCCTGAACTGTCCACTTAGGAGAATTTTACAGTCTAGAAACTGTACCTCAGTAATGTGGTTAAGGTCGACCTCAGGGGCTCTACTGCTCCTTTACCACCTGGTGCCTGGCACAGAGGGCTTTGTAAACATTTGCTGACTAAATTGCATGAATTTACAGGAATTTCACTGTAAATTAACACTGTGTCTCAGGTGTGGCCGGGTTTGGGTCCTTCTTTGTACACACCTGCTGACCATGGCACAGTCCTCTCTCAGTAGCTCCTCTGGAGATAAATGGAGACCACAAGGCACCGCTGGTCCTTCCCACACCATCGCAGCTGCTGCGCTAACCCCCTGTGCCCGGCGGCTCAGCCAAGGTCTCAGCAGTTCACTTTTGGTCCCTGTGACAGAGATGAGGCTGGCGGTGTCTGGGCGCTCACACCCGGGGCAGGGATGAGTCTGGGTGGAGGCCACCTAACTTTATTTCTAACAAGTTTCCAGGGAAAGATGCCAGTAGACCAGTTCTGCCAAGGGGTGGGGACTGGGTGGGTGGGCCTTAAGGGCCCTTCAAGGAAATGGCAGGGGACACAAAAGATGGAGAGTACTAGGAAGGGTTCCTGAATCTCCACAGTCATTGAGGACAGGGATGGAGCTTGAGGGCAGCAGAGCCAAGGAAGGGGCAGAGGTGACATCAGTGTCCAGGGGCTATAGTCAGTTGGGTTATGGTGCAAGGGGAGCAGCTCCCCAAGGCTGCCCCCCACTTCACTCCACACTTTTCAAAGTAAGCCCTAGAGGTGCCAAGGAGAACACCTGATGGCATGACCCGTTTGGAGCTCCTGCCACCTGGTGGCCAGAGGGGATATTACAGCCAGCAACAGTGGACAAAGCACATGTAGCCCAGAATTCTTTGATTTTGCGCTAGGGGCTGGGAGTTTGCAGGGCCTGTGGTTGCTGAGCACATACTTTATCCACCTGAGCTACCGCCTCAGCCCATGGCCCAGAATTTTCAAGGCTGGAGTAACTCAGGCTAAAGTTCAGAGAACATTAGTTGTTTCCAAAAAAAGTCAATTAATTATCAAAAGTCATAAAGATAGGAAAATAATTTGAATAATTTAATTAAAATCTCAATATCAGAGCACAAATGTTAATATGTGATCAGTAAAAAATATAACAGCCTTTCCCCTGCTGTGTTAATATAATATTGCCTTAAGGAAACAATATCCCTCTTACAATCTTTTAGGCACTTAGGTATAGAACATGCTGGAGAATAAAATACAGTCTTATTTTATTGCTGCTAAGAGAGCGACCAGAAAGAGGTTTCAATGTCTATCACAATACTGTCAGCATTACAACTTATAAATACTACAACCATGTATGTTCAGGTAACAAGTTCCAATGTATTTAAATGGGTAAGATTTCACTGATAACAGTCAAGGCTTCAAATTCCTGGTGGTCTGAGCTAGAACCCAAAGTATGATGAAGTTCCTTTTTCTAATCACTTTTTGTTTTAATAGTTGAGAACTTTCTTGGAGGCCATTTAAACAGGACAGAATCGTGGAGTACATGAGAAACTTTAAAAAATAATCAGCTGACTTGGCTGACAGTGTGGGAGCAGGTGACATTTAGTTTTAGCTTCAACAGAACTACAGACATTGGGAGGCCTCTCTTGAGTATGATGTAAAAATACAAAACCCACTTGACATCATTCGGATACTGATGGCCAGAAGCACAGTCGGGAGGGTGAGTGGCAGGTGGTGTCTCTGGTGCCTTCTTTGTGCTGCGGTGCATCTGGACTGCCGACACGTGTGCCTTGCAGACACAGGTTCAAGGCCAGAGAGATGCTGGATGCTGGCACACGGTCACTGTGTGGCTGCAGTGGCCTGCACGTGCTGCAGGAGCTGCTCACAGTAGGTGGCTGAGCGGTGCTTATGTACGACAGCCTCGGTCTCACGCACCAGGAGATCTGGGAATAGCATGCTGCCCTCCTTGAGCACCTCTGCAAAACAGTGGAACATCTTGAAAATGCTGGAAGCTGATAATGAATGGGCCTTACTGTTACATGCAAATTAGCTCTCAGTTGCCCAATTCTGGTGGGTTAGGACTGAATTTATGACATAGAATTTAAAACACTTAGCAGCTCAAGGGACAGGCGTCCCTCACATGGCCTTATGGCAGTAGGTGACAAGTGAACTGCTTTAGAATCATTTGTGCATACAGCATGTGCTTCTCAGGAACCACGTCACAACAGCAGTGGGTGTGTGAGCCACAGAAACAAAGGAAAGAGAAAGTACAACCAAGACACCTTTGTGTCCCCTCTCTATCCTGACTTGGTTTTAAGCTCTTTGGCCTTCTGGGCTTTACCTCATTCTACAGAATCCTTCTCTTCCAGCTATTATCTGACCCACAGTACACTATTTACTTTAAAAAGTATTTTTTAAGTAACTGTAAAACCTTTAAGTGGAAAGCAGAATCTAAACGCAATCTTGGGGCTGGAATTTAACTCAGTGGTGCAAGCCCTTGCCCTGCAAGTGCAAGGTTATAAGTTGGATTTCCGGTACAAAAAAAAAAGCAATGTTACTATAAATAAATAAATAAATAAATAAATAAATAAATAAATAAATAAATTGCAATGTTACTAAAAACTTACATCTAATCAGGTTTCAAAAAGGTTTGATGGAAATTTTCAAAGACATATTAACAGAAATGTACTTATTAGAAGTAAGTGTGACTGTCATACTTAGTTGTTTGTCCTGCCCTCCCCACACCCTTACAGGAAGGGTGGAGTGACTGACAGACATCCATCCTAAATGTACTGGGAAACTGAGCCCATACATCCAACCAGGGCTGCAGAAAAAGAAGTTATTTTAGCACTTAAAGGAATTGAATCATGCAGCCCAGCCACTTCATCTTACAGCCTGAGGCCATCTAAAGGTGACAGATGTTGGGGGCAAAGCTAAGATGAGAGTCCAGCTCCCTGGATCCCCACCTCTCCCATCACACAGCACTGTGGTGACCACACAGGATGAACTAAAAATCCAGTTCAATCAAGGCAGCCTCAATGCACAGGCATTGAGATTAGATGAGATGCACATACCACCACATTTGTATGAACCTGAAATACTTATTCTTAACCACAACTGATGCTCACCTAATTAATACCAACAACATCTGGACTTAAGAGTCATTTTTAGATGATTTAAATAGCACTGTATTCAATGCTATAAGCAGACATGGTTCAAACACCTTTGCCATTCTCATTTATGCTTCCCAAATGATGAGAAATCCTGGAGCAAATTATGCTGCTTTTTATTTCCAGTGATGGTCAAATTCTGTTAATTCACTTAAGTAGCTTATAAAATATTATATATTTTCTTATTTCCAAACCAGTGACTAGCATGTTAGAACAGAACACACACATACCTTAGTGCTTAGGGCTTTTTGGGCCAATTTTCAAGGAGAAACATTTTGTATTAACAAAAAAGAATTAGCTTAGAGAATGACAGGTTTCACATTCATTGATGCCGATCCATTCACTGATGCTGATCCACTCAACATGTTACAAATCTACTGTACACCAGCTACTGTGGATTCAGTAGGAGATAAAAACCCACTCTACAGCATGTGAAAGAGGGAAATGACAACCACGGAGGCCTCAGAGACAGAGCAGGGAGGGCAAACGGCTAGAAGGGAGGCTGTAATGCCCAGCAGATGTTCAGCCTTGTCCACCAGGCAGCTGGATGCTTGTCCAATGTTGGGGCAGGGGACTGGCCTGAGGGATGGCTCTCAGTGGAATTTTGTCCACGGGAAGGTGCTCTCGAGACTGAGATGAAGAGACCCAGGAGCAGATGTCCTGCAGCCAGAGGACAGCACAGGTGACCAGCCCCTGTGGCTAGTGCTGACTGAGGGAACGTGGGAAGTCACTGACCACTGTGTTGAGCTCAGGAGCTGCTCTCAACCTGGCAGGTAGGGGGGCTCAAGAGATGGGAAAGGACCAAAGTTTTGTGTGCTTTGCTGCTTTTTAAAGATGAAGAAATAACAAGAGTGTGCAGGGAGTGCCTGGGGCTGTGGGACTCAGGCTGGGGGACAACAGAACAGTAGCAGCACAGCAGAGGCAGAGCTGGGACAGCATACGGAGGGAGTGAGGGTGCACCCTAGGCCAGGGTGAACACTGCTGAGGAGTCAAGGCTGGAGCCATATTAGTTACCATTGCTGTTTTCAGTCATTTTCAATCAGTCTCTATTCCCCATTTTTCTTATCAAGAGAGCCACTGCCCAGATGCCTGGTCAGTCGTCACTGGTGAGTCAGTCACTCCCAGACACCCTGACTCCATAACCCAAAGCAGTGGTCCTCAAAGTGTGCTCCTACGGTTCTGGGGGTCACCAGAGCCCTTGGCGGGGGGTGTCTGTCCATAATAACACTGAGGGCACAGTCTACCTGGCCACATCTGCGTGCTGGTGGGAAGAGGGACAATGCATCACAGCCTGGCCTCAAACACCTGACTGCCTAACACTGAGGTCACCAGAAGAATGACGAAGGGACCTGCTGCTGCCAAGTGCCAAGGCCGGCAGCCAGCCTGGGAGGTAATTTGGTAGCTTCTCCATGAAGCATCACGTTCACTTGAGAAAATGGCTAATGGTTGAAAATAGACAAATCTGGGTTGTGCAGATGCAAGTATTTGGCAGGAAAGGAATGAATTGTGTCTGTCACTCCACAGAATAACTGGCAGTGTTTGTGGCCATTGATGAAATTCAAGCTTTCAAGTGAAGTATCAGGAGTATAGAAAACTTGCCTCCACCTTCATAAGCCTGGACTCTGGGGACTGGTGCTAACATATGTGATTTTTTGTTTTGTTTTGTTTTGAGACAGGATCTTGTATTTAGTTCAGGCCGGTCTTAAACTTACTGTGTAGCCCAGGCTGGCCTCAAACTTATGGTGATCCTCCTGCCTCAGCCTCCTGATCGCTGGGATTATAGACATGTGCCAACATGCCAGCACAAATATGACTTTTGATGTTGCATAATAAAATATATCTACATTGGGAAGATATTCATAATTTTTTTCTTTGTCTTTTTGAGACAAGGTCTAACCATGCAGTTCAGGCTGGCCTTGAGCTCACTTTGTAGCCCAGGCTGGTCTCAAACTCACAACGATCCTCCTGCCTCAGCCTCTCAAGTGTTGGGATTACAGGCATGAGCCACCACGCCTGGCTGATATTTGTAATTTAGTAAGTTACTATTTCCTAAAAGACACCATGAACATGACATTATTTACATGTGAAGTGTGAGATGGACCAATGGATTTTTTATTTTTTTAAAATGAGCTTTCATTATGTAGCCCAGGCTAGGTTAGACCTGTGATCTTCCTGCCTCAGCCTCTTTAGTGCTGAGATTACAGGTGTGCACCATCATACCTGGCTTGGACCAGTGGATTTTAATGTAAGGAGGACAAAAGGTTCCTGATGTGGTTTCAGAGTCTATTAAAAAAAAACAAAAACCTCTAGCAAACTGCTGCCTAGTCAGTCTGGCATAAACATAGCATCAAAACAGCACCACAGTTATGGGAGACTTGAAAAAATATTCTTTCCTTCTCTAACCACATACAAAACTAGAATTGAGGCCATATCTTTTTCACTTATTTCAACCAAACACAAGTCCTACTATGGTTTGTGTCTAGATGTCCCCTCAAAATCTCATGCGGTCATAGCTGGGGCTTTTCAACATGTGGCTGGATCTAGAGTGTGTGAGGCTGAAATTAAGGCTGTATGATTATTAAATCAGTCCACCGATTGGTTTGGCACTGCCCTAATTCTGGAGCCTAGATAGCACAGAAAAGGGGCAGAAAGAAGCCTCTAAGGTCCAGAAAGCTTGCTTTCTGCCCACTATGAACTGTTTCGCCTCTGTGATGCCTGTCTGCTGTGCCACCCCACTTTGGAATCAGTCACTTATGGCCTGAAACCTCTACAAGCAGTGAGCTAAACTGCCTTAACTTGCAGGTGTTTGGTATTTTGTCTCAGCAAAAAGAGAAAAGTAAGCAAGACATGTCCTCACTGTCTAAATGCAGAAACAACATTGAAATACAGCTGTCTTCTGTTAAGCTAGACATTATAGGGATGAGTACAAATTTAAGAGCAGTGCCACATTTTTTTTGACATCTAGACTTATTTTTATTTTTCATCCTTGTATACTCACTAAAAAACATTTACTGCATGCCAATTATGTGGTAGGCACTGTGATATATGCTAGGTGAAAGTGACAAAGATTAATAAGCCATAGCCTTTGATCTCAAAGACATTCACAGTGTAGTGGGATAATTATTATTATTATTTTTTACCTATTAAGTTAATGCCAGTGTTCTTGCTAATTATTTTGTTTTGGAAAATCTGTTTCACAGTTAAGTGTCACTGCTTGAGCTACAAGGAAAAAAGCACCCTGGGATCACCACAGCCCCCAGCATGGACCAAGCGTATGGTCCTCACATGTGGCTGCCAAAGACGTCAGAAAGCTCACCTAAGACTGCGTCCTGGATGGTGCTCTCGGGGTCATCCAGGTGAACGAGAAGCTCCCTGTACAGGTACTGGATGCTGCTTTGATAGTACGACTTGCCGTCGGTGCTCTGGATGCACCTTAGCCAGGTGAGCAGGGCAGAGGCGGCGGCCATCCGCACATCATTGGAGACATCGTCCAGGCGCTTTAAGAGCTCTGGAGAGAGGGGTTGGACAGGCATCAGAGTTCAGGAGCAGACAGCTCACCCACAGAGACCCACTCACGGACCTAATCCTCACTCCCTGGCAGCACTGCCCTCAGACCCAGGAGATCCATGCCTCAGAGGCAGACTGGCAGCTGGTGCCCACAGGTGTGGTACTCCTGGTGGCTGCCCTACCTGGGAGATCTGAGAAGCCAGTCACACACAGGCCTCCAGAGTGGGCACTCCTCTTCCCAAATAGCAGTAGCCCCAGGGGACAGGACAGCCTCGTTGCTGTCATTCTGTTCTGTGGGATGTGGTGACCAGGCCATGCTGTTACTGTAGCAGAACAGTCTTCCATTTGTTTCTCTGTACCAGGGAACTAAACCCAGGGCCTTCTCACTAAGTGCTGCCCCTGGCTCTTTTTCAAAAAAATTTTTTGAGACGTAGTCTCTGAGTTGCTGAGGATGGCTTCAAACTTGTGACGTCCTGCTGCAGACTCCCAGAGTGCTGGGATGACAGGTTGCACCACTACACCCTGCTAAAGTTTTCATCAAACTCGTGCTTTCCTATATGGCCTTAAAAAAGCCTCTGGCTTTTTTTTTTTTTTTTTACTTCCTTCCCTTCATGCATCTCTGGAGAATGAATGAGCATGGAAAGAGCTGAGCAGTGAAGGGTGGGGGCTGCCCTGCCTAGCATGAGGGCTCCCAGCTGCACACCCAGGTTCTGTTCTGCATGAAGGGTACATTCTACTCTTAGCAAGCCACTCCTAGCTTACTGAATGGCACAGAAACAACCCAAGCAGCCCAAATTCAGGGAGTCCCACCAAGAGGGCAGGGCTTCGGGACAAACAGGACCTGCTGGATCAACTCAGGGGAGATGCCTATGAGCTCCAAAGGGTGCTGGGCTCTGGTTGCACAAGGTATGAAGAATACGCATCTACAAATCAAGGTGGGAGTCACCTTGGGCCACACAGTGAGCACCACATGTGTGACCTCATTGAAGTCTCTAGCAGCACCAAGGAAGGCGTTATCAATACCCACATCTCAGAACTGAGCCAGAGTCAAACCTCGAGAAAAGCCAGCCAACTCAACATCAGCGTGCTGAGATGTCTCCCTCCAGGTGAATGGGCACCCAGGTCACCGCTGGAATTAATTTATGATAGTGATGCCAACTCCAGTTCTGGACAGAAAAGCTGTCTTAAGTCCTCCCTGTGGCAGTCACGATGCTTTCACGAGCAGTCACAGTTCTGCTGGGTTTGATACCTCATGCTGGCTTCATGCTGCTGTCCCTGTCACTACAGTTAGTCCCAGGGGGACCCAGAGGTGCCTGTGCTCATCTTTGATGGCCTTTCCAGGAGCACAGAACTGGCACCAAGAAGTACAGAAACCTATGAGGGATTCTTTTGTCATGAATACAGCCAACCTGCACTTACTGTAAGGTACAGGCAAATGCCCAAAGTGCCATCTTCTCGCCGGCTTCCACTGTGAACAGTGAACAAGGCCCCAACTCACCCTGGCAGCCAACAACTCACTCTGGATGAACTCATTTGAACACAGAACCATAGAGACTGTAGACAGGAAAAAAATGTGACTATGAAAATAACCTGAAGCCTGGACTTCAGGTTTCTTTGGAAGTTTCCTGCTCACGTTTGTTCCACACTTTGGATCTGAGAGTCTACATCTGTCTTTGGTCCTGGATGATTCTGTAGCTCCCTGGTTTCCAATGCTGCCCCTGTCCTCCTTTACCACTCACACCTCACCTTCTCTACATTTCATCTTCTTTGGAAGAGCTGTATTTTAGGGAAGCAAAACCTTTCAATTCGCTAACTTCAGCCTTCAACCATGTTTAGATCTCCACAGCATGCTGGGCTGTAAATCCCAGAGCTGTTTACTTTCAGGAATCATGAAAACCATCCGTGGGAAACTCAGCAGGTAGTTATTTCCAGTTTCATGAGATGAACAGGCCCATGTGCAGGTCCGGCTCTCCTGCCTCACCAGATGTGTCCCTCGGACAACTCTTTTCCTCAGGTCAGTGCCTGTCGCTCCTGGGTCACTGGCAGGCGTCTTTCTACAACATGCAGTTGGTTCTTCGTATTTCTACTTGTTTATTCTCTACTCTTGCTTTACACTTGGTTTCTCGGCTTCTTTTAGTGGAAGTTATTTTTCACTTTCTGAGGTCTGAAGAGAGAATGTTATGTGTTGCTTCCCTCTTCTCCAAGGTTGCTGTGCTTGGCCCATTCATTTGCCCCCTTTTAGGGTGCTGGGGTTTCCTTATGTCTTCAGGCAGCTGTATTCCTAAGCTCACTGATAGACTGAGCTCACTGAGCGACTGATTTTCCTTCTCTGCATTCGATATTCA
Organism: Hydrochoerus hydrochaeris; assembly: GCA_004027455.1. Taxonomy (NCBI): domain Eukaryota; kingdom Metazoa; phylum Chordata; class Mammalia; order Rodentia; family Hydrochaeridae; genus Hydrochoerus; species Hydrochoerus hydrochaeris. Next base: position 500,253 of record PVLA01000523.1, on the reverse strand, counting down.
GCTCGGCATTTGTTTTCTTAGTGGCTTCTAACTGATGCCTCTTTTCCTCCCACTCCTAGCCTTGTCTCTTTCTAGGGTTTGTGTGATGCTCAGATTCCAATGGCAGACACTGGGCAGTGAGTGCTGAGACCTGAGCCAGAGGCATGGTCCCGTCTTTCCTCCCTTTCACAGGCCCAGCTGTAGGGCAGGCACCTGCTCTAGCAGGCCAGGCATGGAAGTCTTACCTCAGACCTTATTTTTACAGCAGGGTCTGGCTACGTACCCCTTTTTGAGTGGGGGTCCCTGTCTCCCTTCAGGCTGCTGTGAAGTGGGGCTTTGGCCCAGAGCACTCACCCTGGGTTCTGCTATTTGTTTAATGTTTTATCTGTCATTGCTGTTTTTGGACTTGTAGTATCAACATGGCCATAAGACAAAACATAACATTTTGTTTTCCTGCTGTAAAAGAAGTGACTCAAATACAAACATACACATGGCTTGATCAACAAAAATGTCTTACCAGGATAAATCTTGATGAATTTATCAGGGTCCAAAACTTCCCCAGAGGTCTTTAAAAATATGTTAATGATATGACAGGAGATCAGCCGGGTGGTCTGCACGTCTTCTTCCAGGGTGGCCAGGATCTGAGGTAGCAATGCATCCTGCACGTCCTGCACCTGGAACCATTAGCGTGTGTGAGACGGTGCTGGCAGCCTTGCTCTGACTGCCTGGAAGGAGGGGCTCGGCTGACACGAGCACAGTGCAGTTGGAAATGATGCTGTCAACGTTGCATGAAGTATGCTAGAATCTGGATTTTTATATAGTTTGAAAATTTTTGTTTAACTTGGTCTGTGGATTTCTAGTAACCCATGATTCCTAATCCCCCAGAAGGCCCAGTCTTGCCTCCTACGGTGGTGCCCTGTGGGTGTCCAGGAGGGCTTTGGAATAGCAACCCCTCCATGGCCCAGGAGGGGGCACTCACACACTGCAAGGCCTGGCTGAAAGGCTTCTCCAGCTGCTGTGCACAATGCCCAAGCTCAAGGCAGAAGCTGTTTCCACTGCTTCCTGATTCCTTGCACTGGCTGGACACAAGAAGCAGTTAACATGGAAGGCAGAGACCTGGCCTCCTTGGTAGATCCTATGATTAAATTCTTAGGCTTATAAAGAATATTCAATATGTAAACCTTAGGGCTGGCATGGTGGTACAAACCTAAATCCCAGCACTCAGGAGGCTAAAGCTAGCCTGGACTGCATAGTGAGACCTTGTCTCAAAAAAAAAAGTAAACACAGGATAGGAAGTCAAATCCTTGCCAGGCCCCCAGTATATTCAAGGAGACAAAACCTTCAATACTGACTAGCAGCCAGACCTCTGCCTTCTCTCCTGCTCCTCCTCCTGCTCCTCCTACCCACTCGGGCACAGGCCTACTTCCCTCCATGGCCTGCATGTTCCCAGCCACAGGTCAGTCCAAGCCCTGGATGCCCAGGATGCGGCAGAGTTCCCCTACCTGCTTGGCCAACAGGATGTCGCTGCTGGTGAGTGCCCACAAGCAGGACACGGCGGCAGTGCGGATGGCTGCAGCTGTCTTCCCTGCTCGCCACTGCAGATTGGGCATCAGGATGTCCTTTATTACTGTGTCGAGGTAGACACAAAACTGCCTGTAGCCAACACAGAAGTCCGTGGTAAGCAAGGGCAGAGACTCACTCTGAAGGCAGCATCTTGGTTTGGGTTTGGGAAAGAGTAAATGGGACAAACTAGAAGTGACATCAACGGGAACATCATCTGTTCCTGGGGAAGAAAGGGACTGTGGTGGCCATGGCTGTACCTCCAGTGGGAACAGGGAGGTGGCTGTCTGGCTCAACCTTACTGAGGAGAGAGAGCTGCACTTCTGCAGGTTACTGCTGGCCTCTTCTTGGACCAGTGTTAGATTTGGGTTCTCCAGAAAACCTCACGGCCTGAGACATATTTTTAATCTTTTTCTTTATTTCCAGTGGACTCCATGGAGGAGGCCAGAGTGACCCTGGCTTGTGGTCCAGAAGACTCAGGCCTGTCATTGTCTACCTTACAACACAGGCCCAACAAGTCCCTGTGAACACACGATCTTCCACCATGGCCAGGAGAGCAGGTGTGGGCCCACGCAGCTTTGCATATGTAGGGACACGGGGTAATCCTTCAGGGCACAAGAAGATCACAAAACAGTTCACGTGGCTTCATTTTGAGGGGAACCACCAGTTTCAACATGTCCTCAGCACCAATAAGGCAAAATAGCATGAGAACCCCAAGGCCCATGCACCCGCCTCGGCACTGCACTTGCATCCCTGAAACCTGCTGAAATGGCAGAAATGAGCCTTGGCATTTCCCAGTGATTCCAGAACCTTCAGCTGCTTGGTTGTGATTCCAGAACAGCACCAAAGACCAGCACTTGCGACCTGCTAGCAATGCTGGTGCTGCTTCTGCATGATGCCCATGTGGATGCTCTTCTGCAGAGATCCCCTGCTTGCTCCTAACAAGAGCATTTCAGGCCATGACAGATAAGTAAATTTAGAAAGTTAACTGGGGGTAGTATGATGCACAGATTCAGGTTCTCAATGTGTTTGTGTGTTTTTTTCCCAGATAGGGTCACACTACCTAGTCCAGGGTTGCCTTGAACTCACTGTAGGACTGGCCTCGAACTTGTGGCAACTCTCCTGCCTCAGCCTCCCAACTGCTGAGATTACAGGTTGGCACCCACATCTGACTGGATGTATTTTAATGTTTAAGCAAAAAGCAGACATGTTCTGCAGTGATCCACAAGAGGGCACCTTGGGATGACCTAACCCTGAGCCCATCTTGGAGGGGTTCATGTAAAGAGGCCTGGAAAAGTGGCTTGAAGTGAATGTCTGAGTGCTGGCTGGATCATGACGTGGCCTTTCAGCAGCTGTGGTTGCTTTTAGTGTGTGTGAGAACGTGCCATCCACACCAGTAACACAAGGACAGTGACAAAAAGACAAATACACTCAATGAAGGTATTCTTGCATAGAAGGTGCACGGCAGACCCTGCTAATGCAGGCCATGTCAGGGAGACACATCCTACAGGCCCCTTCTGAGCACGGGGCTCCTTCCTACCACTGGGGGCCTCACTCTGCTGAGAGCCACTGCTCACAAGATCACGCACCTCACCTTCACTGGCATGTGAGTTTTACATTAAACCTGACTCTGGTTGTCTAGGGGCCCCAGTTTTCACTGGCAATGAGGAGCAGTCTAGCGAGGGCTCCTCCCCTGTGCCTCTCTGCTTCTTTGGGGTGTCTCAGCACAGGTTCTAGCAAGAGCATGAGGCTGTCAGGATGGACAAACATGACCACCTCCTTCTATAGCTTGAACACAAGAAAGCCTGGATGGTGCCTCCAGGAAAAGCCCTGCCTCAGTCAGGCCTGCGAGAAGCAGCTGATGACTACAAGCCAGGCGGGGCCAGCATAGGACACGACTGTACTGGGCTTGCCGTATACGTGCTTTCTTCTCTGGAAAGGGAATCCTGACCTGAATACCCTCCTTCAGTGTCCCTGTCCAGCAGCATCAACTACACACTTTGATGATTCTACCATTTTATAAGTCCCCCAAATCAAATGATCTTATTTTTTATCTTTCCTGTCTACAAAAATACCTATGTCACTTAAGTAACTTTTATTTGAATAAACTACTTTCCATGGCACTGATTTCTTCCCATAGGAAGCCTTTAATTGTATGGCTCTGGGACCATGGCTAAGTCCAGCAGCAGCCCTGGGCTGGACCCAGAGCTCAGGTGGAGCGTGAGGGTAGTAGTCGCTGTCTCTGCAGCCACACTGCCTCGTGCATCACCAGCATGTGCGTTTGCCTGCTCAGGGCTGCTGTCAAGGCTTGTACTAGTGCCTATTTACAATCCCTTCTGGCCTTGAGGTTTCTACACAAGCAGGAAACAGAATTTCCTGATGGGCTGGCTAAAGGCCCAGCAGCAGAGAAGAGACAAAGGTTGCAATGAAAATTTAAATGACCAAATTATTTGCACGGGAAACTACAGTCTGTTGGCTACATCTGCTTCCACGGACCTCTTTCCTTGGAGAGGAGGGTTCCCAGGTGCTGATGGAGCCTGAGCTGCAAGGTCTGTATACTGAGAGCTGGGCTCTGCCACCTGTCCCACCTCTTTCCACCTTTCAGGCTGGAACTCTGGGTGACTTTGGGTATTCTGCTGATTATTAATAGGGGAAAAATGGTTGCCTGAGAGCTGCTGGGGCTTCTTCCCCAGCGAAGTCTGGCACACAGGTCACCTCCCTCCTCTCGCCTGGCCCAGGGCACTCTGACAGCTGTTCCCCCTCCCACAGACTTGTTCTTCTCTTCCATGCTTTTTGTTCCTTTTTCCTCACATCAAAGCAATAAAATTGGAGGCCCTTAGTGTTTTAATGATACCTAAAAGTTCTTTCAGATAATGGAAGACTGTACTGCTTTAACTATCAATGGCAATTCAATCAGCTCTTTGTTAGGTTTGAAAGGTACCAAAAGGCTTTTAAAACTGAGAACAGCTCATATATAAACCATTAATAGTTAATGTTCCCTAAAACTTTTTCATTCAATGGAATTTTATCTATTTTTTAAAGCTATTACATTTATTTTTTATTTTTTTTCAAATCCTCAATGGAATTTTAATGACTACACTAAGACGACTTTGATTTACTGTTTCATTGTTTCTCTGCAACACACTATTCTCCTGATCCATGCTGTCTACCAGTGGGGACAGACTGTGGCAGGACTTAGGCCACAGAGATGCTCAGGGAGGCCTTCAACCTCCCGCCTGCGACCTCAGGAAGAAGGAGCCCTGCCCAGCACAGTGCGTGTGTGTGGGAGGAGGGCCTGCCCATTACAGTGTATGGAAGAGGGGAGCCTACCTAGCAGTGTGGGGTAAATTGGGGAACCCTGCCCAGCACCCAGCAGGGCTTGCTTTGCCAGACACAAGGACTGCCTACCCCTGGGAGTCGATGGTGTCCTTGGACCTCATCAGCAGGCTGGAGAGGATGGAGAAAAGCTTCAGGCACATATGGGGGTCTCTTGTGGTCTGCAGACAGGCCCTGAGAGTGGGGACCACATGCTGCAGCATTTCTCCCACAGCCGGGCCTGGAAAACAGATAGATAGGCTGTAGCCATTCAAGGGTCAGAGCAGGAGCCCAGGCCCTGGGCAGGAAGACGACCTGCAGGCAGGAGCACTTGGGAAGGGGCTGAACAGTCACAGCACGCTGCACCGTGCCCTTCCTGAAGTGCTGCTCTCCTGATCACTATCGGATTCACAACGGAAAATGATACCTCCTGGAGTCCCTCTTGTCACTCAAAGGTAAGCTTTCTATTTTTCTTATGCTTTTCTAAATTCTTAAAACTAAAGTCAAGAAATATTTTAAAGATCAAGGACCAGGTTGTGGCTCAGTGCCAGAGTGCTTGTCTATCATGTATAAGGCACTGGGCTTGTTCCCCAGCCAAAAAAAAAAAAAAAAAAAATCAGTCATTCAAATTGTATATACTGTCTGCAATGTGTCCACAGTTTTGCAGCTTGTCCCCTTTCAAATGCAGATGAAGAAATGGATACAGTTGCCTCATGCCACCAAGACTTCAGACACAAGGTGGGCAACTGATCCGGAAACTTGTGAATTTTGGCTGGAACAAAAATAAACTCTGGTGTCCAAACAAGCTCCTTGAAGCAAGAGAATAGCAGCCCCCAAACATTTTATTGCTTTGCCACGTGCCAACAAACAGGCTCCAGATTTCAAAACATAAATTGCTTAAGTCAGTCTGCTCTGCAGTACACTTTGCTCATTCTTCTATAACCAACCTAAACCTTTGCTCTTCTAAGATACGGTGTCTTCAAACCAAATGTTCCACGCCTGAAAAATGAGGTAGGCATGGTGGGGGATTTAGCTCAGTGGCTTAAACGCCTGCCTGGCAAGCACAAGGTCCTGAGTTTGATCCCCGGTACCAAAAGAAAAATTAAAAAAAATGAGGTAGGCAGCCTCAGCCAGATGAAGCTGCATGTGGGCCTGGTGAGGGGGGGAGGGAAGAGGAAGAAAAAGAAACACAAAACAAAACACACTAAGAAGGGAAAAGGAAAAGGTACCAAAGCATGGGATCCTGCTAGGATGGTGAGTGCCAGGGGTTTGCGCAGACTCTACTGACATGGGAAAAAAAAAAAAAAAAAAGCCTGGAAATGGCTGGTGGGATGAGACCAAGCATTTGGGAATAAATATCAAATTCCTGAGACTGAATAGTTTTATTCACAAAGAAAAAGAGAGAAGATGCACAAATCCAAGTGTGTATTTCAGTAGTGTCTTCCCAGCCTCCCATCTGTAAAGCATGGTTTTACTTTGTACTTTACCAGTTATTCTTTACAAACTATGACTAAGTAGAGTACTTTTTATATTTAAATCCTGGACCAAACACATTTAAAAATTCATTACCTATGGGATACTTATGGAATTAAAATTATTACCTATGGGATAAAAAGACAGGTGAATTTAAATTCCTCAAGTGGTCCCTATTTGAAGCCTGACATGGTGTTAGCACCAGCTTCTAGCAGGGAATGCTTTGGGCTTTGCAATGGCAGGTGTGGGCCTGCAGGGCCAGTGCCTGCCTGCAAGCAGGGCATCTGTACAGGGCCACATATCTGGAGGCTGTGCCTCTAGGATGTAAAATAGAATGAGTCCAGGTAAAAGGACAGAACACAAAAGTTGTACTTTCAGACAGGAAGGCACTCCAGGAAGTTAGAAAGAATACTACTATAAGCAAAATCTCAGAAGCACTTCCCTGAAGCTAATTCCTAATATCTGCGTGGTTTGGTTGTGTAGGGCACAACCTGTGAGTGACTCTACATTGTATAGAACAGTGGCTTCCAGGCTGTGCTTTGCCCTGAATGACTCCACTTCGCAGAACAGCAGTTTGTGCCACTGGAGTACAAATGCTGAGGCAAGATGGCCTTGTCACTCATGTGTGCAAACGATAACCACCAGATGTTGAACACACCAAACTTGGCAAAAAGAACCCTAGCTGCACAGAGTAACCTTGTGGCACAAACTGACAAATTCATCTTGCTTAACAAAAAATGACCACCTGTGAACATATCAAATTAAATCAGGGACACATGGACACAGGACATATCAGTTCTATCACAGCAAACCAGCACTGCAAACTTACTGCACACATGAGACCAAAGAACATTGCAACCTCCTCACCTGGCTCATACAGGAGAGGTGTGCAACACTGGGGTACAGGGGCAACAGCACATACCAATCTGTCATCTCATCAGCCCACCTGGTAAAGTTGTCACGTGTTGACAGGCCTTTGGTCCCTACTTTCGGCTCAGCTTTTATCTTGCTTGATGCGGTGCGGTCCGAACTGCCTGCTGCCCACACTTGGGCCCTCAACACTTCAGCACTTTTGACAAGCCCCAGGCCTCAAAGCAGCTCAGCTTGAGCTGTAATTTTTTCTGGCCACCCGTGTAACTTCACATCTCTGCACACTCAGCCTTTGCTTTCAGTCTCATCTTTTCCAGTGCTACATCTGTTCTTAACCCTTTCTTCGCTGTTCTGTAACTTAAGTATTATTTTATGAAGTGTTAACGTGTGACTTGAGTGCTATAGACAACACTAAATAAGACTGGAATAAAAGAACCTGTGATTGCCCAACTTATCGGCTACCAAATAGTGGACTCTGAATACTGCCCAGATAGGGGATAATGAAACTGATGTAGCTTGTGAGTTTATTGTTATTTAATAAATTCTGACATTGTGGAAAGACACAAATGTGTCCGGTCCATGTTACTGGCATAGCTCACTGATGACACTGACACTGGCCAGGGCTAGGTTTGCCTTCCAGGCGCAAGTTAGTGTGGGAGAGACTAAGGAACAGGTCACTTCTAATGTAGCTGGCCTTTCTCATTTGGGCCTCTGGGGCATGCCACATGGCCTCTGTACCATGGGTCTGCAGGCACCACACCCTGGGGAGCAGCCTTGAGCCACAGCCTCCTAAGCCAGGGGCAGCTAACATTCTTAGTTTTGAAAAGCACTGCCTTTTAGGAATTGCTTTTTAAATTGGAACATGTTCTGCAGGCAGGGTAAGCCCAAAACTCAAAGATCAGTGTAGAGATGCAGGCTTGGGCTTGGGCTGTAGACCCCAGATGTACCCCTGGACTCTGAGACCACCCTTGTCATCTGTATGACATATAGAAACATCTGCCCAAAGCTAGATGACCTCATAACAGCTGCTGTTGCAGAGTCACACAGACATATCGACAGACACACACCCCTATTAGGCATGGTCAGACCTTATAGCTCAGGGTTAACGATGTAGACACAGCCTCCTAAGGGGACGCAATGGGACCTTAGGCCCAGTTTGAAAACTGGACCAATGCCCAGTTTGAAAAGAGAATCCGCTGACCAACTTCGTGCATCCTTGAATGTGCCAGAGCCAGAGGCCATGTAGGATCACAGAGTTAAACTTCCACACCCCTGGGTAGGTGGACCCTCTTGCTGGAAGCATCTGTTATCTGAGTCGTTTACTCAGACAGACTGTTCAGAGGGACTCAATCTTAGAACCCCACACTGCTCTGAAATGGAGGTCAAGCTGAGCAGTGAGGGGCTGTGTCCTTTGCTGGTGGGGACATGTGGGGCCTAGAGGGGCCTGGTGAGGTCAGACAGGCACTGAGATAGTGCTGCCCTGATGTCCTCTCAGACATGGTCTAGACATGGCAGCATGTCCCTATGACTCAGGGCCTCCCTGCTACAAGTGCCATGATTTCTGCTGCCTTTAAAACCCTCTCTCTCCATTTTAACAAATTGGAAATAAGCTACATTTTCTGGTCTAAATACAGAAAACAGCATCATGTCCCTGGGTCATAATCAGCTGTTAGAATGTGAGAAGGAAAGGACCATACCCCTCCCATGCTAACAGCCCTCAGCAGGGCTCTGGTAGGATTTGTAAAGTAGGCCACTTGGTGTTAAGAAAGTTAAAAACAAAACAAAACAAAACAAAACAGAAGAAGCCTGAGAGCCCTGGGACCCCTTCCTCCAGTGCTAGACTCCCTCACAAGTAGCATACAAGCACCACCACTGTCCTCTCCCCCTTGCCTGGTGCCACGAACATTTTCCTCCTGAATGAAGGCTCAGGGTGGTCATTTTTATCAGTGGCCAGAACAGCTTTCTGTGGAAATGCCCTTTCACGTTTAACTTCCTGTAAGGCATCTGAGTCACTTCCAATTGTGCAATTAAGTTATACTCTGCTGACTACTTTGGATATGTGGCTTTTCCCACAATCAGGATCACTTTCTTAGCATACAGTATCATCTATCTGACTGCTGGGTAGACAGCTACGAACACTCTGAGAATTGTAGATGCACCACCCAGCTGCTTCCCACAAGCACTGCGCACATGGAATTCCATGGCAGGGTCCAAGGCTCCCAGCTTGATCCCCCTGGGACAAGCTTGTTATTTTCTGTCTAATTCCATAGATAAAGAAATCATATTCATAGTTGCTAACTCATATTTCTGTATTATTAGGAAGGCTGAATGAATAGTTTCCAACTCTATTTGCTTGCCAGCTATGTTAACTCTTTCTTATATAATCCAAGTTTTCTGCCTGTTTGTTTGGGGCTAAGACTTTTATCTTTATTCTATGTGAGCATTATGTGACAAAGACCTGACGCTATTGGATGCACTGTGAATATTTTTCCAGGTCTATTTTTTATTATTTAGTTTCAAATGAAGACATAGTCAAATCTACTTCTTTTGTAGATCCCCATTCTGTCTTACAGATCAATTTGTCTTCCTATAGGATTTTTGTAAATAAGTTATTTCTAAAAATCCCATATTTAAAAAGTTACTTTTAAATAATTTTCAATAACCCTGTGCTCTTGGTTTCCTACCTATGAAATGGGGTCAACAGTTCCTGCCCTGCACAACAGTGATGAGATGCAGTAGCCTGGTGTTTAAAGCTGGCGGGGCTGAGGAGCTGCAGAGACATCTGCCGAGGTGACCCTCAGTCCTCAGCCCTGCCTTTTTATTCTGGAAACAGTTTTGTACACAATTGACAAACAGAAATTTTAGACTTCTTGGTTGGTCTCAAGAGTCTTGGGTACAACCTGGTTATTAACCACAGAGGCATCCCTAGCTCTGGAGCACAGTGGAGCACACTTTATACCTCCAGAGAGGTGGTAGGACCATGCAGAAACATGGGGACAGTGCAGAAGGACTATGGGAGTCTGCACACCAAGGAAGGAGTAACTTGCGGGACAAGTCAGAGTCACTTGGAAAGTAAGGATACACACCTAATGACTCACTGCAACTTCTGTAATGAAGAAGCCTTGTCAAATGCTGGGGTATAGCTCAGTGGTGAGCACTTGGGCCAGGCTAGCATGTGCCAGGCCTGGGTTTCAGCTCCAGCACTAGGGGAAAATAAACGGCCTTGCCAAAACTGTGAGGGGCTGGGGATTTAGCTCAGCGGCATAAGCGCCTGCTTTGCAAGCGGGTGGTCATGAGTTCGATCCCTGGTACTGATTAAACAAAACAAAACAAAACAACTGTGAGGGGCTCACTACTCTGCATCTATAATGAAGGAGGTTGTGGAGCAACACTATCCAGTTCAGGAAAAAGCCTGCAAATGCAGGCTCTGAGACAACAGACAGAAATGCAGAGGTCCCAGAGGCCAAAGCCTCCTGTGTCACACACTCACAATGCCATGTGGCTGGAAATGTGAAATTCCACACTAAAACCCAGATGTATATGAAGAATACAAGCTAGCAAGACACACCCTGATTTCAGATTACTGCATATGCTGTGTGCAGGGGAGAGACCTTGAAGAATGACTCACAGGAGCCACAGCTCCAGCCCTTGTGTCCTGGGGGGTGCTCCTTCTTGTCACTTTCTGAAACATGCCTCAGTGAGCAATGGTTTGGCATGCTGTACCCTGGTTTCCCTGTGGTGGAGCAGATATGTGGCTGAAGATGGGGGACCACAGATGAGACCAGGCTGAGCACTGAGGGCTGCTTGGGACTCACCTGACTGGGTGACGACCTCGCAAAACTGCAGCAGCTCCACAGAGTGTGCAGTCCAGTCACTGTGTGAGGCAGTCAGTTGCTCCAGGAGAGGACCCATGTACTTGCGGTAGAGGTCCTGACTTCCGGGCACATTGTCTACCATGGCCAGTAACTCCATGGTCTCCCGAGCCTGCAAGATACAAGTCAAACATTGGAATCATTCCACTGGGGGGCAGGAGTGTAAACTAGGGATTGAATCCATGGTCTTCAACTACTCCGCCACTGAACATCACCCTTAGGCCTTTTGAATTTGTTTTTTTTGAGACAGTGTCTCACCAAGTTGCTAAGCTGTCCAGGGTGGGCTTGAACTTGTAATCTTCCTGCCACAGTCTCCCAGAGTGCTGGAATTACAGGCATGTGCCACCACGCCTGGCTGAGAATTCCAGTTTTTAAAACATTATCATCCAAGGCCCCTGAGCTACTGGAATGACTGGGTTCAATGTGAACATATAGCCAGGAGGGGAGTGCTACAAGGCAGAAATCCTGAAGACTGAACCTGAAGGCCAGGACTGTGGCCGACTCTGCTAAATTCTGAATTCCCATCATGCTATCAATGCTGTGCTTACAGCAAATAATAAAGTAGACGTATAGGCATCAACTATGGAGCAGTACAGGTGGTTCCCTGGTTTGCACAGATCCAAGGTGACCTGGAGCCACTCTGATCGGGCCTTGGTGGGCCAAGGAGTTTTAAGGAATTAGACCAACTTAACTGTCCCCAAGCCCATCCTCAACCTCCTGTGCTCAGCATTTCTACTCCAGTTAAACCTACACAGACAACTCTAGAGGTGACAATGAGACAGAAGTAGCAGTCTGAGAGATAATTCTAAGCAGGCTGGGCAGTTTTTGGTGACAGGTAGGGTAAAGTAAGTCATGCTGTCAACTAAGTGACCAAAAGGTAGGTCATATGGGTGACTAGGTTAGACTAATGCAAGCAGAATAGAGACAGGCTTCACAGGGAACTGACCCTGAACTTCATTATGCCTCATTATCATGCATTTCCATAAAAAAATTCTCCATCCAGAAGGTGGCATAATACGTTGCTAAGCATATTCTGGACCATGTGCAAACTCACATCTGTGAAGTAACTAAACTTTACCCTATCCAATGACCTCTGAACCTTTTGGAAAAATCCATGAATAATTAATGCCATTTGTCTGAGACTCCATAAAATGTATCCTCTGTTGGAAGCTTCTTCTGTCACCCATGAGGCTGTCTACAGTCAGCTGTGTGTCTTCTCTATAATATATTTTTCAATCAAAGTTTCTACCTGTAAATTTGTGATATGTCATGCTTTAACTTCTATCATCACTGAAGCCAGGATGCATGCTGGCTGGTGACACAAGGGGAAGTATGGCTATCCAAGAAACCATCAGATACTCATTAATTTGTGGATTTCTGGGGTTTAAACATACTAGGAAGTCCACAAAATTCCCTGGTGGCAGCTGCCCAATGGTTTCCATTCTGTAGACTCACTTGTCACCTGATATACTTGGCTTCCTTCTGTCACTCACAGGCACTGCTTTGCTATTATTTATGGCTATCAGTGACAAATCTTCTACAAAGATGTGTCCTTTGTAAGGTTGTTTTCAAAGAGTAAAATACAGCAAGGTTGAAAGAAGCCTCAAGAAGTAGGGCATGGTGACACATGCCTGGGACACAGGCCCTTGGGAAGCTGAGTAAGAGGATTTTGAGTTTGAGATCAGTCTATGCGACTTAGTGTCTCAAAAAAAGAAAACAGAATAATAATAATAAAAACAAGAAGGGCTAAGGATGTAGCTTACTGGTAGTGCAGCCCTAAGTTCTATCCTCAATACCCAACCCACAAAAACCCTCCAAAATAAAGAACTCTACAAATAAAGAGACCCACAAACAGAAGAGGGAGGGCAGTGAGTCTCCTTGAATTCAGGCTCCATGGCTACCTGTCTTCTACACAAAACAGGGGGTTGGGGGAACACGATCTGGGTACTATAGGTCCCAGGTAGTCCTCAAAGGGCAGTTTGGGAGATTTTTAAGCATAAACACAGAGCCAAGAGGACAGAAATAATTTTGCAAAGCTGTCCTGCAATTAATGCAGGAAAGTCACTGCTCTCCTCTCCAGACTTTCAGCTGCATGGGGGTGTGTGCTTTTGAAATCAATGATATGCACAGACAGTAAAAACTGTGATAGTCTTATTTCTTCTTTGCTTCTTTGTTACAGGCTCCAAGATTAAAGAGCCTTCATTCCTAGATAGTAGGATACATCTGCAGGTGGCAGGACACCCTGAGGCCACCTCATGAATGACTCATCCCAAATGTTCCACATTCTTTCATCTTTGCCAGTCAGATATGCCTGAGGCCTGAAATTCAAGCATGCAGGAGATTTACAGAAGACAGTTACACTTCCGTCAGAGAGAGTTTGCAATGATAAGGATCTTCCACCAGCCTTACCTTGTCCCCAAGGGCAGTGGCACCTGAGAGAGCCATGATTGTCACCAGCACCTCCATGAGCTGCAGGCTGGCTATGCTGCAGTCCTCTCGACACACAGACACCAGGGTCTGCACACAGAGCAGCAGGTGCTCCAGGTAGGCATCCTGGAAGAGACCAGAGATGGTCAGTGTCCCTCACCCTAAATCTGCAAAGTGCAGGGTCCACTTGCACAGCAGGAAGTAGGAGAGCTATTACACCATATCCAGGGCCCACTGGGCCCTGACCAGAACGATCGGCCTTATTGAGGGCACTGTTTAGACAACAGGGAAACTGGACATAGACTGGGAATTCAAGGCCCACAGTCATTTTGCGAAATGCTTAAAAGTATTTTAAAAGTTAAGTTTAAAAAGTTTGAAAACACCTGTGTTGCAGTGTTCATTTATAAATGAAGCAACAGCGTATCTTGGATTTATCCAAAAATACTGCAGAATCCTCCTTACTCCCAAAGTTTAAATAAAAGCAAAACAAAACAAAACACTAGTACACGGGGAAAACACAAGAACAACAAAGAACTGGTAACTGGAGGTAGGTGACAGCTACATGGTGGTGCAGGTCATTTTTTCCCTGCTTTTTGCATTTTTGAATATCTCTAATGTGCCCCAGCTGTAACAAAAGTAAATAAAGTTTTACAAATAAAAAATGTTTCCTGGTTAAAGGGGGACACCAAAAGCTGGTCTCGTTCAACAGCTTCCCTCTTGGTTTCACTATATTCATTACTGGCACTGCTTACAATGTTTCTCTAATTTGTGTTTTTTACATGTTTTATGAAGTACAGAATGAGTCAGGAGGGCTGGGGATTTAGCTCAGTGGCAAAGCACCTCCTTGGCAAGTACAAGGGCCTGAGTTCAATTCCCAGTACCAAGAAAAAAAAAAAAAAAAAAGATTATGGTCTCCAAATGAGTCAAGATGGGGTCACATATGTAATATATATTAATATGATTAATAAAAATGTGGATGTAGACTGGAAGCAAATGCTCAAACCTTTTTTTAGTAATTGGAGGTGTGAGTTCAAAAAAGCATGATAATTACTTGGCTAGATGATGGATTGGTTCTAAATTTCGGCATCAGTCCGAAAGTTGCCATGACTCACTCATCAAAGTTTAAAGAAAAGTCACTGTACCACAGCAAGTTTGCTCCTGTATCCCCGACCCACCCTGCCCTAATGCAGACAGCGCCAACACCATCTGAGGGGTTGGGCTGTGGGCTCAGGGAGCCCTCACTCCAGGAGAAGCCACAGACTTATCTTTTATTCTGATCCTGTTTCCATAGCCTTCTTTCTTTTGGCCTATACTGACTAATTAAAATTTTTGTAGACATGATCTTGGCTAACATCTAGAGTGACCCATGTGTAAATTTATTATTTTATTTTTATTTTTTTGTCTTTTTGAGACAGCATCTCACTATGCAGTTCAGGCTGGTTTTGAGCTCACTTTGCAGCCCAGGTTGGTTTCAAACTTGCAACAATCCTCCTGTCTCAGGCTCCTGAGTGCTGGGATTACAGGAGTGCGACACCACACTCAGTTTCATAATATAAATTTAAAGAGCTATCATTTTTTTCAATGAAAATAAAAGAGAATGCATTATTATTATTTTCAGTTCCAGGAACTGGACTCAAGACCTTGTGTTTGTCAGGCAGGTGCTATGCCGTTGACCTATATCCCTGATCCGGAAACACACTTTTAAAACACATGTGCCCTCTCAGCTTTGACAGAGCTGTCTCATTACAGATCCAAACCAAAGACCACAAAAAACCATGTGCTCCTTTTACAGCAAGCATCATCCTTGCTATATGCCCATGGCCACATCTCTGCAGAAATGGCAGGATGGTAACATCTACCGCTCTCCCTAATGACTAAGGGATGGTTAGAATTTGCCTTCATTCAGACACAAAGGGAAGAGCAGGGAGCAGTGCTCAATGTTTCTTGATTCTGCCACTATGTCATCCAATATGGTGACAGCCAAGTAAAGTGCTAGAGATGTTTATATTCAGTCCAGGCAGCTTGGTCCCTGAACTTCTGATCTCCTTAAATAGGAGTGAATGCAGCCTCTCATTTCAGTTACCTGTCATCACACACTTCAGAGACAGGACTGGGTTCCTCAGCTCAGCTCTAGGTCCAGCCTGGCTCAACACTTGGGAAATACCTTTGCTACCAACCAGTCCCTGCCAATCATGAAGCCACACCAGGCAGATCTGTAGCACAAGATGCATCTGTACAGATCTCTCTGTTTTAACTTGGGGTTTAAAATTTTTTAGCTTGCTCTGGAAAAACATTCTTAGTCCATTTTTCTAGCCACTGAAAAATGGTGGTAGGAAATGCAAATGACTTTCCAAATGACCAGACACAGATTAGGCAGGTGAGCACTCATTCACTGCAGACAGACATGTACAGAAACAAATCTGATCTGAATGTATTTGTCTTTTCTTGTCAAACATTTAAGTTTGTCAAGAAAGGGGCAACATGTACATCCTGGGTTTTTATCATGTCTGGTTCTCTGGCCTCTGGGCCAGAACGTGCCTGAACCCTGGTAGGTGAAGGGTCAGGAAAGGTTTTGCTCAGCCTAAAAGGCCATGAGTGAGCTCTTCCTCAATAGAACAGGAAGATGAGAAGCCAAACAGAAAGACAAGGAGTCCTCAGCCCATCAACCATGAAATCCAGGCTCTATGTAACCAAAACAAAGAAAGGGAAATGACAACACTTGCTTTGTCATTAAGTTTGTAAGATATACATTTACATGTCTGCAAGGATTTTTAGGTTATACCCATTTAGAACAATTCTGGCTTACACATTCAAATGCAAGAAGAATCAAAATCCTTCTCAAAACTGACCATGAGCAACACGAACTCATGCTGACTGGGGTGATGCTAAGAAGGAGCTGGGGAAAAAGCTAGAATGTGGCTAAAAACACCAGTAATGATGACTTGTACCTATTCTGCCTTGAGGTCTCTGGTTTCTAGCTCCTTAAATTCCTTACAGGCTTTTTAACATAGTCTGTAAGTGTGAGTGTGAACTATGCCTCTCATGCTGGGGATAGAGAGGGGCCTGGATAGGGGTCCTTGCCAGTACCTTTGCCCAGGCCAGCTTTGTGACTCCAACAGCTTCTGGAAGATGTTAAGTTAGACCACACGCCACCTATAGGCACCTCTCTGTAGAAGCAGGTGACTGAAGTAGGGGGTGAGTCTGGGATGTGAGATGCGGGAGTGGACAGGTCAGGCCTGACACATCCAAGGTTTTTTTTTTTGTGCTAGGGATCGAACTTATGACTTAGCGCTTGCAAGGTAGGCGCTTATGCCACTGAGCTAAATCCCCAACCCCAGGCCTGACACAAACAAAATAGTCATTATCATGTCTTCAGCAGAAATAATTATAAATTATTCCAAAGAATTAAGCTGACTACCTCAGTTGTCTCAGCCTCAGCCCTAATGGATTCACTGCTTAATTTAAGAGGAAACAAACCTGTCTGGCATGTCATCAGGTCAGTTATTTTACTCATTATGCAAATGACAAACGACATCAATAAAGCATGCATTCTTGTCCACCACTGAGGATGCTCTGAGTGTACCAAGCACAATGTGGTCAGACTTGTCTCCCTGCCCTGTAGGAGTAGGAACCAGGGTTCCCTCCACATGCCACTGAACTGTAACTCTCTCCAGCCTGTGACTGCCCTCGAGAGCACCATCCACAGACTCCCCTAGCAACGGGTGTATCTGTCCCGCACTGTCCAACAGATGGCCACTGACCACATGTGGCTACTGATCAACTGACAGGTAACCAAAGTGACTAAGAAAAGGAAATCTTAGTTTTAACAAGTTTAAATGGTCACTTGGCTGATGGGTATAGTATTGGATAGAGCAAGAGGTCAGGTCCCAAGATGTTGGTGCCAGCACCCTGGGTGCAGCAGATATAACTGATGGGCCTGAGTGTGGACGCTGCTGCCCCTGACTATCAGTAGTTAGGCTCAGATGCCAGCAGGGACACCTACCCCTAACCCAGGGTGTGACTGATCCTTCCCTTATCATCTTACATTTTCAGATGCCTGGCTCACGTGTGCCTGGGCCAGCTCTGTGGTGATGACCTTGAGGTGTGGCTGGAGGGCATCCCGTGGGCAGCCTCTAATAACAGAAGCAAGAATCAACAGGCTAGAAGAGGAGGGTGCTTTCTTCAGCATTGATAAGATCAGCTTCAGAAACACTTCTGGGCTGACGAATGTCCCAATCAGCTCTGCAGATCTCGCGCACTGTGAGGGAGATATGGAACAGAATGCAGGAGTTGAAAACACCTGCCCACATCCAGCTCCAGCCCTGTAGGTTCTCTGCCCATCAGAGGAGCATGAGGGGAACACAGCATCTCTCTGCTTCCCAGGATTTGCACAGGAGAATGTTCAAGCAAATTGATCATAGGACTCAGGCAGCATATTCAGCACACAAAAAGGCTGCATCCTAGTGATTTCCTGCTTCATGTCCCTCATTTGATACAGTGACCTAAACTTCCTATTGATAACTGTTAAACATACATGGCACCTCCACAGTATGGAATTTTACTGGGAAATGAGATGGAGCAGCTGCTGAGACCTTAGGACTGGGTCTCACAGGGAGCACTGAGGGCAGAAGGGCAACCCTGGGGCCACACAAAATGGGATCCTACTCGCACAACACTCCAATGAGACATAGCAGTAGAAGTGTGTTAGTTAGCTTTCTCAATGCTGGACAAAATATCTGACACTTCTAAACTAAAGGACAGGTTTATCTGTCTCATGTTTTCAAAGAGTTCAGTCCATGGTTCACTTATGGAGGGTATCAGGGAGGAAAGTGCTTCAATCCATGGTAACCAGAAAGCAGGAGAGAAGCAAAGGAAGATTGGGACAAGAATATATCCTTCCAGGTCACACCCCTTATAATCTACTTCCTCTAACCTGGCCCCACCTCTGAACAGTACATTTAGCTATGAACTCATCCAACAATGAATCCACTGGTAAGTATAGTGCCCCCATGATCCAATCACCTTCCAAGAGACTTTCAGGGGACATTTTATTATTTACTTTTTAGGGGACATTTTAGATCTCAACAATAACAGATGGAGGGCAAATGAGGGCTGCCAGGGAGGGTGGAGCAAAAGGGATCGGATGGCTGAGGCCTGTGGTGCTAGGAAGTCCACATCTGCTTTATGAGACTGTTGGGATGGGCAGAGGACACATGAGTTTTACTAGGGTCTGCTGGGTACTATCACCACTTAGTCATTTTATCCCTTGGAAAATTAGATGGGTAGATGCAAAATAAATTCACTTTTTTCTATGAGAAAGATAGAGGTTCAAAAGTTGTGCATGGAAGGCATGGTCATACATGCCTATAATCCCAATAGTAGGAAAGCTGAGGCAGGAGGATCACTTTAAGTTCAAAGTCAGTCTGCACTACATAATGCGTTCAAGGCAAGCTTGAACTGTAGTGAACTCTGTCTCAAAAAAAAAAAAAGTGTATGGGAAGACAGTTTACAACAAATAACTCAGACCCTTAAAGTTTGGCTCTTGCAGAGATAAATCTGATATCCAAGAATCAACTCTGTTTTCCATAAAAACATTTATAAAATCTTAAATTGATAGTTTCTGAAAAGTACAAACAGGTGACACCAAAGTAGTCTTAAAATGTAGAAAAGCAGCATGTACTTTAAGTCAGTAACTGACTTAAAATAGTGACAACAAAACCCATTAGCAAGGATTCACTGGAATTTAAGACTTAAGATGAGGTGGATGTTTTGGCCTATGACCTCATTCTCTCAAGTGCCAGGATGTGTCCTCATGCAGTGACCATCTGGCAGCATGGGGCACATGCTGGCCAATGCCACCAAGGATCAGGGAGCCAGGGCTGGACAAACACAAGGTTCTGGGCTTTCCCCTGATCTGCAGGCAGCACTGACTAATAGCCAAGTGGACACCTGAGAAGAATAAGGAGCAGGGAGGCCATACACTGGTGTTAGAGTTGTCCCATGATTCACAGTGCCATGGGCTGTAGCAGCTGGACTCCCAGGGCCATTCTGCATCTTTGCCAGCAGCCTGGTCCTGCTGACAGATGCCACATGTGCCTGAGGGAGCTTAATGACAGTGCTCTTGAACACACTATCACTTCACAGGGCTGCAGGTCAGTGATTCCCCAGGGGCTGGGTATGGGAGGGGATGGATCCTAACCATGGATATGTGCTTTCCACAGCTTGTGGACTCCCATACCTGGGACTCACCACCCGCAAACCCGACCTGCAATGACCACTCACACTGCTGACCACAGCTGCCTCCTCGTCGGTGCAGGCCCTCTGCAGGGTTCTGAGGATGATCTCCAGGTGTTGTGTGATGTGGTCCTCAGCATGCAGGAGCAGCACCGGCAGCAGCTGTGCAGACTTCACCCTGGTCCCCACCACCCAGTCGGTGATGTCGTGACAGATGGCGGGAAGGATTTTGGAGAGGTTCCTGAAGACCAGTTCCCGGCAGCCCAGCACTGGGCGGCTCACTAGGGTGGAAAAGACCAGAAGACCACAAATAAGAGCTCAGTGACATGCACAGAAAGCAGAGGATCACGCATGCCTTACCTGAGGCACACTTAGATCTCTGAGGTCTTAAAAACTCAGACCCCCTCTCAAGACTGAAATGAAGCCATGGAATGCCATCGCTTAGTTAAAAACATTTGTTTTATAGCTGTGCTGGAGAGTTGGGTAATCTAGAAGAAACTACACATACCCCTTCCTATTTAGAAAAGTGCAGTTTGCTGCCAGCGCTCATCTAATTTCCAGAGACTGAGAATCACTCTATTTTGTAAATGGAAATACCACTACTAAAAGCAGAGTGCTATCATGTCTTTGTTTCCAAAGGCTATCAACATACTAGAGTGATATGAAAATAACGAAAGTGAGATCTTTCATGGCAAGCTTCAGGGTTCTCTTGGCTGGCGGTGAGAATTCTTGGAGAAAATGGAAGAAGCGTACATATGATGAGCTCTGATATAGGGATACACCCTCAAAACCAGTCCATGGCCACCAAGAGTCCCCGTGTCTCTGCAGCAGCCATCTGCCTTGCCCCAGGCAACCTCTGCCTTTTGTCACTGACTAGACTGTTCTGTGTATGTGCGTGCAAGCATGCACACATACATGCACTCTTAGGACTGAACCCAGGGACTGCCCTGAACTACAGCCTCAGCCTCCAAACCCTCTGGCCCCACTCTTTTTATTTTTTAGGTTTTTTTGAGACAAGATCTTGCTATGTAGTTCAGGCTGGCCTTGAACTCACTATGGAGCCCAGGCTGACCTCGAATTTGCCACAATCTTCCTGCCTCAGCCTCTCGAGTGCTGAGATTACAGGAGTGCACCACCACACCTCCTCCCCTACACACACCTTTTTAAAAACTGAGATAAGGCCTCCATAACTCACTAAATTATCCAGGTTAGGCTCAGACTTGCCATTCTCTTGCCTTAGCCTGTCAGGGTGCTGGGAAGGCAGGTGTGCACCACCACACTTGGCATACGTCTAACCTTATAGGAAACCATCCAACAGTTTTTTTTTTAGAGTGGCTGCACACCCCAGATTGCTGCCAGCAGTGAGTGACAGCCCCTGCTCCTCCTCACCAACACTGGGATGGATGGGCAGCCTTCAATTTAAACCCATCTATGAGGGGATGGTGGTTTGTCCCTGTGGTTAAATTTGTTTCCCTAGTAAGTCATGATAATGAACATCTTTCCGTGGGCTTGTTTACAAAAATTTCATGTTTTCTTCCTTGGTGATCTTTTTAATTCATTTTGCCCATTAGAAAAGTTTGTTTTCTTGAGTTTTAAGAGTTTTTTTTTCCTCTATATTCTGGACACCAGTCCTTAGATACATAATTTGAAATTATTTTCTCAGACTTTGGCTTATCTTTTCATTCTTCTAATGACTCTAAAAGCACAGGTTTTTTTTTTTTCTTTTCTGAGCGAGAGTCATGCAGTGTAGTCCAAATTGGCCTAAAACACAAGATTCTCCTGCCTCAACTCCCTGAGTATCTAGCACATCTCAGGGATGTGCCACTATACTCAGCTTTTTTCTTTTTTCTTTCAGTGGTAAGAGTTGAGCCCAGGCCCTCAGTCTTGCCAGCAAATTGCTCTGCCACTGAGCCATATACCCCAGAACCAGGGAGTGCACTTTTTAAAAAAAAAAATTGTATGTAATAAAGCTTTGCTTAACCCAGGGTCATATCAAGGGTTTCTCCTAGGGGCTTTACATTTAGAACTATGATTTTTGGAGGGTGCATTTTTATATACCATATGAGGCAGGGATACAAGTTCACCTTTTGGCAGGTAGTGCTACTCTTTCAGGTCTTTCATTTCTGAAGTTTTACCTGGTCTATGTCCTCCATTCTGTATTTCCATGTGAACTGTAGAATCATTTTCTATCAAAAAGACTTAAAGGATTGCAATTAAAAGTTTGAGCTTGAAAATTCAAAACAACTCTAAAGACAGAAATGAAATCATGACATATCAGAATGTAAAGGGTGTGCCTTTACAAAAAGAATAGTTTGTACCATAAAACCTCCACATCTAATTTTATTCTTGTTACTTCTGATTTTTTTTTTATTTTGAATAAAACTGGAAGATATAAGACAGAATAGAGACAATCAAAACAATGAATGCCTTATAAGACTTCAAAACAAAGTAAAAGGAAACCAACAATGACTACCATGATGCCTCTTGCTATCTTCAAAATAACTTCCTATACCACCAGGCACAATAAAATCAAACAAAACAGAACAGATTAAAACCAATCAAAACAAAACAACGAAAACAATACAGGACTTCAAAATAAGACAATAGGAATATACTATCATAATACATCTTGTTATTGTCAAAGTAGCTGCTTATACCATCAGATATAATAAAATCAAACAAAAACAAAATAGAATAAAAATCAAAAGGAAACAAGTAAAGCAATACAGGGTTTCAAAACAAGATAAGTGGAAATCAAGAATAGCTACTACAACACATTTTGTTATTTTTGAAATAGCTGTCCATGACATTAAATACGATAAAATCAAACAAAACAAAACAGAATAAAATCAAGCTAAACAGAACAAGGAAAACAATACAGGATTTCAAAACAGGATATAGATTAACGATGGCTATTGCCTTCCCCTTCTAGATTTCTCTTCCCCCTTTACCTTCATAACATCTATTGTGCGTTTTGGGTTCCACTAACTCTTACTGTTTTTTTTTTTGTACTGGGGATTGAACTCACAACCTTGTGCTTGCCTGGCAGGCACTTAAGCCACTGACCTAAATCCCTAGCCAACTCTTTTAGTTTTTTCTACTAGGGAGACAACATGATGTTTACCCACATGTCTGAACCATTTCACCCATAAGCATGATCTCAAGTTGTATCCATTTACCTACAAGAGCCTTGAGGTTATTTTTCTTTATAGCTGAGTAGCTTTCTATTGTACAGAAATGCCGTATTTTTCTTATCCATTCTGCAATTGATGGGCAAGCTACCCCTACTTTTTTTCTGATTCCCTGTCACATACAGCATTGTTTCCTCTCCCTTGATTTTTAGACTATGAATTTCCTTTTGAGTTAAATGTGTTTCTTGAATAAAGCATATTGATAGATCTTGTCTCCTGATCCACTCTGGGTTTCTGTTTATTGGTGAATTGAGGCCATCTACATTAATGGTTATGACCAACATGCACTGGCTCGTCTCTGCCATGCTATTTTCCTGCTGTTGGCTGCCTACTTGCCCCCTCCATTCAGTTCTGCCCTGCTCAGTGATCCCGCTCTGTTGCTGTTCCTGGAACCACGGCCTTTTTTTATATCTCTAGAATGTCCTTTGGTATTTTTTGTAGGGTTGGTTTGGTGGTCATGAATTCCTTCAGTTGTTCTTTGTCATGGAAGTATCTTATTTCTCCATTAATTCTGAAAGATAGTTTTGCAGGGTACATCAATCTGGGTTGGAAGTTGTTTTCTTTCAGGACTTGAAATACTTCAACCTCTTCTTGACTTGATGGTTTGCGTTGAGAAGTCTGTTGTGATTCTGATGGGTTTTCCTTTACAGGTGATGTTTCTTTTACCTAACAGCTATCAAGTTTTTCATAGAAAGTAATGGCCAGCTCTTGAGCTGGACTCCTGGTCTGCACTTTCTAACACGGCAGTGGCAGCTGCAGCTACAAATGGTCACACAAACTTCAATGTACCACATTTAAACACAGCAAATGATTCCAGTGCTCATCAGCTGAGTGGCTGGTGGCTGCTGCACAGGACCCCACAGGAGTACACTTTGGGACTGCAGAAAGCTCTTGTTGGTCAGTGCAGCCTGAGGACACTGGACTCTACAGTCCAATTTTAACAGCAACATAGAACAGAGTATGGATTCATTGGCCCAGCTGTCTCCAACTTTCTCATTTAGGACTATTATGAACATCTGCATAAGCATGCATTTTCATACTGCTGCACTTGCTAAACTTGGATAAGTGCTAAGAACGGAGTCACCAGGTCCACAGGCATGTCCATCTGTGTCCCCCACACATCTGAGCTGTCCCATGGAGCCTGTACCAATGTATTCCATAAAGAGGGTATGGGGCTGGGGATACAGCTCAGCGGGCACAGTGCCTGCCAGCAAGAGCAAGATCATAAGTTTGACTCCTGCTACAAAAAAAAAAAAAAAAAATCCATAAAGAGTGTATAAGCTCAGCATTATTCTTTAAAAAAACGGGGCTTTTGTTTTGGCTTTTCTTTCCCAATGACAAGAACAAGGTTTAAAAAAGAAATCAAGACGTTCACAAGAGAATTCAAACCTACTCAGCACCTCAATTCCCTATCCTAGAGATGAACACTATAGACTACTTCTTGCATGGCCTTGGAGATTGTCTGTGTGGGGAACTTCATAGGAACCAGTGCTCCTCTCCAAGTCAATAGCACATAGTCCCAGCCCTGGCTGCTTTCACCACCTAGGCACTATGACCTCCTCAGATGCACAGGCTATGTGAGTTTACCTGCTGCTGCAGTAGCAGGTACAGACTGTTTACTGTGTATACATATTTGCACATGTGTGTGAGCATAGGAACAGGACTGACTCCTAACCCAGAAAACTTTCGGGTCAAAGGTATGTTTTCTTTATATATTTAGCATTATCTGCACAACAAGCCTAAGACTATGCTAAAAAATAAAAAGGGATGCACCATATTCCAGGCTATATTCAATTACTGGGTTTGTAAGATAAATTCAAACAACTGGTACCTAAATTTCTAAGTAGTAATTCCCAAAATTACCAGTTGATAGAGTTAAAACTTTGTTTTATTCTCTCCACATCTCAAAGGTGTTTCTTCACAAATATGTAAACAAAATATACAGAATTTGAGTATAAACAAATATTCTTATTTTGTACTGTAAACTACTCTAAATCAAACAATAAAAAAAAAAATGTCAAGTAGTCAAGTGAACAGCCCAGCATAAAGCCAGGATCTTTTTTCTGTCTGTGGTTTTGTCTTTTCTAGAAATTTCTCATACATGGCTCTTCCACTTTATGGCATGCTGAGATCCATCTGTGTTCCTCTATATTACTGAATGACATGTCACTGCCTGGACACACCCCACCTGCTTACCCTTCCCACCCACTCCCCAGATGCACCTGAGCCATTCCCATCTGGGCTCTCATGAAGAAAGCTATTACAATGCTCACCCACAAACCTCTAGTAGAGGTAAGTTCATTTCACTTCTGGGTAGGATGGCTGGTTCAGATGGTTAGTGCATATCTGAATTCTAAAGGATTGCAACTGTTTCCCAAAGTGTCTGTACATCTGCCCTTGTCCAGCAATGCATAAGGGTTCCATTTCTCCACATCCAAATTCTGTCTCAGATTTGCTTATTTATTTCTTCATTTATGGAACAGAGCTGGAGGCCCATTCCTGTCTCTCATCAAGCAGCCATGGTAGCAAAGGTAAACATACAGGAGGTACCTTGTGGTGTGAACAATTATTAACTGAAGTCCAGAGTCCAGAACTGCCAGGTCAGATGCCCAGAAAGTATTGCGATTATCTAGTAATCCTTTTTTTTTGGGGGGGGGTCTTTTTGAGACAGAGTTTCACTATGCAGTTCAGGCTTTGAATTCACTTTGTAGCCCAGTCTGGCCTCAAACCCGCAGTGATCCTCTTGCTTCAACCTCACAAGTGCTGGGATTACAGGCTTGTGCCACCATACCTGACTTCATTATCTATTAATCTCTCCTTTGAAAACAACTGTAGCACCTTAGCAAGCAAAAGCATGAAAAGACAATTTAAGTGGACAATGCCACAAAAAAGTCCCAAGAGAACAAGAGTATATGCATTCAACATTTGTAGAACTGACAATACCAGTTAAGAAATGCACTCAATCTTAAACAAGCGGACAAGATACAAATATTTGCAAAGTAGATGAGATGTAAATATTTGCAAAGCCAAGTTATTTTCATAATTGAAACAGAAGTAAACATCATGGCAATCAGTGACTGGCTCACTTTGCTAAACACCTTCAGTAAAAGTGCAGATACACCCAAGCAAGGGCCAGGGAGGGAAAGGACCACCATGGCAGGGGTCAAAGTCTGTAATCTCTGTGAGGGTCAGGAGGAGGATCAGGTTAGAGCCCAGCCCCTGTGAAGATGGGCACTTTCCCTCCTCCACAGGCTGTGTGCTTTGGTCTCCGTGGTCTCTGCCGAGACTAAGGGGCATTGCAAGACTAGAGGGAACTCAATGACTACCATTCAAGATGATCAGATTCAACCTCTTCCATTGCCATCGGAGTCATGGGGCTGCTCTCTGCTCAGGACCAGACAGTAGGCAACTGTTTTTCATCCTCCCCAGGAAGCAAAACCAGAATACTTTAAGAAAATATTAATTCAAACAAAAGCCAGACCTCTTCAGCAGCTACTCTAATGAACATTTTTGTGTGTGTGTGTGTGTGGTACCAGAAATTGAACTCAGGACCTTGTACTTGCCAGGCAGTTGTTGTGCCACTGAGTGATGTCCCCAGGCCCTGATGCAATCTCATGTGGGTTGTGCAGGATGACAGGGCCATTACAGACTGCATGACATCTGTCACATAAGAAGTATGCAATGTGATCGAAATGTACAGTAAATTAAAAATTATTACAGTGAAAGACACATTGCCATGAATCCTCCTAAAAATCCTCCCCCTTGCTTGGAACATGCTTATCTCATGATTCTTGCCACTTGCTGAAGCAGCTCTGGAAATCTTTTGTGCCTTTTGAGGTGTGATTGAAAATCTGGGTAACATCCAATGGATGCAGGCTCGTAAAAACATGACAATGTATCTGCATCTTATTCATTAGATTTGACACTATACAACTCCGGTGCTCCCCAAAGTCAAAATGGCCATCAAAATCAATTCAGAACACTCAATTCAGGACACTGACGCCACCATGACAGTGCAACTAAAGACACCAGGGAGGAATTCCAGAACTGCTTTGGAAAGTGGCAAGAATACTGGGATAAATGGGTTTGAGGCAAAGGAGAGTATTTTGTGTGTGTGTGTGGGGTCACAACAATGGGTCTTTACTGTAGTGAAAAAAACAAAAAGCAAACATTCATTGCATTTTTCAATCATAGTATCTACCTTGTGAATTACCATAAAGTACAATGAGCACAGGAGAATGGAGAACATGGGTGGGGGTTGAATCCCTAGGCACAGGCCCTGCCTTTCCCAACCTTCGCTTGCCTCTGGGAGGCCCTGAGTAGTGCAGGCACAAAGTGCTGTCCACCGTAGTATAGATGACACACGGTTGCATATGCACAGCTACCACCTTGACCCTTCTAATCCTCATCATTTTCCTGACAAGCTGAGTGCACCGTCACCTTGGCGGGCACTGTGGCACTGCACACCCCAAATGTTCTTCGTATCATGCCAGCCATAACCAACAGCCATGGACCTGCCACCCAGGACCATGTGGTACAGGTGATAGGAAGCTCTGAAGAGGATCTGGCTTTTTTGAAAAGCAAGGCCAGGCTTTCCTGCCCTGCTTGGTTTTAAAACATAACCCTCCTTGCTTCTTAGATAAAGGGGAAGTCAGTGGGAAATCTGGAAGGAGCTGGGCCAAGAGCACATGGAATATCAAAGCATCTTATTTCTTGCATAATTAGACTAAGTGAAATTTAATTGCATGCAGGAAAACAGTAAGACAATTTCCTAGCCTGTTTATGCATGACTGATGACAGGCCACCATTTGTCATATGCATCTAAAACCTAACACAAATCACAGGAAGTTCACTGAGTCTCTGCAACAAGGTGTAGGCTATTTGTGAAAGCAGAGGTATCAGCAGTGCATGGTGGTGCATACCTGCAATCCCATCTACTCAGAAAGTAGGAGGATCCCCCTGAGGCAAGAGGATACAAGCTTGAGGCCAGCCTGGGTCACAGAGCAAAATCTTGTATCAAACAAACAAACAAAAAACCCCAGAGGATCCAAGAATGGAGGGTGCAGGGTTAGGCACCCAGTGGCTGTGCTATCCCTTTGTTCCTTGTCTGCATGGGAAGGGTGCTGACAAGCATCTCACCTGCCATCTAGAAGAGGCTTCAAGATGCCTTCTTCCCTAACTAAAGCTCCTCCATGTAGGGGACCTGCTGGCTCTACACCATGTAAAACAGTTTTCCAGCCTGTTTCTCATTTTCTTCTCTGCATGTGTGGCATTTCTGACAACTTCTATTCAAGCCCTGTCTCTCCAAACATGCAGATGAAACACACGCAAAGCAGAGCAGGTACAAAAACACAGAAGGGCATTGTGTAGAGAGCACTCTACATCAGTGACCCTGATGCAAGGGAGGGGGGCTCTACTGATTTCTAGAATGGGTTTTTGAAAAAGGATCTCTATCCTGTGTTAAAAGGTCTGGCAGCCATTCACCATTCTGAAGACATGCTTCCCTTGGCACTCAAGCATGGCAGGAACACAATCCTGATAGAAAGATCGCTTCAAAGAAGAAAGGACTCCGGAACCTGCTGTCACCGGAAACCCTGCTGTGGCGATGTGCAGTGGGGTTGTCAGAGGCATGTCAAGCATGGACTTGTGCTTTTGCAGATGAGAGCATTTGGCTCAGGTCAACAGTGATGTGAAGAGACAGGTGGTACCCCTGCAGTCTGTCCCACACTTCACTTGGTTCAACAATGGGGATTTACCTCAGTCTTGTAACAGGAAGCTGATGTGTGTTTCCAAAGCTGCCAGCAAACAGAATGGTACAGGTCATATTTCTACCTTATTTCTTAGAAAGCAGAGTAGGGCAGTTGTGCCTGGTCAAATTCCTGATCTGGACTCTGCTTCTAGTGTGGTCTTCACAGGCACCCATCGAAATGCATCCCAGCTGTGATCTGATTCATCACTCACTGTGGTCTGCTCACTCTCCGACTCAATGCCACCCATCAAACTGTCCACTCATGCAGGAAAAGGATGCAGCACTCTACTGGTCACCTGAGTTATGTGTGCCAGGTACAGCCTCAGATGGAAAACAAAGGGGAGACAGGAATGTCTCTGAAGTAGGCCAGCTGCTGTCAAGAAGGTAAAAAAGTGGAAATGCCTGCTGGGAATGGCCCCAGAGCAGAGAGATGGGAACTGGGGCCCTCTGTGCAGGTGGAAATGGGGAAGTGCAAGAGTAGCTCTCCCAGAAATGACTGTAGAATATAGATATGACAAAGGATCATACCTAGAATACACAATGAATTCTGAAAATGTTGTAACAAGAAAGTGGGAATCCCAGTTCAGTTAATGAGCGAGAGAGCTGAATGACCAATCAAAGAATATAAATAAATGGAGAAGGATGCGAAGTGCTGAGGATACCAAATGCTGCCAAGTGCTGCACAGATGGACACCCATCTGAGCTGGAGAGAACCCAATGTCACAGATAGTGGGCAAGCAGTGTAGCTAGGTTTTCAGAGTTACTCTTCTCATCTGGCCACTACCCCACTCTTAAGCATTTCTGCAAGAGTACAGAAACACATCCATACAGACCCTACAGGCAAATGTCTCTCTGGGCTATATTTGTAATCACCCAGAACTGGAAACACCTGGCTGGGGTCCACAGCCCAGAACTGCTCACACAGAGAAGTGCTGTGCTGAGTAGAAGGAACAGGAAGCACCAGGCCGAGAGGGCAGGATCTTGTCCCCGTGGGATAAAACACCAGGTGGCTGCTGCCAGGGCATTGGGGTCAATCTGGGAGATGTAGCTCCTCTTTGTTACAAAAGTGATGATGGCCAGAGCTCACAAGCCCACAGCTCTAAATGGTGCATTTTAGGGGCATAAACTATATCACAATTGAATGGTGACTGAAGTAAGATCACCTCGAGCAGGGACATCACAGGAGCTGAGGCAGGCAGCAGGCCAGGTGTGGGACTTGAGTTGGGGGAAGGAGGATGGTATTAGGGTCTGAGCAAGAGACTGACCTGTACTGATACCAGCTATAAGAAAAACAAAAAACAAACAAACAAAAAAACCCCAAAAAGTTATATTTAAAATTCAAATTTATACACTAAAGTAATTTTAGAGAAAAATGCTAAAAATTGAATGGAATGCAGGGTTTGTACTGCTAACTTTAATTCTAACTTCTTGCTGTTGTAGCTGAAACAATTTTTTTTTTTTTTTTGAGACAGGGTTTCATTCCGCAGATCAGACTGGCCTTGAACTCACTATGTAGCTTAAGTGGGTCTTGAACTCACAGTGACCCTCCTGCCTCAGTCTGTAAGTGTTGGGTTTACAGGTATGTGCCATCATGCCTGGTGAAACAAAAATTTTGAGTATAACTACACTCTGTAAGCTGTGGAATGTATGACCAATCTGGTCAGAAATATCATGCCCTAAGCTACTCCTAAATCAGGAAGTGCCAGAAAAGCACAGTTGCAACCTCTCTCAGGACCTGCAGGCTCTATCCTGCAGAGGAAAGGCTCTGTCAGTGAGCAGAGCCAACATATGTGTGTACACCTGTGCACATACATGGTGTACACACAAGTGTACACATACGGATTCCTCTATCTTGTTGTTCCTCACATCCCAATGGTGGAATCTTCCAAAAACAGTCATCAGCCCCAGTGTCCTTTTCCCTGTCTTAAAAGGGATCTGTCAACAACAGCCCAATGCTGTGGTCAAGGACAGAAATGTCCCTATGTCACAAGGCCAGCCTTGTGCCCAATTGACAAGTGGTGGACTTTCTATGGATATGTGGGGTGATCCCTAGTAAGCAGGTGGGGGATGGCTTTATATGTCTCGACTTCTACACAGAATTAGTTAGGAGGACAAACAACCATCATCTAAGTGGTGATCAGAGCCCAGCTGAGATCTTTCAAAACACCCTAGTGGCAAGATCATACCTGTAATCTCAGCTACTTGGGAGGCTGAGGTAGGAGGACCCCAGATTACAGGCCACTGTGGATAACTTAGTAAGACTGTCCCAAAATGAAAAAATAAAAAGTGCTGGGGATGTGCCTCAGTGTAGAACACCTGCATAGCACACATGAAGGCCTGGTTTTGATCCTTGGAATCATGAAAAAATAATTCAGAAGTGAGTTTCTAGGCCCCACAGTACAAAAGGAACATGGGTACTGAAGAGAAGAGGGAGAGAAACCCTTCAGAAGCCCCCTGCCCTGCTGGATGCAGGGCCATGTTGAACAATAAATTCATAAGCAGCCCTTAGGTCTAAGTTCTACATTTTAAAAACAGTGGTATATTCTGTGACTTTTTGCTAAGTTAGAATAGACTCTGCTGCCAAATAATTTTTGCGCCCTTTCCAAAATGTGAATGCTTCATCTTATACCAGCTTCAAGGTAGGGGATGGGGTAGGAAATGCCGCCAGAGCACAGGGGACGGTGGCCTGTAACTCTCAGGCCGAAGAGAGAAGCACGACCTTTGTGGTCCCAAATGTAGCATCGCCCCCATACAGAACATGAGCAACTGTCTCACACAGCTTGCAGCACCTCTCCTGCTCCCAGATCCGCAGGGTAAGATGGGGTCAGGCGACACAGCCTCTCCCTGGGTCTGCTGGACCTCGGCTGCATTTTGACCCACTTTTCATCCTACTCAGGGTCAGTGTAGCTTTACTTAACTTTCAGAGACACTTGCCTGAGAGGGAAGGGGTTTCCAAGGCAGATGACACCAGAGGTGGGGCAGCCCCTAGGCAGAGAAGTATGGCAAGTAGAGGTAGGTGGGTCAGTGCAAACCCACCAAGCACACTACTCAGGCATGAACGTGTGTACAGATAGGGGCTGGACAAGGGCAGAACAAGTCCAACAGGAGGAAAATTCATGGAAGGACAGACTTCATCTCATTTGTGACCTAGCCTTTCCTTGGTAATAGAATACAACCTCTCTACCCCTCGGTGTACTTGCAAAGCTGCTGGAGACCCAGCTTGATGCATCCCAATAAGTTCCACAAGGAATGGGTGGACATCTCCTAGTGAAGCATTAGGATACTTCAGAGGGTTGCATGCCTGAGTAGTTTAAAGATGTTCCCTGTAGGCCTTTCTCCGGCGTGAGCCAAGGGGAGAACCAGAGAGCTGCCCCCAATATCCGGCCAGGGCCACGGTGGAACCCAGGAGGCTGCACAAAGAAGCAATTAGTCCGCCACCCTCTTGGTAAGCGCCTTCCTCCAGCGTGAGCCAAGGGGAGAACCAGAGAGCCGCCCCCAATATCCAGCCAGGCCATGGTGGAACCCAGAAGGCAGCACAAAGAAGTAATTTGCCTGCCACCCTCTTGGTAAGCACCTTCCTCCAGAGTGAGCCAGGAAGAGAACCAGTCATGTCTCCTGTGAGCCTACCAGTGCACGGGCTTGTAATCAAACATCCCCAACGCCCCCTCCCCATTAGCAACTGGGGACAGAGGTCTGAGCATCTCTTGGACAGAGGATGACTGTATGTAATATAGCAAATATGGGTGGTGCCCTCTATCTTCTCTTTGAAAGCAAGCGTTGTTTGCACTTTTGTTTCATTATGATTAACTGCTTTACTCTATTCAATATTCTCTTTTGATTGATTTTGTAATTTGGTTTGATTTTTCTATACCTAATTGACTAGACAACTATTGTGAAGATAATGAGATATACTATGATACCTATTACTGTTATCCTGGTAACCTGCTGTGAAGTTCTATACCAAATTTACTGCACTGCCTCAATTGGCTTTGTTCTGTCTTGTTCTGTTGTATTTCTACTACCTTTAAAATAAAAAAAGAAGGCTGTATGCCTTAAATAAGCTCATCCAGAAGAGAGAGACCAGCAGGGAGCACAGGAGGGCCTCTAGGTGACACAGGGGCAGAGGCCTGATGCCTGCCCAGGACATGCAGGTGACTTCAATACTGGCTGTCATAGGAGACGTAGCCCAACAGGAGCCTCCCCCCAATACCCCAAAACCTGTAGGACCTCCAGGCTCTGGCTGAGCATGGCTCTGGCCCAAGTACTCTTTCCTCCCTTGCACCCCATCCCACCCTGTCCACCGGTGCTCACCTTGTGGGTAGTGAGGTGGGGGTGGCGAGGCGAAGTCCAGCTTGTCCTTCAGGTCTGCCTCATTCTCCTCTTGCCACTGCAGCCCTACCTTCTCCCAGAGGCTGGCAGCCAACTGCCTATGCACAGCAAGCAGAGCACGAGTCAGGTTGCACTGAGACAGAGCTCAGGGCCCTGGTGTGTGCAGGAAGCCTGAGGGGCTGGACAGCTATGCTGAAGAGTGGAGTCCAGTCAGCAGAAATCAGTGGGTGAGAGCATGCTCTATCCCCAACATGCTGAGGGGTTTCTGACCTCGTACTGACAGTACTGACAGGTGGGTGGGTAATTTCTATCCATGGGCTCAATCAAAACAGTAAAAAGATGTAATAGATCAGATATGGTAGTGCACACCTGTAGTCCCAGCACTCTGAAAGGCTGAGAAAGGGAGATTGCAAGCTCAGTTCCAGCCTGGGAAACTCAGCCAGTTAGTAAGATCCTTTCTCAAAACAAAAAATAAAAAAAGGCTGGGGATACATTCAGTGCACAAAGGCCTTTCAATTGCTGGTTCAATCCCCAGCAATGCCAAAAACAAACAAACAAACATCAATAATAACTTAAAAATCACAGAGACTATCTGTATGTCACAGGATATCAGACAGAATGTAGATGCAGTATTCTGAAGCAAGGAAAATGGAGCGTTGTTGTACATGACAACATGAAAAGCAAGTCCTGATGAATCAGAAAGCAGAGGAGTCCTCTACTGCCATGGGAAGGACTCCAATCACCTGAAGACAAGGTCCTCTCATGCAGAGTTACTCACCTAGTTTCAGGCATCTCATCGTTGAAGCTGCTCAGCAACAAAGGGATGAGCTTGTGAAAGAATGAATAGCGGTCCCGTAGAGCCAGCAGCCAGCCTCCCACCACAGAGGTCACCGCCTGTCGTACCTAAATGCAACAGAAAAGCAGGCTTACAACAGGCAAAGAAATCCCAAGGGCAGATGGGAAATGGCAGCTCTCAGTCCCACCATGCAGACACTGTTCCAGAAATGCACATAGGCCTTGAACCCTGGTGTCAGGCCAGGCCCTCAGCTCTAGCAGCTGAGAAGTGCTTCGTACCTATCTTAGGTAGGTATTCTAGACTGTGGCCTGGCACTCACAACAAAGCCAGAGTCCCCTGAAATTTCCACAGGAGAAATTATCATTATCTTCACAAACGACAGGAAGTGAGTCTCAAAGGCTTCAGAAGAATGAAGACTCCTCAGAGTTTAGCAGAGCTACAAGGCATGACATGATGGTCATACTATGACAAAACCACTTGAGTTAAGGGTTAGACCTTAAGCTGTGCCAAGGCCATGTGCTGGCAATATCGGAAGGCCCATGGGTCAGAGGATGGGCTCCAAGAAACCAGACTGCAGCCCTGCTCAGAGTCACATGCAGTGTAAGCAGGCTGAGACTCCCCTTGCCTGG
Source organism: Hydrochoerus hydrochaeris (assembly GCA_004027455.1). Classification (NCBI taxonomy): domain Eukaryota; kingdom Metazoa; phylum Chordata; class Mammalia; order Rodentia; family Hydrochaeridae; genus Hydrochoerus; species Hydrochoerus hydrochaeris. Next base: position 465,829 of record PVLA01000523.1, on the reverse strand, counting down.
ACTGAGCTGCAGCAAGCCCCTCAGCAGGACTGGTTGGGGTCCCAGACTTGGGATCCTGCTTTGTTTGGCCCCACAGGTGAGGCCTCTTGTAGAAAGGAGACTTCAGAGTCCTTCCCATGAATGCAGACAGCAGGAAGAGTAAGGTTTGGGGAAACTTTTTCTTTTAGCTTCCTGTCCTTCACTTGCAGGACAGCAGTGACCCTGAATGCCCAGCTTCCACTTAATAATCTCACTAAGTGAAAATATTATTCTGGGTTATTAAAAAGCAAAATGAACTCACTGAGAATTATTTACACACAAGTCAGATCTAAGGGCCATGAGAGTGCTAGCCTAGAGAATACTGCACTGAGCACAATCTATTAAATCAAACAGGTACAAAGCATAGAAGGGAAAGTTGTCTGTTATACTATTGTTACTTCCCCTTCAGTATAAATGAGGTGGGAGGCAGGGACAAGCATATGGCTGTGTTCTTCTGGTCACACTCCTTATAGCAGTGGAGCTCCACAGGAAAGAACTTAAGGAGCTGGATCCCACATCCTAACCCTGCTCTCACTTCACCAGCCAGGCTGCCCAAGCCATTTTCCCCTGGGTTAGACGAGATTACAGTTGTACTGTTCCCAGGAAGGCTGCCAGCTGAAGTCCCTGTCGGCCCTGTCTATGTGGCTCCATAGCCTCAAACTAAGCCCAGCAGGCTGAGGCCCAGAAGCTACTAACAGCTCTTTTATAAGTTGAAGGCAGAAGGTACGTGGGATGCCATTGTAACCTAGGTTGTTCCATGGGCTGGGAGACAGCAAGCTGTCCAAAGAGCAAACTTATCCTCAAGGAAGAGGGTTACAGAGCAGGCACGGCAGCAGGAAGCTGGCATCATACTCAGGCAAGGACAGTATATCCCCACCAGTAAGACCCATGCACAGGCAGGCAAGAGGGATCAGCCACAGTCAGCCTGGGCCTCAAAAACTAATTCTCACCAGAAGAAAATGGAAGTAGTTGCATAGTGGTAAGCACTTTGGTGGTGGAGATGGGGATACTAAACATAAAAACAGAATGAATGATGAAAACAGAACATGCTGCTTTTGAAGGCACAAGTGAAGAAGCAACCAACATCTTCCTTTCCTGTGAATAAGTAAATCTGTGATGCTAGAGTCAGTGATGTTAACAGCCACATCACTGATGAACAGAATTCAAACCTCCTTCCTACAGATAGCTACTGATGCAGTCATCTATTTGCGCAAGGCTCCAGGCACAGACACACCATTACAGAGAGCTACAGACAGTTATGTTTTTTTACAGGCAACTATTGACATAGTTATACTATTTGTAGAGGGTTCTTGATAGACAGTTACAGAATTTATGGAGCTTTTCATACACAGTTCTTATACTATTTTGAGGACTGACTTAGCATGCTCCACTCTAGGCTTAGGGAGGTGATAAGGTCCTAACTGTGGCATTGGCAGTGCTGCTAGTTCTTGCTGGTTCCTGCTCCTGATTTCTGGACTGCCCTCAGCAGCTGGGTTCTCAGGCTAGTGGTGGTACTGAGCTAGCACTCTGCCCTGCCCTTCTCCTGTATGTGGTGGGGGCAGAAGGTTGGCTGGAGGCCTTCCTAAGAGTCAGCTTAGCCAGCACCCTGGATGTGGGGGATTATCTGTTCTCCAGGGCTTGTGTGGATTAAATGAAGTGGGCATAGACAGCCCACAAGAGAGTAGCTGGAGAGTACTGGATTTTTATCAGGAGAGTGGGGGCCTGCCACTTCTCCCTCAGGGGCTTTCTAGCTACTGTGAACTCTGTCCACTTTTTCATTCCACTTGGCCATCTTCTCCCCACTCAACATCACTCCAACATGACTCTAAGGGCCCTTATTGGCTTCCTCTCTATTCTTCATCTGTTTCCTTCCTTTGGGACACAGTCTTTGCTGCTGTGAAGTTTTGGCAACACAGGGCCTCAAACCTAATAGACCTGGCAAGCCAGATTCTGTCCACAATAAAGCCAATGTTCTCATCTCTACCTGTTTGCTCCTGCCTGCCTGCTTGTCTTTCAGGGGTTCCAAACCCCAACAGCACACATTATCCTCACAAACCGCTCCAGGTTACCCTTTAACCACTGTGGCTTTCCAGTGAAATCTGCCTTGGTGGATGAATATGTAAGATACTTCTGCCAAAAGAAGCACACACAGTTTAGATTTTTTTTCCTTAGAAGAGACAATAATTATAAAAACAATCATTTCCATATTGCCTGGAATGCAGAATAAATATACAAATATGTTAAAATAATTTAGCTTTCCTAGTTTCTCAAGATATGAAATAGGAACATCTTGTGACTGAGTAAAGAGAAGACACTGGTGTATTTCACACTTAATAAAAAGAAAACCAAGTAGCTAAAGCAGCACATCCACACATTTCTAGTGGAAACAGAACAGACTATCTAGCAGAGAAACGTCTTTACCTGAGTGACGTCGTCAAAGAGCCGCTGAGCAAAGTGGGAAAGCACATCGTCTACAGACTTCCCATTTCCAAACTGGATCACTGTCCCCGTGGCTTCGATGACAGCCACCCGAACTTTCCAGTGCTGGTGGGAGATGGTGTGCATCAGGGGGCTGATCAGGGACTCCGACTGCATATGGAAGTGGTCTGGGGGGGAGGGAGGCATCAGTTACCCCCTTGTGCCTCACACTCCTCAGCTCTGTGGCTGTCAGTACCTGCCATCATCTTCTCCCCACTCAACATCACCCCAACCTGACCCTGAGGCCCCTTGCTGGCTTCCTTTCTCTACTCTCCAGTGGCCCTGGTGGCTTCCTGAGTTCCTTAAATCTGGTATGCTTATTCCTCAAGACTGGTTCCTTACTGGTCACAGATTCTTAAACTCAATGTTCTTCCTTCAAGGAAGCTTCTGCCAGCCCTAAGCAGTACCTATTGCTTCAAATCCCAGCCTGAGAAGAGAAAGGGAATATTCCGATATGTTCAGAGCTGCTAGAAGGGTGGAGAAAGAACTAGATATGTGCAAGAGAGAAACAGCTTCTCTCCACTGAGAATAGTGTCTCAAACCAGAGGCAGGAGGGCTGGGATATGGAACAGACAAAGTGGGAGGACCGAGCATTTATCTGATCACGTCCTGTGACCTCTGCCATTAAAAGTATAGTGGGAAGGAGTCCATCAGAATCACCCGACCCCAAACCAGTTTAAAAAGGATTTCTGCAGAGTCCAGGAGGATAGCTGGATGCATGGTTGTGTGTGTGTATTGGTTTCTCAGGTGGCGTATGGGTCAGAGGTCACAGGAAGAGGGGTCCACAAGGAATGAAGGGGGGGCTTGAGAAGGGGCGGGGGCTTGAGAAGGGGCGGGGCCTCGGGGGCTTACCGGGCGTGGCGCGCGCCAGTGCGGCGGCGCACTCGCAGCTCTCGCGGCGCACAGCAGCAAAGGGGTCGAGCAGCGCGCTCCGTAGCGCACGCACAGCGTCATCCAGGTGGGGTGCGAGAGCTGCGCCACCCAGGCGCACTGTCAGGCCTAGTAGCTGTACGAGCGCTAGGCGCAGCTCCTCGCAAGCTTCGAGAGGAGGCCGCGCAGGCTCGGGCCGAGCCAAGCGTGCGGTGAGCGCGGGCAGCAGGCGCGGCAGGGCGTCGCAGGGTCGCGCGGCGCGGCGTAGGCCGAGGTCTAGCAGGTGCACGGCCAGCGCGCGGCAGCCCTCGGCCGGGTCGGCCAGGAGGCGTAGCAGGCGCGGCAGCAGCAGGCGTGCCCAGGGGCCTTGAAAAGCGGCGGGGTTGGCGCTGGGCCCCGTGGTCTCCTCCAGTACATGCTGCAGGGCCTCCAGCGCCCGCCGCCGTCTCAGCTTGCTGTCGGTTTCCAGCCCTGGCAGTAGACGGCCCAACACGCGGCTCAACTCCGCCGCCTCCGCCAACTCCGCGGGGCCTGCGCCCCCCTCTGCCTCCGCCGCCATCTTGCGCGCGTTGCCTGTCACCAAGGGAACCAGCGCTTTTACGACGGCCGTTGCGCAGATTACGGCAGGATTTCCGGCTGGCGCGGCTTGCCGCTGGGCGCGGGCTTTGGGTACCGGGAGGGAACCTACGGGGTGTGACTAGGGTCTCAGGGGAGGGACGCGAGACTCACGGGACCTGGTCGCGGGGGCGGGACTAGGTTCCTGCAGAGTGTGTTGGGGAAGAAGCGCCGCGGTTAGGGGCTGGGCTCGGGCCTTGAGGCCGGAGCTACGAGGGTGGGGTTGAGGGTGGTGCTAGATGACCCGGGACCAGTAGGCCCCTGTTCTTGGGGCTGGACTGGGTCGCGCGCTGTGTGGTGTACCCCGTGGGAGCCCACTTGTTCCGAAAGGGCAAAAGGTGGCAGCTGTTCTGGTCAGGGCTGGCGAGTCCCTACCTCTACCTCTGTACCTCTACCACGGGCGGTAGAGGCCTGGTAACTCGCGGTTGGAAATCTAGGGACCCCCTGTTTGTTTCCGCAGGTCGGGTCCCACCGTGCTTTAGGTCTCGTGCTGGGTGCTTAGCATGGGCATGCGCAAGAGCCATATGGCGCCCATTTGTGGAAATGTCCTTAGTTTTAAGAACTGCACAATTAAAGCTGGGCATAGTGGCTCACGCCTGTAACCCCAGCACTTGGGAGGCTAAGGCAGGAGTTTGAGGCCAGGTTGGGCTACAAAGTGAGTTCAAGACCAACCTGAACTGCATAGTGAAAAACCTGTGAGACCAAAGAGAGGGGAAAAAAAATTCACTATTTTTTTTTCTACCTTGTTGACACTGGTTTTCTAAAGTGCGGTGATAACAGGTGATCCGTGTGTGCCTGTGAGTTTGATACACTGTGGCCCAGGCTGGCCTTGCAGCGATTCTCCTCCCACAGCCTACCAAGTGCTGGGGTTACACCTATGCACTGTGGTGCTCCCCGTGTTTAAAATGTTTTTAAATGTGGCTAAGAAGACTTGGGGAATCGCATTCTTCTTTCTTACAACAGGTACCCGTTTGACCAGGCAGTGGCTGAAATCCTGACCTGGACACTGGTTCTTCCTCTTGCCCATGTTGCTGCCCAGCTAGAGGAACTAGGCTCTTAATGGAAGGATCCCACTAATAATGTACAGCTACAATGGTTCCAGGACAGTGAGCAGGAAAGAAGGTTGATCTTAGCTTGTAAGGCTGCCCTGAGGAAGTGATTCTAGTGGAGAATGCCAAGGAAAAAGTAATAGTGAACAGGTCAAATGGGCTGGGGTAGGGAAAAAGTTACAGATAGAGGGAATTGCCTGCCAGGGCCGAAGCACTCCTGGTGTCTGTTCCTGGGTCGAATTGAGTGCCTCAAATTCCTGTTAGTGTCCTAACCTCAGTACCTCAGAATGTGACCTTGTTTGGAGACAGGTTATTTGCAGAGGTGAAGAGTCAGGTAGACTAGAGTAGGCCCTAGTTGGGTGAGACTTCTGTCCTCATAAGGGAGGTTTGTGATGTGAGGATGTCTGTCCACAGCTGCCCAAAGAGAGCAGGAGGAGCCTGCCCTGCTGCCAGCCTGACACCACCCTGACTTGGACTCTAGCATTCAGGACTGTAAAGTGCCAGTGTCTGTGCTGCAAGCTGTTGCTGACCTGTGGTTCTTTGTTGTGGTGACTGCAGGAGCCATGAAAGAGAAGGGGGCTGACACTGTCCCAGGAAATGAAGCAGACCTAAGCCTCCATTCCATTCTTCAGTGGTGGAGAGTAGCAGGGCAAACTGAAGGTGGGGCTTTAGAAATCAAGTCTGAGTTTTATTTAGGGGACACCTGACTGCTGTTGAGGACTAGATTAGGACCAGCCAGAGAGGATGGTGTGATGCCACGACATTGTGGTCAACACCAGTAATACTGCAAGGTTAAATGAGCAGGGCAGGACTTCTTTTCCTGTTCTCTACCGAGGTACAGCTGAATATTCTTCAAGAAAAGAACTTGAACAGCCAACAAGGAAAGAACTTATGGTGGTTGAGTGAGTCAATTTGAGTAAGAGAAGTTTAACTAAATTGGCTCAGAAGTTCCACACCCTAGGGTGTGGAAGACCTACCATGTGACACCTGGATGGTATAAACAGGAAATGAAGCACTGATCTGCTTCTGTTTCTTCAGAGGAGCTCTTCACCTTCTCCTTGGATGTCATCTCCTGGCTTGCAGTGCAGACTTTGGCTTCTGGTGCAGATTCTCAGGCTTTTGGAGTAGACTCTTCAATCTTCCATCATGGACTCATCAGCTTCCTGATAAGGGCTTGCATGGGACACTACAGTGAGCTTCAGACCTTCAACTGAATCCTTTGGTCACCAGTGTGCAGATAGACCCTCTGCATACTTCTTTGTCAGACTCTGTAGGTGGCCATTGTAAGCCAATCTTGTAAATTCATGTTTATTTGTATATCTTGTGTTATATCTGTTTTCCTAGTAAACAGTGATATAGGACCCACAAGGTAGAACCAAGACATACTGGTTAAGGACCCAGAACTGGAGGACAGTGATACCAGGAGGCCCTGGGTTTTCTTTTTTTCTTCTATGTACTGGTATTGCCAAACCAGGGACCAGGGAGCCCTGCCACCCAGCACAGCCAGTAGGCATAGACAAGAAATCTTCAAGGAAAACTTCCTTTCTCACTGCAGAAGGAGATGCCAGCCAAGGGGGGAGCTCCAAACTCACTTTACAGTCTGCCCCCAGGACAGCCCAAAACTAACCCTGCTCCTTAACATAACAGGAAGTGTCCAGGGCCTAAGACTACCTAGCCCTTTGCTGTGGCACAGACTGACCCACATACGCAGAAACCTCAGGTATTCAGGGAAACACTTCCAACCCCGCAGGTGACACCAACAGGAATCTTCCCAGTGCCAGAGAATAAAGCAGACCAGGAGGGTGGTGCAAGGGCCCTGAGGACAAAACCCACATTGGAACAATAGGCCACAAAAGTAGGCCAGGATCTACACACCATACTGATTGGGATGGCTAACTGCTAGCATAGAGGAATTAAATGGAACCAGGTGTCCAAGACACATTTGAAAATCATGTGTCATACCAAGAAACAGGAAGATCATGATGTGAAGGATGTAAACTGAACGCCAAGGTAACTCAGATATGTGGAGTACCTGCCAAGTACTTTAAAGCATTCATTACAAAATGCCGTAAAGCTGGGGGTTTAGCTCAGCGGTGTAAGTGCCTGCTTGGCAAAAGCAAGGTCGTGAGTTCCCCAGTACCAAGAAAAGCCTTAAAATAGAATGACCCATAAAAAGTAATTATAAATTTTATTTTTGAAACAAGCAAAACATGGGAAAATTTAGCAAAGGAATGGAAGTTATAAACAGCCAAATGGAAATTATAGAATTAGGATTTCTTTATTTTTTAATCTTTATTTTAAAGGGAATAAAACCAAGCAAAATAAAATAAAGCCAATCAGAACAAACCAATGTGACACAGGACTTCAGTATGAAATCAACAATGGTTACTATAATGCCTCTTCAAGATCGCTGCAGATACCTTCACACAGTAAAAATCAAAACAGAATAGAATCAATAACAACAATGCAGTAAAGGACTTCAGAATGACAATAGTAAATCCAAAATGACTACTTATATCATGCTGTCTTTGAAATAGCTGCCTGTGCCATCAGATAAAACAAAATAAAACAAAACAAAACAGAATAAAACCCAACCCAACAAAACTGAAAATGATACAGAACTTCAAAACAAGATAAGAGGGAATTAACAATGGATACCACCTTCAGAAGGAGATCTCCCATAGAGGCCACACTGCATACCATTATCCTCTGAAGAGATATGAGACCACTGGCCCTAGACTTAACAAAATCAGTGAAACACCGAACACCATAAGCATCAAATTGCATTTCACCTCAGTAGCTATCATTGCAGCCTGTTTCTCTTAGTCAGCTGAGGGGTACGGGTTGGTTTTTCTTGTTTCCCAGTCTGTGTGCTGGAAGGGGCTGGGATCTGGCTGTGGATCCCTGGTGGCCTGCACTGGTGCTGATTTGCAAGAAAGGCTTGCTTCTTGGTTACTTCTTGTTCTCTAACCCTGCAGTCTGACTGGTGCTGACTCTAGGCTGGGTTCTGTCTGTTCTCCCGGTGGCCTGCACATAGTGCTGATTCACAGGAGGGCTTATTTCTTGGTGACTTTTTGTTCTCCTGCAGCCCATGAATCTAGCATGTCTTTCTTTTCCTTTTTTTTTTTTTTTTTTTGTTTTGAGGCAGTGTCTCACTATGTAGTTCAGGCTGGCTTTAAACTCTGTATAGCCCAGGCTGGCCTTGAATTGAAAGCAGTCCTCTTACTTCAGCCTCCCAAGTGCTGAGATTACAGGCATTTGTCACCATGCTTGTCCTAGAAATTGAAAAAATACAACAACCAAGATAAAATTGTTCATCATTGAAGCACAGTGGAGTTGATAGAGCAATAGAGTTTACTCTGAGCTACAGAAAGTAGAGTAGGGGAAAAATAAACTGAGTCTTAAAGATCTGTAGGATAGCAAGTCATAAATCAGCATCCCAGAACAAGACAGTGTGTGGGACTAAAATGTATTTATAAAGAAGTATTGGCTAGGGCCAGGGATTTAGCTCCATGCCATAAGCACCTGCCTTGCAAGTGCCTGGTCCTGAGTTTGATCCCTGGTACCAAAAAAAAAAGTATTGGCTAAAGGCTTTCAAATTTGGCGAAAGACATAAATACACAAGTTTAAGAAGCTGAGCCAGCCCTTAAAGGATAAGCTCTCCAAAGCTCCACACCTGGATATATCATGTTAAATTTGGAAACTAAAGAGAAAAAGTTACCAGCCAGTGTAACACAGTGTCTGTAGAGGAGCAGTCCTTTGGTTGACAGTAACTGTCTAATCCAGAACCATGGAGGCTAGAAAGGAGGGGGCCTATACTCAAGTGTACAAAATTTCACCTATGAACTCTCCAACAAGATGTTCTTCAAGGGTGGAGGAAGAATAAAAGATGTTTTCAGAAAAAGGCAAATCAGCAAGACTTGTTGCTGGTAGACCTACCTGTGAGGAATATTTAATGGAATGTCCCTAAATAGAAAACTACCAGAAGACTGGGACTTTGAGACACTGAGGAGACATGGCAGGAAAGATGGAGGCAGAAGTCAACATAACTCACCCTTCGCTACAGCTTGGGTACAGCCGAATGTCTCCCATGCCTCAGGTGTTGAAATGTAATTCTAGTTGCAAAGTTTAAAGAGAGTGGAAATTAAATTGGGTATGGTGGTGCACACTTGTAATTCCAGTACTCTGGGAACCTGAAGCATGAGTGTCATGAGTTCAAGCCTAACCTGGGCAGTTTAGTGGCTTTTGAGACTGTGTCTCAAAAATTAAAAAAGGAAAAAAAAAGGGTTAGGGATATAACTTAGTGGAAAGGCCTTAAGTGCAATCCCCAGTACTAAAAGAAAGAAAGAAGGAAAGAAAGAAATTTAATCTTTGGGATCTAGAGGTGGGGTCTAGATAACTAGGATTTGATAAGATCACCAGGGTGGAGCCCCATGGCTAAGTCCTGGTGACTTTAATGACAGGAACCAGAAGGCACACATGCACTCGTGCTCCCTGTCGAATGCCACCTTGGATCTAGCTAGTAAGGCAGCCATCACCAGATGCAGCCTCTCTATCTTGGACTTCCAGAACTGTGAGACAAAATAAGCCTTTTTTCTTTATAACTCACCAAATGTGTGGTTTTGTACTGTTGATAAGCGAATGAACTCATATCCCATCTTTCAACTTACAACTTTATTTCTCTGTATTTGATATTTGAAGCAAAGAAGTGAGAAGAAGGGCACATCAGTCACCTTTCAGTCAGTGGGACAGGATACCTGATACATACAATTTAAAAAGGAAGCAGGTTAGTTTGCCTCCTGATTTCAGTTAATGGTTAGTTAATGCTCCTGGGCAGAAACATCATGTCAGAAGGGAATGGTGAAAGAAGACTGCTCACTTTATGGCAGCTGGGAAGCGGAAAGAAGAAAGAACCAGAAAGAGGAATGGGCCGGGACAAGATATGTTCTTCAAAACCACATCCCATTTCATCCAAGTAGGCCTCACTTCTCTGTAAACCCATTGAGTTATAAACTATTATGGCTGATACATTGTGTCAGTTTGAGAAGTTTAGAGGTTTAACTGAGAGCCAGGATCCTTACTTTGTAAATATCATGGTGTGTAGGAGGACAGTGGAGAAATTTTGTGAGTGCTACACCAGCCCTGGTGGGGAGGGTGGCCTATGTACAGTATAAGGGAGAAGAGGTTTGTTCTTCCCTTTTGCTCTGGCTGCTGCCTTGAAGTGTTGCCCCAGAGCCATGCCACCCTGCCTTGGAGCCAGCTGATTATGGACTGAAACCTCCACAAACAGTGATCTAAATAAACCTTTCCTTCCTTCATTTTGTTTGTTGGGTGTTTTGTCCCAACAATGAGAGAAAAGTAAACTAGACAAACTCATCAATAGATCAACTCCCTGATGAGGTCAGCACACTCCCCATCCAGTCAGACCTCAAGCTGCACCTCAGCACTACTGTATTGGAGGCCAAGCCCTTAACACATGAGCATGGGGGGCACTTTAGATTCAAACTGTAACAGAGGGCAAAGTACAGTATCCACACTGCGCTTGAAGTGGCAAAACCTTGGTATCCAAGATGACACACCTCCTGTGTGGTGACAGAGTGAGCACCAAACAGGCACAGTGACACCAGGTGGACACTGTGATACAGACTGACTCAAGTCTTTTGTGTACATGGTGACAATTAGGTCACCTCCAAGCAGATAAGGTGACATAAAGTTTATAAAGCGGAATTTTGTGGGGTTTTTTTCTTTTTGTACATAGGGTCTCCCAATGCTGTTCAGGCTGAGCTTAAACTCACTGTGTAGCCCAAGTTGGCCTCAAACTCAAGACAATCCCACCTCAGTTTTGAGTGCTGGGATTACAGGTGTGTGCACCACCATGCCTGGCTATCAAGTAGAATTCTTAAAAAGCATTCATCAAGTATCTTGCAGTGGAACTGGGCATGGTGGCACATGCCCACAGTCCCAGCACTTGGGAGACGGTGGCAAGAGGATCACTGTCAGGTCAAGGCTATCCTGTGCTACATAACGATAACACTGGTCTCAAGAGAACAAAACAAATGCAGTAGAGTGGCTGTCATCAAAAAAATCTAAAAATACTGGCAAGGTTCAGGGGAACAAGACATCCTTCTGTGTTCTTGGTGGGAATATAAACTGGTAGAACCATTCTGGAAATCAGTTGGCTCAGCTGTTCCTTCCAGATAGCTTACTAAAAGTTAAAGACATTATATTACAGTGATACATCCATACCCTTATTTATAGCAGCACAGCTCAGTAACTATGCACGACCTGTGTGTCAACAGATGAATGGATAAAAAAGTGTGCTGTGTCATATAAAAGGATAAATTTGAGTCATTTGTAGCAAAATGGATGTACCCTGAGTTAATGTTTAGTGAAATAAATCAGACAAATATTGCATAACTTTTAAGACAAATCCAATGTATAAGTAATTTTAAGAACAACAGATAGTTCCTGTAATCCCAGCACTTGGGAGGCTGAGGCAGGAGGATCACTGCAAGTTTGAGGCCAGCCTGGGCTGCAAAGTGAGTTCAAGGTAAGCCTGAACCATATAGTGAAAGCCTGCCTCAACAACAACAACAGAAAACAAAAAAGACAGTTGGAATCAGGGAGATCTTTTGTAAAAGGGAAGGGAACCAAGAGATGGAGGGAGGGAAAGGGGAATAAAAAGAATCAAGATATGTTAAATTCATGTAGCTACTGTGTAAGATGAATGTAAACATTAGATATTGAAAGCATAATACCTGCCTGGCAAGTGTGAGATCATGAGTTCGATCCTTGGTACTGCAAAAAAAACTAATAAAAATACATTTAAAAATATAAAAATTTGTAAAAAAAACCCAAACAAAACATATATATATCCTGTACTAAGCCATGAGAGAAGATAGACACAAAATAGTAAGCAAATGACTGATCTCAGCCTTTGTGTGCCAGTGATATAAATGTGAATGCTCTCAACATATAAATGTGAAGGCAGAGATTGCCAGAGTGAATAAAACCCACAACTAAAAAAGCTGTGTCCTCCATGCCTCAGACATAGTGATGTAGATTGAAAGTGCAGAAAGGGAAGGGTATATCAAGCCAATGTTAATTTTTTAGAAACCAAGATGGCTGGGGATGTAGCTCAGTAGAAGAGCAATGGCCTGTCATGGATAAGTCCTGGGTTTATTCTCCAATATTGGAAAAAGTAAAAATAACAAGATGGCTATCTGTGCTAATATCAAAGTAGAGTTCAGAGCAAAGGAAACTTATGAGGGAAAAGGGGTGATATGAGAAACAATCAACCCACCAGGAAGATACAGCACCAACAATCTTCCACCTAATAACCATCTTCTAAATGTCCACTGTGACCATCAAGGACCTTTACACCCTGCTCTTTGCAGTCGTTAGAATGGACAGATGCAACCTTCCACCAGCAAGAGATGTAAGACTGTCAAATTCCAGAAGACTGTCAGAAAAAAACTAATAGATTGCCTTTACATGAACAAGAATCTGCTTTGCGTCAGCTTTCTGTCTCTGACAAAATATGTGAGAAAAATTAAGGAAGAAAAGCTTACATTTGACTCAGTTTCAGAGCTTTTAGCACACAGCTGGCTCCGTTGCTCTTAGGCCTGAGGTGAGGCAGAAGAAAAAAAAAAAGTGGAAGGAAAGGTACTGGCGAGGAAGCTACTCACCTAATGGGACCCAAAAGCAGAAAGAAAAAGAATATGTGTTGGCTGGTTCTCTGGCTCTATGTATATGTGTGTGTGCAGGTGTGTGGATTGAACCTAAGGCCTTCCCATTTAACTTCTTCCAGGCCCTTTTATTTATTTAATTTTTAAAATTTTTAACCAGGGTCTAAGCAGACTGGGCTTGAATGTGCAGTCCTCTTGCCTCAGCTTCCCAGAGTGCTGCAGTTACAGGCATGTGCCTCTACACCTGGCTTTCCGGGCTTTTCTCCCATCTGCACCTTCTGCCTACTGGACTGTTCTGTGACATTTAGGGAGGTGTCCTAAGTGCCAGTTATCTCTGGAAACACCAGGATACATCCACCACTTTACTTATTTCCTAGAATTTTTCAGTCTAATCAAGTTGACAAGACTAACACCAGAAAATTGATATAGGTGTTTTTGTCTAATTCCATAAATAACTAAATAACTTACTGGCTTTACCCATCTAGAGTAAAAAATGATTTTTTTCCAGAAGCAAATTATATAGGAAATTAAGTCCAAATGCACAAAAGACAGGACTAATAAAGATAGGAACAGAAGGGGCTGGGGATTTAGCTCAGCGGCATAAGCGCCTGTCTTACAAGCACGTGGTCGTGAGTTCCATCCCTGGTACCGATTAAAAAAAAAATTATTAAAGATAGGAACAGAAATACTTAAGGCAAAAGAAACTCATAATGAAGAGTATCCAAAAAACCAAGTGTTAGGTTTGCGGCCCAATAAGAAAGAAAATACAAAATAAAAGTAGCCTTTATTCCGAGGACGCGGAGAGAAACCCATGACCCTGGGCAGCCTGGCTTTCTCTGCCCCAAAGGTGGGGCATGGGATATATATAACCTCTGACCAGGGGTGGCGCTTAGAGCGGGCATAGGTGACGCTGGAGGAGCTCCTTGGGACCTTTCTTACGCCACTGGGAAAGGAAAAAAAGTCATGGGAAGGAGGGAGTGGCCTGAAGGTAAACATCCTTGATCCCACCTCCACTGCGGTAATGCCATGTAATTTATTTTAGGGCAAAATCCTTTCACCAAGGACTTGTTCAAAAGGAAAATAAAATTGACAAGACTAATGAAGTACAAAAAATTAGGACAAAACACCAATATAAGGTTATATTGGGGACCTGGCCTAGATCCCCAATCTCCCTAATGAGTGTACAGCAAAGGCTTAAATAAATGAGTTAAGTGGTATAATTTTAAGGCTCCAGGAGGATCAAAACCCTCTGTAGAGTTCAAGACTGGTAGCTGAAACAAGAAATGTCACTGGGAAGCCTATATTTATTTTTTCAGTCAAGGAAGGGATTAGAATGGAAAATGCAGGAAACTCATCAGGATCTTGGGAGTAGTTCAAAGACTTTTCCAAGTAGCAGATTGTTAATTTAGGAGAAGTATCTTGAACTTGAGTATGATCCTGAGATAATTCACAAAGGCATAGATGATCTCATGCTAAGAAGAGTCAATGGAAAAATCTCAGATGGGTGGTATCCATAATCCCAGTTCTTCCTTTTATCCCATAAGGAAATATGTAAAACCAGTCACTGTGAATTTGTGGTCCCCCACAAGGTTGTAAAAGGGGTCATCACAGCCAGGCGTGGTGGCTCACGCCTGTAATCCCAGCACTCCGGAGGCTGAGGCAGGAGGATTGTTGCAAGTTCGAGACCAGCCTGGGCTACAAAGTGAGCTCAAGGACAGCCTGAACTGCATAGCGAGACCCTGTCTCAAAAAGACAAAAAAAGGTGTGGGGGGGTTTTATCACTAACTACAGGTGTAAGTATATTAAAAAGAACACAAGGATAATAAAAAGGAGTCTGCAAAAAATTATATGAAATCAACTTACTAAAACTTGTACAAGAAAATCATAACTTACTAAAACTTGTACAAGAAAAAAATAGCAAACAAATGTCTAACACTTTTAAGAAAATTATGAAGACCTTAAACCCAGATGGCTTTTCCTACAAACACTTCAAACATTTAATAAGTAACTCCTAAAACTGGGTGTGGCAGCACATCCCATAATCTCAGCTACTCACATGACTGAGGCAGGAGGATCACAAGTTGAGTTTGACCTGGGCAATTTAGACCTTGTCTCGAAATTAAAAAAGAAACTGGGGATGTAGCTCAGTGGTACAGTACTTGCCTAGAATGAAGCAGGCCTGGGCTCACTCCCCAATAAGCCCAAACAAAACCCCTCAAAAAACAAAAAGAAGCCCCTAAAACTTCATATTTTAACCTCTTTCTAAAACTAGAAACAGAACATTTCTCAACTCTTTGTGTGAGGCCAGCATTGTGACTTTAATCCCAAATAGTGACAGAGACGTTATACAAGAGGATTATTATGTAAATCAACATCTTTTATTGGACATAGAGGTAAAAATGCTAAACAATTTTAACAAGTTAAATCTAGGGATAATGAATTTCAAAAGTCGAATTGAGTGTATACCAGGAATGCAGATTGACTGAACATAGTGAAATGTACTACATTTTAAGATTCTAGGGCTGGGGATTCAGCGCAGTGGCTTAAGTGCCTGCCTAGCAAGCACCGAGGTCGCGAGTTCAATCTCCAGTACAAAAAAAAAAATCAAGAAATTGCATACAAAAATAAAAGCATTTGCTAAAATAACACTCGTTACTAATAAGCCGTTTAGTATATTAGGTGTAGAAGGAACTTCTTTTGGTACTGGGGATTGAACTCAACAACCTCACGTTTACCAGTGGCACTTATACCACTGAGCTATATCCCTGCCCTTAGAAGGGAACTTATTTAAGTAGAACCTACAGAATTCCGACAACAAAAAAGATTAAATCCAGGTAGTTTCTAAGAGAACCACCATCTGAGCAACTCCCCCACCCCTCATGCACACTGCCCTCGCCCTGGCATGCAGCCTGGGCCTGAGGCTGGCCTTGATTGAGCGTGCCACCCTGTGCTTTCTGGAAACCTGGTGATCACAGGAGTAAGAGCAAGTAAACAGCAAAGCTGTGGAACAAGAATCGAGAAACCAAGCAACAAGGCCAACTGAGTCTGAATATTAGAAAACCAATAGATAAATAGCACATTTCTCCACCCCCCCCCCCCCGCCCCCCAAAAAAGCCCTCAGGCATGCATAAAACCAAAAGTACATGCCTCTGGCCCTTCTTCTAACCTTGCATTGTATTTTTCACTCCCTGGCCCCACCCCAAGTGGGTTTTGGGAGCTATGACACTTTCTCTAAAAACCCTGTACTTTCTGATCAAAAATTTCCCCTCCCAACAGGCAGGCTGAGTCAAGTGATTCGTTGGATGTTTACTCCTGTCAGTCCCGGACTGCAGATCCTCCCACAACCCCAGGACCTTGAGAGACTACCCTTAGGTGCTTCTCTCACTGGCCTGTACCCACCATGTGGAGCTACCTTGATTTTCACTAAACCTTGTTACTCCTGAGTGTCTCATTTGATTCTTTGTTCAAGACACCAAAAACCAACCTTCCTTCCTTCCTTCCTCTTTCTTTTCTTTTCTTTTCTTTTCTTTTCTTTTCTTTTCTTTTCTTTCTTTCTTTCTTTCTTTCTTTCTTTCTTTCTTTCTTTCTTTCTTCCTCTCTTTCCTCTCTTTCCTTTCTTTCTTTTCCTTCCTTCCTTCCTTCTCTTTCTTTTCTTTTTCTTCTCTCTCTTTCTCTTTCTTTTCTTTCTTTCTCTCCTTTTTTCTTCTTTCCAGACAGTCTTGCTATGCAGCTCAGGTTGGCCTTGAACTCACAATGTAGCCCAGGTTGGTCTCTGAACTCACAGTGATCTTCCTACTTCAGTCTCCTGAGTACTGGGATCACAGGCATACGCCACCACACTTGGCTCCAAAAACCTCGAAACCACTCCTCCCCTACCCCCAGTCCCTCCATTTGATCACAACATCACTGTCATCAGAATGGCTTGGGTCCAAACCAAGGATGTATGCATTGGCAAGGACATGAAGAGATTGCCAGCTTGTTTGGTGGGAATGCAGGAAAACAGGCTGGCGGTTCCCCCACAAATGAAAGAGGATGGATGACCCTCTCACCTATCAACTTCACATGCTGAAGAGAAGTGAAAACTGGATTCAAACTGACAGCTGTGTGTTTTTTGTTTTGCTGTACTCAGGATTGAATTCAGTGCCTTCAACTGACAGTGTTCCTAGTCCCCTTTTTAATTTTTAAAATTTTGAGATGGGTCTCCCAAATTTGCTAAATTGCCTAGGATTGCCTCAAACTTTGATACTTCTGCCTCTATCACCCAGAGTGCTGGGATTACGGGTATGCACAACCACACCCTGCTTAGAACTTCCTTTTTAAAGCTGAGCCATATTCCACCATAGGGGAAAACCACATTTTGTGTATCCATTCATCACCTGTGGATGCATGTTTGCTTTCCACATGTGACCATTGTGAACAATGCTGCGAAGAACAAGAATACAAGCTGAGTATGGTGGCCCACACCTGTAATCTCAGCACTCTGGGTGTCGGAGGCAGGAGGATCTCAAGTTTGAGCCCAGCCTGTAGAACTTAACTGTACCGTGTCTCAAAAAATTAAAGGGCTGGAGACGTAGCTCAGTAAGAAGGCCCTGAGTTCAATTTTCAGTACTGTAAAAAGAGAAGAAAAAAAAGTTTTCACTCAGTGAAGTTAGCCAATCACAGAAATATATAGGCACCATGAAACCTCTTACAGGTAACTGGAGTCATTGACAGTGTGGCCTGGGGCTCAACTGCAGTCCTTGAAGCAGAGTCTGTCCCACTGTGAGGAGACCAAACCCCTCTGAGGATGGGATGGGATAGTGAGAAAGGAAAGGAGAACCTTCTCTCCTTGCTTGTGCCCTCCCAGCAGAAGGGCCTTGCTGAAAATGGAGAAATGTTTCAACTCTAAGTCAAGTTTGCAGTTTTAATTGGACTTCATAGTACTGGACACATCTTGGCTTGAGCTGACACTGGGTTTATATCTCAACATAACTATGGAACTTTTAAATTATCCATGTTTGAGCCACGATGTGACAGAACTGTCTACAGTTATGTCTGTCACTCGCTCCACTGCGTATATTTTAAAGAGCCACCAAAATGCAAGGACAAAAGGATTCCCATGTCTCTTCCAGGAGTCTTGTCCATCTAGTGTCTTGGCTACACGTATTTAAAAATGCATTGTTTAAGGCTGTATAATAAACTAATTGTAGTAAATAACGTAGCTTCTTCATTATTTCATTTGACAAATATCAGGTGAGGGACATTTCTAGATATTTTTCTCAATGCTGAATAGAAAAGGAGTCAGAGTGGGCATGGTGGCTCCTTCTCCAGGAGTTGATGGTCCAGTGTGAGACAGTATTGGGTCAGCTGAGGGGCAGGTACTGGAGGTGAGACCTGAAGAGTAGGCAGTCCTTAGCCTGGAAGAGAGGGGAAGGCAGGGTCATGGCCCTGTGGAGAGACAGCAAGAAGTGAGGGGACAGGGGATATGGGCCAATCAATCCCTTGAGGAGACTGTGAGGAAGGTATGGAGGAGTCCAGGAGGACACAGAGGCAATGCTGCAGGCAGTCATGGCCACTCATCTAGGCGAGAGAACAGACTGAGACATGTGCTGGTGGTTGTTGTGGGTGGACTGGGAATTGTTTTGTGTACAGCACTGGCAGAGGTCGGCCCTAGATTCAGTGTTGAGAGGAAGGGAGCTCCGTGGAGGACTTGCAGGTGTCTGGCTCAGATCTCCAGACAGATGGAGTGTCCTTCACTGAGGCAGGGACGCTGGCAGATGACCAGGTCTGTAGAGGAGAACACATGCCTGGTTCTGGGCCGGATGGCCTTGAAATAGGTTCTGATTGTTCAATGCTGCTTTAAAAACCTACCCCAAACAGTGAGGCTGAGAACAGTAGCTTTTATGAAGCTTGCAGATTCGGTAGGTCTTGATGTCCCATGGAGGAAGAGCCAGGGACACCTGGCCACTGGCCACTCTTGGGGTTACCTATCAATGCTTGGCCTCTCTCTGGACTTCCTCACAGCAAGTGTCCCCAGAGTAGAAAGCAGGCAGGACTGCACCGCCCTTTGCATCTGGCCTCTGGAGGACATGGTGTCATGCAGGTGTCGTTGCAGGCAGATTGCTGAGCACCAGGAAGGGCTGCAACAGCCTCAACTGTGCTGTAGAGCAGCAGACTGGGCCGTTCACTGTGTGCACCTCAGATCATCACCCAAGTTGGGGCTCCCCAGTGGGGAATGTGTGGCCCCTAGAAGGACAGACGAGGCCTCTGCTCTTCTGGGGCCAGTGGAATACTGGGCCAGGTCCTGACCTGGGTGACACATTCAGTTGCTTCCTCAAGAAGATATTCCCCTTGGGTGGGGACAGCTGTCACACTAGTGAGTGAATCGCTGTGTTTTGCTGGGGCAGGGAGGGTGGTTACCAGGGTGGCTGAGCCAGTCTTCATCCTGACAAACATCTAGTCTTACCACTAGACATCTGGGAAAACCATTTTTTAAAAATTGTTTTTGTCACTACATATTTGCAGTATGTAATGTTTTAGATTCATCACAGAGAGTAGGAACATGGACCTAAAACCTCTCAGTACCTTTTTATTCCTTCTCTCCATCTCTAGATCCCCTTCCCATTTGCAAAAGCCCTATCTCTCTTTCCTATTGTTTTTGTATTTTGTTTTTAAAATTATTTAGACTTTGAATTTCTCATGTAAATTATTTGATATTTAAACTCATGTCTGACTCTTAACATTGTGCTCTCAAGGCGCATCCATCTTCCTACAAATGACTAAAATTTATCCTTCCTTGTGGCACAGTAGTACTGCATTGTGTAAGTCAATGGCTGCCTGCCATCTAAGCCTTCCAAAAACTGTTTTCAGGAGTGTCATCAGTATTACTACTACTGCTGCTGCTGCTGCTACTGCTACTGTTACAGCACTCAGGGTTTTTGCACTGAGCTACATCCCTATCCCTTTTTAAAGTTTGAAACAGGGTCTTTGTAAGTCTCTAAATAACCTAAGCTGGGAACAAACTCACAATCCTCCTGTCCCACCCATTCAGAAAGCTGGGATTACAGGCCTGCGTCCAGTTTAATTTTATGCCTTTAAAAACAGAATGTTGTTACTGGTTTCAGTGTGCCTGTAGGAAACAGTGCAAATCATGAATATTTTAAATTCTGCATTTTTTGAGAGAGATTTAAACATTTTAATACAGAGGAAATTAGTTAACTGGTTTTGAATGGGTAGTATTTGCATGTGGTATAAAATTAAAAACACACTCAAGGACCTAGGAACCAATGAGTCTGGCTTTTCTTCTTACTCAGATACACAGTCCTCCACTCAGAGAGGCAACTTCTGCCATTGATTTCTGCAGTGCCCTTTCAGAGATATTCTGAATAACTCATTTATTCATTACCTAAATAAACGATTTTCTCCAGTGCCCTTGTCAAAACAGCATGGTCCGATTTTTGAATTTTTTATCAGCGGTAGGTAAACAGTAGCATCTCTGTGTAGGTGTAATTTGCATTCCCATATTGAGCAAAATTGTGTATCTTCACACTAGTAAATTAACCATCTTGTGATACATATTATGAAAGTCTGTGTCTTGTTCTGTCTTCCTGGTTACATTTTATGTAGAAATTTTTTCTTTTTTTTTTCTGTGGTAAAATATATCAAGTTTTACATTTATGGCTCCTGGATTTTGTATTATGTTTCAAAAGTCCGCCTCCGCTGACTTTATATGCTTTCCAGCTTTTCTTCTATGACTTTCACAGTTTCCAAGTTTGTAATTAATTCTATGATCCATCTAAATTTTATCTGTGAAAGGAGGAATACAGGGATTCTACTGACATTTTCCTAGTTGGCTTCCTACTTATCTCCAAACTACTGAGTTCTTTTTCCTGCTGATAGACAATACCACCCTTATCAAATATTTGTGTTTATATCTGAACTCCACTTCCCTGTTTGTTCTCTCATGTGCCAGGTTTGTGCTATTTTAATTTTTTATTTTATTCTCACATATAGACTTACTACTCACACACTCCCTTCTGCAGCTGACTTCTTTTCTTGCTCCAACCCTGACCTGTAACTGGGCTTTTCCTCAAATCCCCCCTTGAGTTAGTTCTCTGTGGCTGTGCATCAACAACCACAGACTTAATGGATCTGAAGCAACACTCTCATTGTCTCCTGGTTTCTGGAGTCTCCAGGCCAACCTGACTGTGTTCTCCAAAGGTGGGGATCACTGTCAGGGCTGGCTTCCCTGAGGCTTCCTCAGGGACAGTGGTACCTAGGCTCGCGGGGTTGTTTACAGTGTCACTACCTGCAGGCTATCAGATGTGGTCACACTCAGTCTCTTGCTTTTTACTCTCTATACATCAGCTCATATGTTAGTCCATTAGTCAGCATTTTAAAAACCACCCAGGATTGGGTGTGGTGGTGCTCACCTGTAATCCTAGTACTCAGAAGGCTGGGGCAGGGGGAGTGCAAGTTCAAATCCAACCTAGGCAATTTAGTGAGACCTTGTCTCAAAATAAAAAAGGACTGGAAATGTACTTCAGTGCAAAGGTCCTGGATAATCCCTAGTATCAGAATTACACAACACACACACACACACACACACTCCAACCAGGGAGAGTCCCCAGCAAGATGGACATTAGGATCCTATGTAAGCTAATTGCAGAACACACATGCATTGTGCTTCCATCACCTGTGCAGTTCATTGGTTAGATACAAGTCAAGGGCCTTACTGTGCTCAGAGAACCCCCAGAGGCTGCAGTATCATGGGGAGCAAGGCCAGGATCCCATAGCTGTCTTAGAGACTGCCTACCACACCAGCCGTAGAGGAAAGCTGCACTGGAATCTGCATCCTAAACCTACAAAAGGGGAAGTCCGTCACTGAGGGCTTCTGTACTCACTTCACAGAAATAAACAAATAGGAAATTTAAAAAAAGATAAGACACAACAGTCCATGCCTAGCTGGTGTTTTCAACATAATAAGGGAGACAAAAGTCAATAGGGCTGATTTATTTAGAAACAAGTTTTTGCTAAGGTACTAAATTGTCCAGGCTGGGCTCAAATTTGCAGTCTTCCTGCCTCAGACTTCCAGAGAGCTGGGATTACAAGTGTGCACCACCATGCCTGGCTGGCTTCAGTAGCTCTTCTGATGGGAGCATATCTGGTCACTTGATGGCCCTAGAGTCAGGCCTTGGGGGAAATGAAAGCCCTAGGATCTGAGAAATGCAAATATCTCTGGAAATGTCTAAACAATCCCCCTTAAGCACATAGAGTGGATCTTCCCCAGGGTGGATGGACATTCCCAGAGGTCTGGGACTTTTATTGGGACTTTTGAATGGATAATTGGGGCTTCAATGAATAAATTAGTGGGACTTTTGAATGGATTACCAGATCACCAGCTGCATGTTTTCCTAAAAGGATGCACTGTCTGGACAACCCATAAGAGCCAGAATTTGTCCCTATCCAGGAGGGTGGTAGCTTGCTGCAGGTGGTCATTGGTATGTGACCCAGCCCGGGAGGAAGGGGACGGGGCATTCTTGGCATCTTCAATTAAAGGCACTGGCTGCTGATCATACACTTAGCTTTCTTGCTTGATCTGTGCTCACCAGACATTTAATGTGAGGGAATCATGCACGTCTGATCAAGGGAGTATCCATTTCCATATTTTAGCTGCAACCAACAAATAGCAAAAACCCACCAGTTTAGCAATAAAAGTGTTTGTTAGGCTAACTGGGGAGATGATCTGAGGACAGTAGTGGATATCTGGACATGGCTTTGGCCTCGTGTCTTGGTTTCTCTGTCTCTGACTCTCCCTGAAGACTGATTCGACAGTGAATGGGACACTTGGAAATATTGATTTGCTCAAATCACAGCACAGGGCAAGGAGAGTCCTGGAGGTAAACAGCGGGTGGTCTGTGGGCTCATTCACAGGAGGGGTCTGGTGGGGGGCAGCCACGGGGATCTGAGTAGCCTGGAAAAGTCGTAAGTGAGAGGCTGGTGGGAGCTGCCATCACAGTGGGGTGAAGAAAGGGGCTCAGTAGAAGCCACCTCTGAGTGAGGCCTGCTCAGGGAGGGCACGGTGCAGGGACTCTGTGCCATAGGAGGTGAGCTCTCACAAGGGTTGTCTCAGTCGCTGCAGGACACCACCAGAGAACCTCAGAGGATCCCACAGAGGGAATGCTGGCCCTAGAGCACCTCCATCACCAAAGCCAGAATACCTTCAAAGCCAGGTGTCACCCTTCTCAGCAGGCCATGACAGGAACCAGTGGGAAGTGAGCAGGGGGAGGGAGAGAAGGCCTTGGGACTGAGCTGCAGTATGATGTGAGTTTTGATTCAGGAGAAAAGGGGAATTTCTTTAAAAAGATCTTCTTCCAAAAGATGTATCCATGGACAGGGCAAAGGCGGGGGCACCAGAGCTTCTTGTTTGACCCCTGAGCCAGGTCCATTTGTCCTTCCACTGGTGGGGAGAGGCTGTACCAAGGCCCCTGGGTGTGTGTGCCCAGGTGAGTGAGGCAACAAGACAAATTAACATGGACAGGTGAGAGGGGAGGGGAGACAGGTACCTGTGGACTCCTATGTACAAGTGAGTGAGGAGAACAGGTCGGGCACAGGTAAATGCTGACAAGGAGCAAAGACTGTTGAGTGTTTTTCAAGACCTGTCCTGTCCACTTGTCCTCTCTGGGTTTGGATGCTTTGTGTGTGTGGGAGGACCCAGTCTCCTCCAGGCAGACCAGAGCCTGTGGGTTAGGAAGCTATTAAGGTGACCACTCCCCCAGGGTGTGGGGGTGCTCAGAGAGCAGGGAAGGGGTCCCCTGGCCAGGCTGGGTTCTTGTGAGTTGAACCCACGCTGTGGGCAACTCTGGGCTTCCACTGAGGGAGACTGGGTGGTGAGGGGTAGGAGAGGGAGGTACAGGGGAGGGGAGTAATAGGCTGGGTGCAGCAGGCCAGATCAGAGGCATAAAGGGGATTTGGGTGAACACAGCGGGCGGCGCGCGGCGGGGGGCGGGCAGAGGGCGGCGCCGCTGCAGTGCGGGGACCCGCTCGCCGCCGCGTCCCCGCGTCCCCACGTCCCCGCGCCCCGCGTCCCCGTGCAGTCGCTTTCGGCCTCTGGCGCTGCGCATCCAGGTAGGCGGGCTGGGGTAAGGTCTGCGCGAGGTCTGGGGTCACCGGGATGCTTGGGCAGTGGGGACCCCTGGCTGCAGTGTCCTCGGCCCCGTCCCCGCCTCCCGCCCCGTTCTCTTCCTCTCTCCCGCTTCCACCCCCAGCCAGAGACCGAGGCAGCCGCCGAGGAGCCAGGCCCGCGCGCCCTCAGCCTGGCCCCGGTCTGGGTCTGGAAGGTGGGGGGTTCCACCGGCGCGCAGAGGCCAGGCTGAGTTCCGAGTGGGGGGGCACAGGGTCTGGTGGCTCCTTCCCTGTAGTCTGGAGACCCGGGTGCGTCTGGGCGGGCGTGGACTTGGTCACTGTGACTCACCCGGGTGCGGGGCGCACACGGCTATTGTTCTTCATCGCCCCCCCAAGCTGGGTTTCCTCTGTTTTCCTCCTTGTGTTTCTTTTCCTGTGAAGCAGGCCACCCCAACCCTTGGCCAGCATCCCATTCCCATTACCCCAAGGCCACCCCAACCCTTGGCCCGCATCCCACCCCCATCATCCCAAGATCTCTCACTGGGTACCCTATGGTGGCGTTTACATTTCACACAGGTGTTCCTGAGTGGGGAGGGTGAAGCCATTTAGCCCTGGGGCCAGGCCCTCTGCCTCTTTCAAGGCAGATTCCTCAGAGATGTTGTAGAAGGGGCTTCTAATCGCTCACAAATTGTATTTGCATCTTTATCATCTCCAAAGAATCTGCTGGACACGGAGGCTTTGGTGGCTGGTACCATACAGCAAACAAGTCATCCAGCCTGCAAACGGAAAGATCTGTGACGAATGCCGAATACATGACAGTCCATTGGGCCCAACCCCCTGTGATAAGCTTCCTTGTTTTGTGCTCTCTGCATATGGGTGAACACCAGAGGACTCCCCCAACCCCTCCTAATGCCTTGTGGTTTGCAGTTTCTTAGCAGGAAGGAAGAAGACGCCTGGCCATGGCCTCCCCATCGTCTTTCCCCTCAGAAGAGGAGGACAGCCTGAAAGGGTGCGAGCTATACGTCCAGAAACACAGCATCCAGCAGGTTCTCAAAGACTGCATTGTGCACCTCTGTGTCTCCAAGCCTGACCGCCCCATGAAGTTCCTCCGGGAGCACTTTGAGAAGCTGGAAAAGGTCAGTGCCTCCCCTAGCCCTACCCTGTGCCCCCGCTGCAGGTGACCTGGGGCCAGGGCAGCAAGCCCTTCCCTCCTGCTGTCGTTCTGGAGAGAAGGATGGATGCCAGGAGAACGGTGTGTGGGGATCTCCCAGAAGTAAAGGATTTGGGTCTGGTTCTCTTGGTTGGTGTCAGGTTCATTCTGTGGCTTCCGGACTACCGACCTCACTTCTACATCCAGGAGGCTCAGGGGGTCTACAGCCATTGTGGAAAGTGGACCGGTTGTTAGATAATACATGGGACTCACTGGTGTTTTCAGCTTGGGGGACAGAAATGGGAACTAGGTCTTGTTATAGATGCCACTGGCACTTGGGGTAAGAGAAAGCAGCTACCAACCACCCAGGTGACCTGGGGCCACTGGTCAGGCTCCAGATGTGTTTGGTGAGCTCTGCTCAGCTATTCTTTTTGAGCAGAGACCCTGTGATTCATTCTTTCCTCTCCTTTCCTTGGTCTCTGCTTCAGAGTCCTTCCTAAGGCAATGCCGTGCAGGGGCAGGAGGTTGGACAGGAGCTTCCATGGCTCCATCACCCCTCCCTGCTGCTGGCCCCTTAGCTCTTATCCCAGCTCCCTCTGCACCTGGGGCTCCAACACTTGGTCTTTTTTTTTTTTTCTCCCTTCAGTACTGGGAATAGGATATAGGGTCTTGCTAAGTTATTAAGTTGGGCTGGACTCAAACTGGAAAGCTCAGCCTTAGCTTCCCAGAGCTCTGGGATTATAGGCGTGCACTATCCCCTGTTCGAGTCTCTCAAGGGGACCATTTGGGAACATGGGGAGCCCTGTCATGCTAAGGTCTGCTTTTGAGCATTGGTGAGCCAGAGGGCCCCATCCATTGACATTTACACTTTGGTCGGGGGTGCTGTGAACACATAACCCTAAGGCAAAGGGTTGAATTTGTTTCTACAAATTGTTAAGACAATCCACCAAAAAATATTTTATTGTATTATTTATTTATTTATTTATTTATGAGACAGGGTCTCACTATGTTGTGCAGGCTGGCCTTGAGCTCGCTTATGTAGCCCAGGCTGGCCTCGAACTGACAGCGATCCTCCTGCCTCAGCCTCCCGAGTGCTGAGGTTATAGGCGCCCATCACCATGCCTGGCAAAAAAACATTTTAAATTAATCCATTTGTTGAAGCATTTTTTGAGAACTTCAGAAGTAGAAAGACAAAATACAAAAATCTGCATCCCTCCTACCTCTTCCCCCCTCGAGTACTGTGCTTTTTAAAAAGCAGTGTTTTTAGTCATCACAGTCATGTTGTGGATGCAACTTTATGTTTTGTATTTTTCCATTTGAGTTCTCCACAGACCTCCCTTTCAGAGACTACATAATGTTTTGTGGAGGAGATCACATTTTCAACCTTTCCCTCATGATTAGATAATTGAATTGTTTCCATGTTCCCCACTTCCACCCTGTACTAGGAATTGAACCCAAGGCCTTCAAATTAAGCTACATCTCCAGTATATTATTTTATTTTTTTATTTTATTCATTTTGAGGCAGGGTCTTGCTATGTAGCACAGGCTGGCCTCAAACTCATGGCACTTCTCCCAAGTGCTGGGTTACAGGCATTTGTCATCACAACCCCCTGCTTTGTTATTTTTTGCTTTGAAGAAGGTTCTTGGTGAGTTGATGAATTGCCCAAGGTGGGTTTGAAGTTGGAATCCTCCTGCCTCAGCCTTCCAAAGCAATGGGATTATAGGCATGTACAGTAGTCCTGGCTTCTAGGACTTTTTGTATTTAGTATTGCCTAAGATGGCCTTTCAGAACTGGGATTTCTGGGCCAGAACAGTCTTGTGGGTACTCACAAGTTTTCCAGTGTTGCCATCAATCCACACTTCCATCAGCAGAGCGAACGGTTGTGAATTTATACACCTGGCCAACTTTGACTGTCTTAATTTCAAAAGCTCCTTTTCCCCCCTACAGTTAATAGATGAGGATGGTCATGTGGCCTGGACCCACGTTCCTTTGGTTGTCCGTTGTTTTGTCCCATTCCCAGGTACAAAAGGAGAAAACCTAGGAGTGGGGAGGGTGGCCCTTCTGTTTCCTGCCCAGGGGGGCAGATAGCTGTGTGTCCTGTCCTGTCTCATAGTACATCTTCCTTGGTGCTATAGTCACTTCAGTTGGTTGTTCACTCAGGTCCCAAGCTACGCAGCTGATCTCAGAGGCACAGTGAGCCCAGAGAGTCCTGAGGCAGATCCGGTCCAACCCAAGCTAGGGCGGCAGTGCAGGCAGGAGTAGGACTGTGGCTCTCAACGGGGGGAGACTTCCAGTTACTACACTGGGGGGGTGTGTTTGCCACATGGTTGTTACCTAGTGGTTGGGGTATTGCTAAACATCCTAGGTGGGACCAGAACCCTCTATGACAAGGAGTTATCTAGTCTCAGTCTCTCGTATGGAGGTCAAGAAGCTCTAGACACCTGGTGTGGGTGGCAAGACTTGACAAGAGTTGGAGGTCGGGGTAAAGCCTGGTTCATAAAGAGGAGCCAGAAGGACACAGCTCATGGGAACCTGGCTCTGGGGATCACTGTGCACAGACACCCAGAGAGTAACATCCAAGCCAAGAGACACAGGAGCCCAGATGCAGCTGTGGCAGATATCAAGGCCAAGGTGGCAGGTTGCCCCTGCAGGGTACAGATGGATGACCTGGGTGGGCTGGCCTTTTGTTTTGAGGCAATGTCCAGGTTTTGGTGGTGGACAGATGTGGGTAAGGGGAGAGGTTTGCAGCATGTACCTGGGGCCCTGCTGAGCTCCTCAGTGGACCAGGTGCCACTGGTCAGGAAGAAGGCAGTGAGAGGAGGACTGGGGTGGAGGGGAATCAGAGTTTGAGTTGGCAAGAGGGCAGCTGGCTGTGGAATACCAGTTGGCACAAGGAGCTGAGTGAGGCTAACTTCCTCTCTTGCTGGAAAGTGACTTCTTTCTGCATCTGACAGGTGGGGACTGAGGTCCAAGAGAGATTAGGTGGTGTGTCCATAGCAAGATGGCCAAGGGAACTTGTTCCAGCCCTGTTTCTCCATTGATTTTTCCTACCAGAGACTGAGTGTCATTATCTGAAGCACTTTTTTTTTTTTTGTACTGGGGATCGAACTCATGACTTCACGCTTGCCAGGCAGGTGCTTAAGCCACTGAGCTAAAACCTCAGCTCTTTGAAGTGCTTTCAACCAGATATGTTTTAGATTTTGAATTTTTGGATACAGGATGCTTAACCTGCGTTTAGCAGCAAAGGATTCGTGTGAGTTCTTCTTTTGTGAGCAAGGCGGCCCATGCTTGCTAGTTTTCACTGTCTGCATTAGCAGACTGCCATGGACTGGGCAGTATAAAGGACAGAAATTTACCTCCCAAAGTTTAGAGGTTCTGAGCCTGAGATCTAGACATCAGCAGGGCTGGCTTCTTCTCGGGGGCCACATGGGGTCTATTCCGGGCCTCTTCCCAGCCATTGGTGATTGGTGGCAACCTTTGGTGAGTGTTGGCTTGTAGATGCACCATTTGATCTTTGCCTTTATCTTCACATGGTGTCTTCCTGTCTCTGTGTCCAACACCCTTAGGTCCTCATTTTAACTGGATCATTTCTGTAAGGACCCTGTCTGCAGAGGCCAAATCCTGAGGCACTGGGGTGAGGACTCCAACAGACCTATTTTTGGGGCCCACTTCCCATGTCATATTGCCCTCTCCCCTAATCTTGGTTGTAAGACTCACACGTTTTTCTTTTTTGTCAAAGGTGATGCCAATGATCATCTGCTTGCTGTGCATCAAGGTGTCAACAACAGTAGTGTCTCCGGGCACGACTGTGGGTTACTTTGGCTTTCTTCTGCAATTGCTGTTGGGTCCAGGCTTTGGAGGTGGCTTGTAAATTCTCTGAGATACTGTGCTTACTTTAGTGTGTGGGTACGTTTTACTGAACACAGTGTCCTTTTGCTTTTGAGAACTCCTGAAATGGATCTCAGATCCCAATACACAAAGGGTACAGGAGGGCCCTAAAACTCACAGAAATCTTATTTCTGGGGATCTTGTCTTGACCATTAGGAAGGGGTGGAGTATTTGTAATAAGACCAGGACACTATGTGAGTTCAGTGGGGAGGAGCCGTGGGCAGGAGCCTGAAGGTGTTTCTTGGCTTTTAATGAGAGTAGTCCACCATAGTAATGCCTCTGGAGGGGAGGGCAGCTGGCTGCTGCTCAGACCAGCATGACACCCAGGCCCCGGTTGCTGCCCTGGCCAGCTGAGTGGTACACTCAGTGCTTGGGTCTGGATCAGTGGATCCTTCCCCTCTGGCTGCATTACTCTATGGTAGAGATTTAGGGTGTAAGATATTCTCTATTCACTGGCAAAACACAGCTCCACCAAGTTGTGGTCTTTCTGGAGATTGTGTAAAATGATAGAAGTCTTTAACACTTATAATAATGAATTTAAAACCCTGTAGAAAAAAAAATCCCTCCATTAGAAAAATACCAGTTTTTCTCCACCTGTATACCAGCCCTGTTTTCTGGGGGTTTTCAATATACACATTGTGTGAATTAGCTTTCTGTTGCTATGACAGAACACCTGAGAAGGTCAACCTAAAGGAGAAAGGGTTGATTTTGGCTCAAGTTCTCAGAGAGTTCAAACCATGGCTTCATTGGGGGCTGTGGTGAGGCAGAGCATCATGGCTGCTTGCCTCAGGCAGACAGGAGGCAGAGAGAGAGAGAGAGAGAGAGAGAGAGAGAGAGATTGGGACAAGATTTGCCCTTATACAGAGGGAGAGGGAGGGGAGGGGAAAGGGATGTAAAAAGAACGAAGAGGTGTTATGTACATGTACCAGCTTCCCACAGTGAATGTGATCATTATGTACTGCAACCATGTACTAATAATAAAAAAAAAAGACTTGCCCTTCCAGGGTGTACCATCAGCGACCCACTCCTCCAGCTAGCCCCCATGCCCTGCCTACAGTTTGCACCACCTCCAAATAGTTCATTTGGATTAAGCCATTGTTGAGATCTGAGCCCTCATGGTTCCATTGCCTTTCCAAAGCCCTTCTTCTGTACACTTTTGTGTCAGGGACCACAGTGTCAACAAATGAGCCTTAGGGGGACATTCCTGATCCAAATCATAACATATACTGTATATGTTATATATATATATATATATATATATATATATATATATAAAATGTAATTATATATACATATTTGTATATACTGCAATATAATTTTAGGATATATACAGTTTTGTTTGATTTTTCCTTTAGTACTTTATTATCATAAAATACACATAATATTTACCATTTTGAGGTGCAAATGGTGCTGGCATTAAGTTCATTCATATTGTTGTGGATCCTTCTGAGTAGCATCTTTATGGTGTCTTATAGCTGTGAAACATTCTGTCACATGGACGTGTTATAATTTTTGTCTTCTTTGCATTGGTCTGTTTGATGGCTTTTAGGTTTTTTTCTCCTCTTTTTTTTTTTCTTTTTGTACTGGGGATCAGACTCACAACCTTGCACTTGCCAGGCAGGTTCTTATGCCACTGAGCTAAATCCCCGACCCCTTCCCCTCTTCAAAAACACCTTATGCTAATGGAATTATTTATTGGAAAGGGGCATATACACAGAAGTCTCAGGAACAGTCTCAGCCCAGAGGTGGAATGTCTGATGTTTTTATGACTCTTGAACCATAAGATCCACGCCCAAAGGATGAGTGAATCTAGAGTTTCCCCACATACACCACTGGCTCTTGTGATGCAGAGGTTTGGCCTTTTTTAGTAGCTCATGTTTGGTTGGAAGCATTCCTACTTCCTTAGTAGAATATTGTTCCCTAGGAGTTCTGGCTTAGTGGTAGTTTTCTTCTTTTCATTGGTCAGATGATTGAATGATCTGGGCCAACTCTTTGGTTTATAATAAAATGGTTAGATTACATTGTATTTTACTTCTGGAGTGCACGTACACCAATAAGAAGGGGAATCAGGCTGGAGTTCCTGAGGGGTTTTTGTGGAGGTGATTACTGACCCATGCAGATAATTGTTCTTGAGGGAAATGGGTCTGTGGTGGACTGTCACCTGAATCTGGTAACCATCTGGAGTCCAATGTGATTCTTGGTGACCTTGCCCTAGATACTGCTTGGTGACCATTCCCCAGAGCTGACTAGATTGGCCTACTGGGAGAAGCTCACTTGCATAGAATCACACAATCCACCCACCAACTCTTGGAGACCCTAACTTCTGGGTCCTTTGGAGGCTGCTGGGGATGCTAAGATGGGAGTGACATGGTTCCAGCCTTGGAGGGGCACAGCAGATAGCACACTGCTATGGATGAGGTAGTGATGGCCATTTTGAAGTACTTGACCTATGCGTTGAATGGGGGTATATGGATTTGCCTCAGACAGAGGGGCAGGGACATTTCACAGAGGGGCTTGAGTGGACATAGGGAAGTGCATGACACTGGCTGACATGGGGCAGGGCAGAGGGCTGTCGGGCAGTGGGGCAACATGTGCCAAGTCCCAGTGTCATTATGGGCCTCGTGCTATGATAAAATAGCTGCTGGAACCTCTGGAGTGAGTTGGAGTATGGGGAAAGGAATCCCTGGCAAGGGCAGGGCATAGAGGCGTGAGCTAGAGTTTGGGCTTCATCCTGGTGGCTGTGGAAGGAGTTGATGTGACCAATGCTTTTTCAAACAAGTACATTTGTTGTTTTTTGAATATTGAACAGGACTTGCGTCCTTGGAACAAACTCCATTTGCTGAGAGATGATCCTCTCAACATATCATTGGGTTTTATTTGCTAATTCTTTGCTGAGAATTTTTGCATCTTGGTTCATGGGGATATCCGTCTGTAGTTTTTGTGTTAATGACTTTATATGGTGTTTGTGTCAGAATAATGTTAGTCTCATAAATTGAGTTGGGAAGTATTTCTCCCTCTTCTGTTTTCTGGAAGACATTGGGTAGAATGGTACTTCTTCTGAGCCCAGAGCCTCACTCTAGCTGAGGTTTATCAATTTTACCTATCTTTTCAAAGAAGGTTTTAAACAATAAATCAATTTCTTTAATACTTATAGGATTATTCTAGTTATCCATTTCTTCTTGAATGACTTTTGGTGGTTTGTGTCTTTCAATGAATCAATCTATTTCATTTAAGTCGTTAAATAATAAAAGGACAGTGTCTTAGTTACTTTCTTCATTACTGAGACAAAATACCTGACACCTTCAGCTTCAGAAAGGAAAGGTTTACCTTGGCTCACAGTTGGTAAGAGGATTCAGTCCCAGCTTGACTGGCTCTGAGGCAGAGTGGCAGTGGGGAAGGGCCTGGGTAGAGGAAAGCTGCTCATGACTTGGTGGCTAAGAAGCAGAGCACCAAGGAGGGAATGGAGGGGAAGGAGATGGACTCTTCTAGATCACACACCCAGTGACCCACCACCTTCAACAGATTTTACTTCCCATCATCACATTTAGCTTTCCCTCCATGATCTAGTCATCTCCCCAAAGTCTGACCTATAAGTGCATGAGACGCTAGGGGCACATCTAGATCTAAACCCTAACAGGTACTAAGTTTTTTGTGACATTATTATTATTATTATGTATTTATTTATTTTGGTACTGGGAATTGAACTCTTGACCTCGCACTGGCCAGGCAGGTACTATGCCACTGAGCTATATTCCCAGCCTTGACATTATAATTCTTTTAATGCCTGTAGTGTTTGTATTTTTTCATTCCTTGTGTTGGTGATTCTTGTCTTTTCTGTTTTGCTCATCACTCTGGCTGACGTTTATCAATTTTACCTATCTTTTCAAAAGAGTAGATTTTGGTTTCATCAATTTTTCTCTATTTTTTATTTTAATTTTGTTGATTTTTGCTCATATTTTATTTATTTTCTACTGTCTTTGGGCTTTGTCTGTTCTTTTTAAATTTTTCTTAGGATGAAAGTTTAGATTATCAGTTTTTAAGACTGCTGTTTTCTTTCTTCTTTTTTTCTTTTTTTTATTTTTTATTGGTGCTGGGGACCAAAATCACGACCATGTGCTTGTAAGGCAGGCGCTTATGTCGCTGAGCTAAATCCCCAGCCCCTAAGACTGTTGTTTTCTAATAAAATTATTTAATGCTGTACATTTCCCTGTGAACACTGTTAGCTTTACCCTACTGATTTCAATGTACTGTCTTTCCACTTTTTAGTTTCAAATATTTTCTGTTTTCCTTGAAACTTCCTCTTTGGCTCATTCGTTATTTAAAACTTTTTAAAATTTAATTTTCAAATATTTGGAGATTTTCCAGGTACTTCTGTTATTTAGTTCTGGCTTAATTCCATTATGGTCAGAGAACATTTTATGATTTTAAATCCTTTAAATTTGTTAAGGCATGCTTTATGGTGGGTAATATGGTTTATTTTGGTGACTGTCCCATGTGTGTTTGAAAAGTGTGTGCTCAGCTGTTGTTAGGCAGAGTGTTCTGCAAATGTCAGACAGGACTAGTTGCTGAAGTGTGTTCAGGTTGTTGGCATTTTGCATACTTGCAGGTTTTCTGGCTTTTTGTTATACCTATTACAAAAAAGCACTATTAAGTCTCCAACTATAATTTTGTGCTCATATATTTTTTTGATCATGTGCTAATCTGTTTCTTCCTTTAATTCCATCAGCTTTTGCTTTGTATATTTTGGAGCTCTGTTATCAGTTGCTTATGCACTTACAATTGTTATGTAGGCTTGGTGAATAGACCTTTTATTATTTGATGTTTCTCTTTGCTCCTGAAAATTTTCCTATGGTCTGCTTTGTCTCTTATTAAGACAGCCATGTTTGCATTCTTTTGATTAGGATTTGTATGGTTCCTCTTTTTCCGTCCTTTTACTGTAGCTATATCAGTAGACAACAAATGGTTGGGTTTTATTTTTTTAACTCAATCTGACTATTTCTTTTAATGGATGTGTTTAGACTATTTACATGTTCAAAAAATACTATTTATTATTGTATATGTCTACATATATACCTACATCCCCTCATTTATAGATCCTGTGACTTTAATGTGATTATTGATTTGGTTGGAATTAAGTCTATCATTTAATTGTTTTCCTTTGTCTTCTCTGGTTTTTGCTCCTTTGTTCTTTTTTTCCTGACTTCTCCTAGATTATTTTTTAGTATATAATTACCTGTTGTCTTTGCTATTTTTAAGTGATTGCTCTAGACATTATAATATACATATGTAACTATGTACTAAATCTTTTGAGTTATTATTTTACCATTTCAGGTAAAATATACAAGATTCCCATTGTATGTGCCTGTTTACTTTGCTCCTTTAATTTATAGTTGTCATACATATTATGTCTTCATACATTGAAAGCCCCATATTATAATTATTTTTCTGACATATTTTAAATATTTGAATAGAGAAGAACAGTATAATCTCTGTCCCCAGGATGTACTGAATCTGCCTCTCCCTTTCTATTCTGGAAGTTCCACCTGACTTGATAATGTCTTTATAGACTCTAGAGGCTCCAGGTGAACTTGGGTTTGGAGGGACACTCTTCAGCCCACCACAGTATCCAGCCCCAGAAGTCAGAAATAAAACAATAGAGTAAGATGAAAGAGAAAAATTATGAAGATAAAAGTAGACCCTAATGAAACAAATCAAAGAAATGGTAGTGGTCAGCAAAACCAAACTGTGAGTCTCTGAGACTGATGAAATAGATAGCCAGGGAGGTCAGGCACATGAGGGAGAAGTGATGCAGACTTCCCTCCTACTGGAGGTGGGAAGGTCAGAGCATGTTTCCAGCAGGGCCAGCAGTGAGGTAGTAGGGCCTGAACTCACTGCTCACTGTATTCCCCTGGGTTAGGCTCCTCTCTTTGGTAGTGGAAATTGAGCTTCCAGACACCTCCTCTGGGAAGCCCTCCCTGACTCTCTTACCAAGGGTGGTTTAGGATCAGAGGATCCCTACCCTCCACTCCTGTTTTATTTTCTCTATTCTGTTCTCTGGATGAGACATGGCCTACAGAAGGCACTTGATGAATGATCAGAGACCTGTGTTTCTCTTCCATCCTTGTTGCTGGATGAGACCTTTACCCTCTCTGGTATTCAGTTTCCTGACTTAGGATGTGGCAACTCATTCCTGGCCTCCTTTCTGGAATGCTGAGCCTGAGTGGGGCTCACACTTCTTTCCCTAGGGCTGGTGACCATGAGCCCTTTTCCTGGAGACTTGGGCCCTCAGATCCCATGTCTGCTCCCTATGGACTTGATCTTAGAGTGCAGTGGGGCCATCTCGGGGTTGTTCATAGAACTCTTCCTGGGAGGCAGTCCAGAAAGGCCAATCTAGCTGTCTGCATGGGGTAGACAGCTCTGGGGATATCTCAACACCACCCTACTGAAGTGGCCATTCCTCCTTCGGTGTGTGTGAGCCTGGCATGGGGAGAGGCCCCTTGGGATACCCTTTCTGTGGGAGAGGGCAAACTGTGTCCTCCGGGGCAGGGAGGTGTCCTGCTGTCCTGGGGTGTGGAATTCTCTCAGGAGGATTAACTCACTTCCAGAAAATTTCTTTGGATTCCACCCCCACCCAAGTACTTTCTTTTCTCAGGCTGGATGGAGTCTCTGTCTCCTCCCTGGTGTAGGAAAAGTATAGTCAGAGGGCCAGGAACTTCATTCCCAGCAGCCACTGGGCCCTGGGGACAGCATGGGGACAATCCCCAGGCTGAGTTCCTTGATTAAGGGCATATTGTGGCCTCGGAGCTTTCTGGAATCCCTGTTCCCACACTGTTACTATGCAGATTGGAGGGCCCTTCCTAACCCGCTGACCTGGACAATTCCTCAGCTTCAGACAACCAGGCAGTGTGAAAACAAGAGACAGGAAGGGGATCTGAGAACTGAGAGGTTTTCCTGGAATCCCACAGGGGTGGGGATGCCACCAAGAAATCACCACAGGGACAGAACCAGGGAGGTCTCTCGCCTGGCTGGAGGAGGGGCTCTTCTCCTATCTCTCTGAGTTCTCTAATGGCCTCATGGAGTACTGTTGTGCTTTAGGCCACATGTGTCCTGCCCTGTCTGACCTGTGCCTGCTGGGGTGGGAAATTGTTCTCCTGTCAGGACAGGCAATGTCAGCCAAGTGAGGGAGATGCAGCTGCCTACAGGGACTGGGTGTGTGTGTGGGGGGGACCTGGTGTCTCCACTGGACCCATGCAACCCAGGCCTGCTCTCACCTGTAACAGGAGCTTCTGAGACTTGGATGCTGAATTTCTGGGTGCTTCCAGGCAGCTGCTGACCTTGAGTCTTCAGAACTTCCAAAACCATTGACACCATGAGTTCTGACTCAGGCACTTTGCCTCCTTACAGGCCGTCTAGCCTAGTAGGGATTGCCCCGAACTCCTGCCCTCCAGCTGCACCCCTACCTGTCTGTCCCTCATGTGAGACAAGGACATTGTGATTTACACAGCACCACCAATGACTGGGCCCAGAGCTGACCTGTTACTGGCCCTTGAAGGCTTTTTGCCCTTGGAGATCTGTAGGGATATCCTTGCTCTCTCATCTGTAACCTCCGCTGATGTCTTCAGCTCTGAGCACTCCCTCCCCATCCATCTACTTTAGACAAAGGGTGACAGCTGAGCTGAGAAAGCAGCTGATGGTGGGGGGGAGTAGTGAGTAGCTGCGGTCACGACAGTTTGTGTAACACTAGGACACGAGGCTCCAGCCCCCATCTTTTTACTCATTTCTTTGAGATGGTGCCCACAATACATCTGCACATCTCTGTGATGGGCAGGGGTCACAGTCAAGTGGGTAAAGTGCTTGTGGCACAAATATATTGAGCCTGCCAGGGATATAGCTCAGCAGCATAAGCACCTGCCTGGCAAGTGTGAAGTCCTGAGATTAATCCTCCACACAAAAAATAAAAAACAAACAAACAACAGTAACAAAAACAGCAACAAACCAATATCTTGAGCCAAATGGTTTGGATATGGGAGGAGGCGGGAAGCTTCTTACTGGAGGTGGCACTGTGCTGGGCTTTGAAGCATATGAAGGAGTTTACCAGGCACACCGCTTGGAGCTCAGCGTTAGGAGAGGAAACACCAAGCCCCTCTTTCTGCTTCCTCCCTTAGTGAGCACTCGTGGCTGCAGGTGGTGGGCTCATCTCTTAGCCATGGCTCTGTGGGACAGAACTTCTTGTCCACCAGGTGCAGGAGTTCAGTTCTCTGAGAGATGTTCCTGTACTGGGATCTTGCTGTCCTCCCAAAGTCAGGATGTACAAAAACTCTGCTCACATTGACTCTGTTAGGGATGAAACAGAAAATAGCAAGCATTGGCGAGGAAGCAGAGAGACCAGGGTGCTCATGAGTGGCTGTCGGAAGTGTGAAATGATGCGACCATCATGTGGGAGAGCCTGGATGTTCCTTGGAAAGTTCAGTACTCAGTTACAATGTTACCTGGTAGCTCTGGGAACACAGCCCTCAGAGCTGGAGATGGGTGTGCACAGGTACCTGTGTGTGACTCTTCAAAGCAGCCAAGGCTGGGAAGATCCCCAGGTGTGCAGCCATAGACCAGTGGATACCGGGGATGCATCTGTCCCAAAAGGGACGGGAAAATCACTTGGCTGCCTGGGGAGCACAGAGTGTGGCATGAGAGATGCCAGATGCACAGGTCATGTGTGACTCCTGTGCCCAGTCCAGAAGAGGGACTGCCAGGGCTGGCAGAGATGGGCTTGATGGCTGATGGTCTAGGGCTCCTTTCTGGGCTGAGGTCAAGAGGCACTGTGGAGACGATAGTCACACAGTCTTAATGAGCGAGTGTCCTTAATGGCGCTGCATTGTATACTTTAATATGATTGATGTTTGCCTGGGTATGATGGTACGCACCTCTAATTCCAGCACTCCGGGATGCTGAGGCAGCAAGCTTGCAAATTTAAACACCAGACCTTATCTCAAATAAAAAATAAAAGAAAGGATGGGGATATAGCTTAGTGTGATGGTCCTGGATTCTATCCCCTACCCCAAAAGGTTAATGGTTAATTTTAGGTAGGATGAATTTTACCTTAGTTAAGAAAAAATTCCATTCACTTACTAAAACGGACCTTTCTACCAGGCATCCTGGCTTCTTTGGGAACCTAGGTTTATGTGTGAAATTTTTCTTTCCCATCCTTTCTCCCTCCTTTCTCCCTCCCTGCTTTCCCCACACTCTTCCTGAGGCCTTCACACTGAGCTATATCCCTAGATCTTTTTTATTTGTTATTTTTTCTTATGAGACAGTCTTGCTAAGCTGCCCAGGCTGGATGGACTTCAACTTGTGACCCTCCTGCCTCAGCCTCCTAGAGTGCTGCAATGCCTGGCTTGTGTGAGGTTTTCATTCTATTGGATCAAGGCTCCTCTCTCTTGGCTCTCATCCCAGTATGCCTTTGTCACCACCTTAACTGCTGTGCCCCCCCCTCCACTCCCAGGGTGCATTGCAAGCTGCCTACAACCGCTC
This sequence comes from Hydrochoerus hydrochaeris, assembly GCA_004027455.1. Classification (NCBI taxonomy): domain Eukaryota; kingdom Metazoa; phylum Chordata; class Mammalia; order Rodentia; family Hydrochaeridae; genus Hydrochoerus; species Hydrochoerus hydrochaeris. Next base: position 427,444 of record PVLA01000523.1, on the reverse strand, counting down.
TGGGCACCAGGAACAGATTCACCTGCCACGTGTTCTCCAAGGGGCTGCAGAGCCTCTGTGTTGGCCCAGTCCTTGCCTCTCAGCTCAGTGTCATGATCCTGCCCCCATTGACACCTCTGTTATTTGGAACTATTGCTAAAAATGCAGGCTCAGTGCCTCCCCCTTGCCATACCACTGACATTTCTGGTCAGGATCCCTGGTTCATGAAGGGGTGGCCAGTGCTGAAATTCCCAATGTCAAATGAATGAACACAAATATGCATTAGTGTATTCCCAGAGTGCAGAGTCATTGCCTCTCTGTCATCCTGCTTGGGTGCCTGGAAACAGGGACTGTGGCTCAGGGGTATGTTTGAGGCTGTGACGTGGCTTGTTGTCATGACAACAGAGGAGCATGGTGGTTGCCAGGCTGAAGCCTTGCAGCTCCATCCCAGCATCACCTGTGACTTCCTTGAGATGGAACTCACAGTGCACAAAGTGCAGGTGTGATGGGTGTGACAGCGCTGCCCAGATGGCTGGGCACCTTGTGTGTCAGCCCAGCACAAGGCAGCCTGTGTGCATCACAGCTGTGTGGGGGTTGGGATCTAGATAGTTCCTGCTGGAGGAGACCTGCCTTTGGAATCCTTGCTGAACTCTGGCTGGGGTTTGCCTGATCTGTGTGTCTCTGTCACTGGGTTGAAATCCATTTCCATTTCCAGTGTGGGCTGGGCACAGGGACCCCAGGGAGGGGTTCAGTAGGGAGCCATCTACTCCCTGTGTGGTTGGAACAGGGTGCTGGGTGTCACATTGTATGGCAGCCTTGGACCCCAGACCCTCACTGTGCCTGGGGGATGCTGGTCCTTCCTCAGGAGCCTAGCTTTAGGGGCATAGCAAGCAGAGGCCATTGTTTCTGGGACTTATTTATTTTAACGTTTAGTGGTATTTATGTCTGCACATTGCTGTTTTGGAGAAGTGAGATACTCTCCGAGTCTCTGCTCCTCAGCACCTTAAAAGCAGGTTCTCTTTCAACTATTATGTGTAAGCAGGTCCCCCCTTCTACTTCTCTTTTTTCTTGCATGTTTATAATCAAAATGTAGATCTAATGTTGAGTAAAAAAAAAAATAAAGAAAGTCTAGTTTTCTGAGTTACTCTGTGTCTTCTAAATTGGCACTTTCAGCTGGGCGTGGTGGCCACCCTGTCATGTTAGCACTTGGAAGCCTGAGGCAGGAGAATGTAAGTTCAAGCCCAGCGTGGGCAACTTATTAACTTAGTGAGACCCTGACTCAAAAAAAAAAAAAATTAAAAAGGGCTAGGGATGCAGTTCAGTGCAGAGGTCCTAGGTTCAATACCCAGTTACACACACACACATATACACATACACACCCACACACACACAAACAAGTACAAAAGATACTTAAAAGATTTTAAAGTGTGTTGCTCATTTGTTTATTAAGCATCTATTATATGTAGGCACCATTTCAAGCACCACAGATTGTGCAGTGTGTGAGGCTGTGTCTAAGAAGGGAAGCAGTGCCAGATCAGAGAGCAGCTGGGGCCAGGGAGGGTGGAAAGGGCAGGGGAGGAGGGGAAGGCTGCAGCCCTGGAGTGTGCCTTCCTCCTCCTTGTCTTCCTCAGAGGGGACATCTGGACTCTGGACTAGGTGGTAGGAGGGCATTGGGAGCCCTGAGACCCTTGGGAGGAGTGATCCTGGCAGAGGGGTATCAGTGCCAGGGCAGGAGTGGGGTGGAGCCAGCATGGAGGGAGGGCTGGAGAGGACTTCCGGTCTCTCGGGATGGGCACCTGGGAGGCGGGGGGGGGGCACACCATGTCTGACATTATATAGGGCAGCATGTGTTAGATTGGGCACCGTGTGTTGCTAGTGTGCCTGGATGGCCATGCACCTGCTTGTCTGTGGGTCCCCCTCTCCCTCTGTACCTCCAAGCTGTCCGGGTCATTTTCTTTCTGTCTGCAGCCCAGTTCTTCGTATTTTCTGAATGCAGGCCAGTCAGTAATGGATCATCCCAATGTGTCTGAAAATGTCCTTCACTACCCTCAACTGAAGGCTGTTTCTACTGGGTATGGAGTTTGAGGTTGGTCCTGGCTTGCTATTGCTATCCTCAGAAGCTCGGCAGAGTCCCTCCTGTCCTCTGGCTGCCCTGTGCCTGCTCAGAGGCCGCCGTCAGGTCGCCGGCTCCTTGGAAGGCAGCGCGCCTTTGTTCTCAGGCTGCTTTTTGGATTCTCTGTCTCTGGTCCCTTCAGCCGGCTATGAAGCGTGGGATTTTGTGTGTCCCTTGAGTGTAGGTCTGACTGATGTCTTTTATTAGCCCAGGAAAATTCTTAATCATAATCTCATCAAACATCTCTTCTGCCATTTTCCCCCTTTCCATCTGGAACTCTAATTCCATGCAAATTAGAGCTTTTTACCGTACCCTGTATCTTCTTTTGCGCTTTCTTATATTTGCTTTCCTCTTGTATTTCTATACTCTGGTCTAAATGTTTCCTTCTGATTTATTTTCCAGGTTATTAATTTTGTCACCTGTATTTCTAATCTTCTGCTAAACCCATCCACTGAGTTCTTGGTTCCAGTTGTTACGTTTATGTTTTTTGGATCTAGAATTTCCATTTGGCATCAAAAAAAATTTTTTTTTTTTACTTCTGTGCTAACATTCTCACATCTTTGATTTCCTTGAACAAACTGAGCACAGCTGTTTTTTTTTTTTTTTTTTTTTTTTTTTTTTTTTTTTTTTTTTTTTTTTTTTTTTTTTTTTTTTTTTTTTTTTTTTTTTTTTTTTTTTTTTTTTTGGTACTGGGGATCAAACTCATGACTTTCCATTTGCCAATCAGGCCCTTACGCCGCTGAGCTAAACCTCTGGCCCTAGCACAGCTGTTTTAAAGTCCATGTCCAATGGTTCTGTGACGTAGATCTCTGGCAGGGGGGTCTCTTTATATTGTTCATTTTGTCTCTTAGTTTTTGGTTACATGATCTTGTCTCTTCTTGGGGGAATTATTTTTGACTGAATGGTTGACATCGCACATGAAAAGTTAGAAGATTTGACAATATCTTCCTTTTGTGAAATTTGTGGCTCACCACAGGGTCCTTGTGATCTCAGACCACCCAATTTGAAGGGGGGCTAGATGGTGTGGGGTTAAGATTCCATGTGTTCCTTGTACTCTGGTTCACTGTGATTCACTCTGATTTCTAACATCTGCACAGAGTCTTGGGGAGTTACTGGGATTTCCCTCCCTAGGCAAACCCTGGATTCGGGTTTTTGTTTCCCTGCTCTGCATCTGTTGAAAGCCACTAGAAGGGAGACATGGCTCCCACACTGTGGTGTCCCTGCTGTGTTCTGTGCCTCCCTCCCCATGGTAGTATAATTACCAAGCTCTCTAAGGCCTCCAAAAAGACATTTTTCATATTTTGTTGGGGTTTTCTGCTTGATCTCACCAGAAAAGTTAACCTCAGCAACAAAGTCTGCTACTATCAAGAATAAAAATATGATTTATGCTGTAATACAATCCCTAATGGCAAGAATTAGCATAGACAATAGTAAGGACCAGGATAAGAAATAATATACCTGAAATTTTAATTCTTTATACATTATCATTTGAGTTTGGACAATACCAAATGTGCCTTCTTTCCTTGTCCTCCCACAGGAGCTGTATCCTTATTTTTGTCTTTTATTGTTTTCCACCAAAATTCTAAATTTTAAATAATGTACTAGCATCTGTTCTGTAATTTCATTAATAGTGAGCTGTGTGATTCTCTGCTTTTTTTTTCACTTTAAAAATTTTTTTTTCATTTTTTTTCAAAACACATCAATCTGGGCAACAATGGTGCATACACTGTGCATTGTCACCTGCAAATCATTCACCCAGAGCACAAGACATCTGCATTCAAATGTCCGAACAATACCAGCGCAAATCTTTCTCGTCAGTGAATAGATTCTCTGCTTTTTGTTTAGCTTTCCTCTTCAAATTGTACTCTCTTCTGGAGTCTAAACTTTTTTTTTTGGAGTGTCCATTTTGATAACATGTATATTTTTCCAAAAACAATGAAGTCTGTGATAATCTTTTTTTTTCTTTTCTTATGGTTCTGAAGATTGAACCCAGTGCCTATGCACTGAACTGTATCTCAAGCTCGCCCTTTCTTTCTTTCTTTCTTTCTTTCTTTCTTTCTTTCTTTCTTTCTTTCTTCCTGAAACAGGTTTTCACTGAGTCACTTAGTTGCTCAGGCTGGGCTTGAACTTGTCCTTCTGTCTCAGCCTCCTAGAGTGCTGAGGTGACAGGCATGTGCCACCATGCCCAGATGGAAATTCTTTTATTCCTCAGAATTTTGTCCCTTTTGTCTTATCATCTGGAATTTTTAGTGATCATATATCAAGCCTCTTGGATTGTATTTGGTGGACATTTTTTTATGTGATTTCTTTGCCCTCTTGTTCATTTTCTTGGATATTTCCATGATTTGTTTTCTTACTGTTGTATATATTTTTATGTACATTATACATTATACAAATTAGGTAGATACTTAACTTTAGTTTTGTTTTTAGAGGAAGCTCCCATTTTCATAATATCCTATTAATGTACAGTCATTGAGCTTTTAAAATCTCTCTGAATAGGATATATATATATATAAAATCCTTTTTGAAGTTGACTTTCCTGAATTATTTCCTTCAGGGTCATTTTTTCCATTATCATTTTAATTTTTGCTTATCACTTTTCTTGAGTCAGGGTCTAGCTAAGTAATTCAGGCTGACTGGAACTAACTGTGCAGCCCAGGCTGGCCTCAAATTCATCGTGATCCTCTGTTTCAGCCTCTTTATGGGTGAGATTACAAGCATGTGACACCATGCCCCGCTCATTTTTACTTTTTATTCTCTTTACTTTCATGTTGAATATTTTCCTCAGTGTCAAGTAGTTTATGTATGTAAGTAGTGTATGTTTACGTTTAAGAATTAATCAGTCATTTTATGTAGATCCTGGTTAGAATTCTTTAAAAACCCACTTTAAATATAGAGAAAATCAGGAAGTTTCAAAATTCACTGAACAAGAGATGGAGGGAGGAGAGAGAGAATAATTGGGAAGGGGGTATAAAAAATAATGAAGATGTGTTATGTTCATGTTCCGACTCCTCACGATGAATGTAATCATTATGTACTAAAAGAAATAAAAATTTAAAAAAAAAAAGTAACAAATATTGATCTTTAGGATGATGATCAGTATTGCTCTGTCCACATGTGTATGTGCTTTTTAAACTTTTGTGGTACTGGGCATTGAACCCAGGGCCTCATTTATGATAGGTGAGTGCTCTACTCTTGAGAGGCTGTGTTTTATAAGAGGCATCTTTTAGTGATGCAAACCGAAGTACTTAAGTGACATGATATAATATCTGGGGTTTGCTTTGATTCTGTATGTGCAGAGGGAATGCAGTGGGATGCAGAATCAGCTGTATTGACGGTAGGAGTTTGGTGATTCATTATATTCTCTCCACTTTTGTGCCTTCTTGAAAATTTCTGTAACAAAAGGTAAGAAAAGGGAGAGACAGGGAGCTGGGTGGGGTGAGCCCAGCTCCAGGGTCTCTTCCAGGCATTTGCCATCCTACCCACCATGTCAGCCTGACTCGTTCCCCTCCTGGAGCCAGGAGAACCCCCATCTGTACGCCGAAACCCAGGCCTGAATCTGCTTCCAGGAATTTTTTGGAATTGGTTGATGGCATCTCTCCCATTCTCTTTGTTGTAGATTTATATATGCACATATTTTAATGTTACTATCCTTGTAGTGGAGTGTCTGAGGGGAGGAGACATGTCATCCTCCTCTCGTCATCCTTTTGGAAGTTCCATAAAGATATTTTTAAACAATTGCAAATGACTGCATTGAACAGCACCCTTGCTGGTGTCTTTCCTGGTTGAGAAATAGGATCTAGCAGGTATAAGAGGTGGCAGTGACAGGCACGTCCCTCACTATGACTCATACAGTGTCTGCTGCGTGGGCCTGGGAGAAGTGGTGTAGCCTCTCCCACCTCATCCATGGGGCCTGGGCCTTGAGCTTGATGCATCATGGTGAGTGAGAGGCACTTTGGACAGTCAGGGGCCCCAGTGTTCTCCTCCAGGCTTGCTCTTGTCAGTGTGTCCACACCCCCAGGACGATGATGAGCTGGCAGACAGGTCCAGGAGGCAGCCTGCCACTGTCAGGTTCTCCAAATGTCCCTGGTGCACAACCTCATCATGCCTCTCAGAAGAATAATTCATTTAAAATGTAGGAACTGCATACGCCTAGAATTTGCCCTGTAATCTTTATAGACCCCAGTCTGTGCCGTGGGACAGAATGTGGAAATTGAGCTGGGACTGAATGGGAGGGTTTTCTGCAGGTCAGGGATATCACCCCCTTGTCAGTGGTAGAGATATCATCCTCCCAATCCAGGGCAGTGGTGTTATCTACCTGTTCATGGCAAGGATGTCATCTGGGACAAGGGCATTGCCCTTCTGACCACTGAACCTGGGAAAACTCATGGCAGAGTGAGATGATCTCCCTGGCATGAGGAATGACACTGAGGCATGGTGTAGAGGGGAAGTCCTGGCCCTGGAAGGCCCTGGCAGGGGGTCCTGAGAAAAGAAGGAAGTGGGGGGAGGAGGAGTGATGGTGATGAGGGACCTCAAGCTCATGAGTGGGTCGTGAACTTGGTGGGTCTCTTCAGGGCTTGTGCTGGCTGTTACTACTCCGAGCTCCACACTTCCCTGCAGGAAAAAGGCTCAGGGTAATAGGCTTCCTCAGCTGAACCTCCCTAGAGTTGGGGATGGTGCCGATTCACTGAGGCAGGGTGGGGCTCCTGTAGAAGGGGAGGGAGGGACCTGTGTTACCTTGACCTCAGGCAGGAACAGGATGAAGGCACACAACCCGGGGCAGGGACCAGCTTCCCAGCCTTGTGCTCTTCCTCACAGGTTAGGGCTCCAGCTCCCAGTGCCTACTGTGACTTCCTGGCCCTGTGTGAATCTCCCATAATCCCCATAGAGGTTTAGGACACAGATACCTGTCCCCTCATAGTGCTAGAGGCTGACATCTGAGAACATGGTACCTATGGTCTGCATCCCATCAAGACTACAGAGAGCATCTTCCTCTCCCCCTTCTAGCTTCTGGTCACTCTGGGCACCGTTTGTTTTGTGGATCCATCATTCTGATCATCTACCTAGGTCTTCATGGCCTCTTCTCTCTGTCTCCACTCCTGTGTGCTGTAAGGGACTCTGGTTGGATTTAGAGCCAATCAGATCATTTGTGATCTCTCCATCCTTATCTTGGTCATATCTGTGGAGATCTGCTTCCAGACAAGGCCCTGTTGAGTTCCAAGCACCCATGATCTTGGGGGTACTGTCCAGTGTGACGCTGGGGGATGAGTTTTAGAGGGGTGGTTGAATGCTTCACCTGGAGAAAGTGAGTGGGGAGCCACCTGTTGGAACTGCAAGTGCAAAGGCCCCAAGACAGGAATAGAATTGGCTGGCAAGGCCGGAGCGGCATGAAGCACCCACAGGTGTCCTGAAAGTCTTCTGTGAGCTGGGCATCTGGGAACAGGAGGAGCAGAACCTCTTGTGGTGACCTCAGATCCTGAAGATCCACCCAGAAAACTGAGAAATAAGTGCTGGTTAACCTGAGAATTGCCTAAAAGTGATCTGCTGGGTGGATGTTCTGGCAGAGTTGTCCAGTAAGGAGAAGATGGACTTAGAGAGGCCCTTGACATCCAGGGCAGAGGGCAGAGGATCTGGCAGGTATGGTGGTGACCAGGAGCTTGCAAGATGTGCTGGATCCCCTTTCCTTGCCCAGGGGGCTGGAGGATTTTCCTTCTGGCTTGACTGTGTCCCGATGGCCACCGACTCACCTCTTCCTATCCCCTTCTCTCAATACAGGAAGAAAACAGGCAGATTCTGGCCCGGCAGAAGTCAAACTCACAGTCCGACTCCCATGATGAAGAGGTGTCGCCAACCCCTCCGAACCCTGTGGTGAAGGCCCGGCGCCGGCGAGGGGGTGTGAGCGCCGAGGTCTACACGGAGGAGGATGCGGTCTCCTATGTTAGAAAGGCAAGGGCCTGGCTGGTTCACATGCATCAGATACCCTGACACCCCTAGGGGCCCCTGTTACCCCTGGGGCCTCCACTTCCCTTCAGGTCAGAGATTGGAGCCACATAGGATGGGAGATGCTGACACCAGTGGGATAGGAGTCACCATTGTCTCTGAGCTGAGTGTGTATTTATGGGAGGGGCTTTTGTGTGTGTGAGTGTGGGGGCTCTGCAACCCCAGGTGGCTGTAGATTCTAATAGGCTCAGGGAGAGGACAGGTCCCCCTGACCTAACCCTGAGGTCAGATGGGGTTTGGTTCTGATCTACCTAGCAGGCTCTCTGGTCTCCTCATAGCCCTAATCCTGGCAGATCCAGGTCCATAAACCCACCTTCCATCTCCCACACAGGTGGTTAGGGCTTCAGTACAAGGATTAGGGGCACAGTCCTGCTGACCACCCATCCTGATCACCTTCTGGTGTCCAGTTCATCAATATTAAGCACCTTCACAGTACTGTCACCCTCACCACCACCCACCTTCGAGAACTCTGTCATCTTGCAAATTAAAACTCTGTATCCATTAGTCACTCCTCCTACCCTGTTCCTAGTGCTTTTATGATCTGATGATAAAACTGAAAGAATCCATTAGGGCACTTTACCTCCATAGTGTCCCTTCCCCAGACCCAGCCCTGCCAAGTGAGTGTAAGGAAAACCTGAGACATACCCAAGCAAGGGACCATCACTGCAGGATGTGACCAGTGCTCTATATGGACATCAAAAAATAAGCCCTTGAAATCCAGGGAAGGCTAAGAAGTATCCTGAGCCAGAGGAACCAATAGCTAGGACTGCTAATTTGACTTGACAGGATCCTGGGGCAGGGCAAGGCCACTGGGGAAACTGGGAGATCAGAGCGTGGGTTCAGTTGCTGGGCTGAGGGACACCATACAGAAGGGAGGACCTTATAGCTCTTTAAACAAAAACTTCGAAAGCCTGCTAGGGTTGGAGTGACATCTCTGGGTGTCTGTTGTGGGGTCTGTGGTGGGACTGTTTTGCACACATATGCAGAGACTGATGTCACAGCCACTGCTATGGGTGTGGCCCATAGCCTGACATGGCAGGGTACTCTGGGGAGTTGAGTGCTTGTACTTTTCTATCACTTAGGGACCTCAAGTTAGACCTCTGAATCTAAGACTCCCTCTGAGTCCACCCACTGTCCCGGCCCAGCCCACTAACCCAGCCCTTGCCAGAGAGCCTCACCCACCCCGTTGACCCCCAGCCCACCCTGACCCCTTTTCTGTCCTTACCTCTTCCTCACTTTGTCCCTGTCCCTGTGGGTGTGGTCCCAAGCCCCACATGCCTATTTTTTTTTCCAGCTTTCAATTTTAAACAATTGCTAATTACTTCTTTTAAAAGCTAGTAAAATAAATAAATCAAGCAAAGACAATAAGCCCAGGGCCTGGCTGGCTTTCAGACCTTCTAGGTAGTTCTTGCCCAGCAGAGCCAGTCAATAACCATCTGAGGTTTTAGATGGTGCCCATACTGCCTCTTGGTCAGTCTGGATTCCTCCTCTCTTATTTTAAAAATTAAAACAATCCTGAAATACACATAAAATCACACCCCATGCTTTTTTAGCATGCTGGATACCAGTACACACAGAAGACTGAATGCTTGATTTTTTTTTTTTTTTAATCAGTACCGGGGATCAAACTCACGACCACTTGCAAGGCAGGAGTTTATGCCGCTGAGCTAAATCCCCAGCCCTGAATGCTTGATTTTAAGCCACATTGTGGTCCCCAGAGTTAAGTGGGCATCTGGGAGTCAGTTCTGTCCTCGATCCCATGTTCTGCCCTTTCCAACATGCAGTCTGATTTTCCTTGGCTCCCACAGGTCATTCCTAAGGACTATAAGACCATGACTGCACTGGCCAAGGCCATTTCCAAGAATGTGCTGTTTGCCCACCTGGATGACAATGAGAGAAGGTAGGATGGCACAGTGCTGGGTCTTCTCTATACAGGTAGTACCACACCTCTCCCGGGCTCCAGGAGCAATCACAAGGCCTAGTCACAGGGACACGGGGCTTGAGGAATGGTATGTCACCATTTCCTGGAGCTGTGCCTTCATAGGGCAGGTGGCTTCCAGAAGGTCTGTGCTGTGTGTACACCTGTTTGTGACAGGCATCCCAGCCTCTGCTTCCCTCACATGCTGGGTGTGGATCTGAAGCTTCCCACACCCTGAGCCTCCCTGCCGTGCCTGCTTTTGCTGTGATCACATGGGCTAAATGTTCTGGTACCCTCCTCCCACTGTTATACAAGTGCGCGCCTGCTCCCAATACTCAGTGCCCTTGGCCAGCAGCAGGGAGCCTGAGTGTCCATCAGCAGGCAGCAGGTTGGTTATTCCTGGGGACCCAAGGGCTGAGAAGGGCTCTGGTGTCCTGCTTGGGATGGTGGGCATGTCAGTAATTGGAAAGACTGGGAAATGACAAAGTGGAAGGTAAAAGTATTCTCTGTCACCAAGTCCCAGAGATAATGCTGGGGATGCTTGAGGGCGATCTTTGAGGATCCTAACTCTGTGGGGCCTCACGGAATGAATCTCATGCCACACCATCACAGTTAGCTATCCTAAATATCTCTCTCTGTTGGAAAACATTTTTAGTTTTTTTTTTCTTCCTATCAATTTCTATGGAGTTGCAGCTCAGCTGCCTTCATACTGCAGCTATTTGCTTTTTTAATATGTATTATAAACATATACTTGGTGTCTATCCCTGCGTGGTCATTGTGACTTCTATTTCTTTCTATAGGGATAACTTCCTCAGTGCAAACCAGGTGTGGTGAGCCGGGCGTAATGGCTCATGCCTTTAATCCCAGCACTCGGGAAGCTGAGGCAGGAGGATCGTTGCGAGTTCGAAACCAGCCTGGGTTATAAAGTGAGCTCTTTAGGCCAGCCTGAACTGTATAGAGAGACCCTGTCTCAAAAAGACAAACAAAACAAAAAGACAAAACAGATGTGGTGGTACACACCTGTTTTCCCAGGACTCTGGGAGGCTGAGGCAGGAGGATTGCAAGTTTGAGTCCAGTCTGGACAACTTAGTGAGATCCTATGTCAAAATAAAGAATAAAGGGCTGAGGTGTAGCTCAGTGGTAGAACTCTTGCTTAGTCTGTGTGAGGCTATAAGCTCAATCCCCACTATAAGCAAACAAAGAACTATGCTGGCTGTGAGTATATAAGTATTGAAGCCTGTTAGTACATTTTGTTGGCCTCTTAACTGGAAGGGCTGGAGGGGCAGCCCAGAGGATCTATGCTTAAGGGTGACATCCTGACCACTCACCTTGCCTCCACCACTGTGGGCCAGGCAGTCTCTCTCTGGGTGCCCAGATCAAGTAGCAGCTGGTGTAGGGTGTGTAGGGCCATGTGTCTGAGCAGCCCTGGTCATATCTGTGTCCACCAGGGACCCTGGGCAGGCCGAGGTTGTAGGACAGCTGGAAGCACTGTGTTCCGGGATGCCCACATGATTCCCATAAATGCAGCCTGTTTCTCTTCAGCTGAGGTAACTTTCTGCACACCCCAAGATTTGGGGTGCTCTGACCTTACCTTATATTCAAGAAGACATGATATCGCTTCTCTGGTTACTAGGAAGACCTGTGCGAGGTGGGGTCCTGAGCTGCTCTGCGTGCGGAGAAGACTTGGGCTCAGGTTTGAAATTTGCTCTCCAGCCAGGTTCATTCAAGTTGGGCCCAATGGTGAATTTCCATCTTTGAGGGCACCTAGGTAGGCCCTAGTGAGGGGCGATGGGGGAAAACCCTCCAAAACACAGATGATCTGGCCCCTGGGACCTGGGGGTTTCCTCCTGTGGCACAGTAGGATTTTGTACATGTGATTAAGTAGAGGTCCTGGGTTCCCTGGTGTGCTCTAAATGCTGCCATGCACATCCTTCTGAGAGGGAGGTGGAGGGAGCTGTGTGACCACAGAGTCGGGAACCAAGTACTATGACCACCAGTGAAAAGACTCCTGGAGCCACCAGGGGCTGGGAGATGGGGGAAGGGGACCATCCACACCTAGATTCCTACCTGGTCGTTCTGCCCTTGGACTTCAGCCTCCAGAGCTGTGGAGAGAATAAACTTCTTTTGCTTTAAGTTAGGTTCATGGCACTTGGCTATAGAAGCCCTGGGAATCTCATGTCTACCTGACAGTGATGTCCTCTTGGGGAGGCAGCGTGGGGGAACAAGGGGGAACCAGGTGACTGAAGTGTTGTATCTATTTTAACGTGAATCTGAACATCAATTTACAGTGTAATTTAAGTGCAGATTTTGAATGAGTGGTGCATTCACAGCGTTAAAATTTCAGAAAATACAAAGGGGTCCATCTGGATTCTGCTCCAGGCCACTTGTTTGAGCCTGGCTGAATCTTGCCGGCCCCTCAGCAGTGCCTTTCTACAGATAGACACACCCTGTCCATAGGCAGGGCCACCTGGTCCACATGGGTGATAGCCACACAGTTTGAGGTCTTTGGGACAGGGCAGTAAATGACCAACCTGGGTCCCTTCTGGCCTGGCTGACTCAAATTCTTTTGGGGTGAGTGGAAAGTGTCACCCTTGGGTGGACTAGATGCTGGGAGCACATCCTGATTTCAGCTGGCCTGGCCTTCCTGGCCGCAGGCTGCAAGCCCTGTCTGTGCAGCTGTTTATAGCCAGGAGGCAGGTCTCCAAGACAGCCTAGAATTGTGAGGAGGGAGGTCTCTGCATCCTGGAACCAGGTGGGCAAGAAGCAGAGGAAGCAGATGGCTGGATTAAAGACTACGCTTTGCAGGGCTGGCCGGGGAAAGGAAGCGCCGGGGCGTGTGTCTGTTTTGGGCCTTTGTTTTGCACAGAGGAAAACTCACTTTCCATATTGACACATTGGGCTCCTTTTTCTGGCCATGGTCTAAAGGAATCGGTGGATAGTTCAGGAAAGGGTTCCAGAGGGAGCGGGTGGAGGCATTGTCTCTTGACCTTTCATGTGATGCGCCTCCCCACCCGCCACCCCCAGTGCAGCATCCAGATACTTTGGTTTTTCCAGCTTACTAGAAGCTGAGTTGAACAGCCTTGTCTTGACTGGGCTGTGGTTTGGCCTGTACTGCAAAGTTCTTCCCAAGTTTGCTGGTGTCTGGCACGCCCTGACCTTGGGGCAGCCTGCGGCTCCTTGGGCTCCTCTACTTCCCCATGTGGGCAGAAGAGAGCAGAGCACTCTGCAGAGGGATCTGCCTGTGGAGTGAGTGTTCTCTCGCCTGAGCCCCCTCTTCCAAATTCAGACTTAAGAGAAGCCTGTTTCCTCAGGGTCACTGAATTTGCCCACATCAACTTATAATGGTGTCTGTGTTGTGCCTGAAATACCCAAAGACTGTATTGAATTGAACCCTTTTATTTAAAGGAACACAATGCAGCATGGTTATGGGGGGGAAGCTGACTCTCCGAGCTGTCCGCTCTCTTATCAGGGACAGGGTATTTCTAGTCAGCCCATACTGGAGGTTGTCCATGGGCCTTTACTTGGTGCCCTGAGAGAAGTATAGTGTGAACCTCTGGCCTCAGTTTCCTCCCCTGTCTCTTGCCAATTCTACACGTGTATCTGAAGCAATATATGGGGTCCCCAAGTCCTGGGGTGAAGTGTAGCTGCAAAGAGCCAGCTGTGGGATGTTAGGGTAAGATCGAGGACTCAGAGGAGCATGAAAACACACACACACACACACACACACACACACACACAGTCTCACCAGACACCACAATTTAGGATGCGTTAAGACATCTTTTGAGAGAGCTATGCAGTGTTATTTACAAGATACAATTAGCTTGACCTTCTCTGGGCCTCATTTTCTGGAGATGTCAAATGAGGTGGTGATGCCTGCTTAGCAGGTGGTCAGGCAAATGTGATGCAGTAATGTCCCTGTGTTCGATTTCACTACCATCATCATAGTCATTACCATGACTGTCATGGTTACCGGTCCTGTTGTGACCATTACTCCCGCCATCAGTCATCATAGTCACAGTCATCACCATCAGTCACTGTCAGCACCGTTATTGCACCACTATCACCATTATCATCACTGTCACCACCACTGTCATTACATTACCACCATCAGTGCTCTTGTCACCACCACCGTCACCATCCTCACTGTCACTATCATCATCACGGCCTTTACTACCGCTCTCATCACTGTCATCACCTTAATCACTGCCACCATCACCGTCACTACCACTGTCATCTTTCCGGTAGCCCTGTGGCTGGGTGGCCGAGCATGCTCATGAGCAGGCTTGGGTGGTGCTTTGCTCCTCCCAGGCCAGCTCAGCCATCCAGCAGACTCTGCTATCTCTTCATGAGGTAATTCTCTGTTCTGGCCTGGGGCCTGAGTTAGCCGATGGGCTAACTGGGCCTTAGGATACCCCAAGTTGGAAGGAAGACCCCTAGATAGCCACCTTGCCCCACCTCATTGTGCTAGATACAGTTCCAAGGGCCAGTGAGGGTAAGGCCTGAAGTTGGGGCTGAGTAGGGTGTCTTGTGCCCCAGGCTGACCCCATTGCCATGCTGCACAGCAGCAGTTGCTGGGTGAGGCCCCAGGGGTAAGCAGCAGGTGCATCCTTCAGCTGCCTGTTGCTGTTGGCAGCAGAGCAGATCCTCACCTTCTTGTGAGGCGAGGCAGTTACTTCTAGGCCAGGGACCCCAGAGCCTCAGCAGGGACCCTGGGAAGTTCAGGAGCCCTTAGGTGTGCTGAGACCATCAAGACCTGGCCCAGGAGGAAGGTGGAGGCCCCTGGGCTCCTCCTATTGCCTTCTGGGCTGCCTGATTAGGGTGCCTTGAGAGGGAGCATGGCTGAGCCCCTGGGATGATTAGATGGTACAGCCACACAGGGCCCTGCTGCGGTCTCATTACTAGAGCTGCCAGCTGTGCAGGCTTGGTAAGCGAGGGCATCTCACCCTGGGGCGGCCTCCCTGGCAGCAGCTGCTGCTCTCTGCTGCTCTAATTAAAGCACAGGCCTCTGGCCTGACTGTGCACCGCAGGCCTGCACAGCTGTCTCCTGTTATCTGTCGCTGTCTCTCTTCCTCCCACCCGCGTATCTTTGCAGTCTGTTTTTCCACAAATTGGCTCTGGGCCTCTGGTGATGGGAAAAACACGCCTGTCTATAGAATCACATGTGGCTGACAGGAGCTGTCTCTGCACTGCACCAAGCCTTCTTAAAGCCTTCTCTCCAGCCTGGCTTGGGCTTTGGGAATTTTTCCCTTGTAGGCAGCATTGAAAAACAAAGTTAGCATTTTGGAAAATGCAGGGCCTCATCTGAAGAGATACTTAATGACTTGAACATGCAAAAGATTTGATTTCTCTCTTGCACAAAGCCAGGCTCACTTCAGAAGTTCAAATTCAATGGGAGGCAGGAATCTGGGGGTCCCTGGAGCTTACATCAAGTGACAAATTCTATTGCCAGTCCCTGGACCACAGGCCTCATCTGCATCATTGTGACCGTGCCTCCAAGTATCCCCCAGAGGCTGGTATTGTGCCATTTGGCAGATGAGACACAGTGAGATTAAGTAAGCTGCCCAAGGCCACCCAGCTAGGAGTGGGAGAAGCTAGGACTTGAGCCCCTGCTGCCCTGGGCTCACTGATGTGCCCACCATGAATGCAGGATCAGCTCATTAACCCCCCAAGAAATGGCAACAACCTCTGAATGTGTGTGTGTAACTCAGAATTGAACTCAGGGCCTTTGCACTGAGTTATATCCCTGGCCTTTTAAATTTTGAGATAGGGTCTTGTGAAGTTTTCCAGGCTGGGTCCAACTTGCAAACCTCTTGCCTCAGACTCCAAAGTACTGAGGTTATAGGAATGCACCACCACATCTCACTAGCAAACAACAGATTTCTGCAGGGCCAGAATTTCCCAGCTAATTGGAAGTGCTGTGGTCTGGAACTGCAGGCAAGGTTCTGCTCTCTGTAATATATTTTAAAGGATTTCCAGGCAGTGGTGTCTCTGAGCAGCAAAACTGGCAACCCTGTGGCCTCTTCCTATGTCTAATTCTCAGGGTTTTGGTGCAGAGAAGAACCTGGTAGTTCTTGACCCATTGGCTATCTGGCACCTGCAGCATATCTCACCCATGGTCTATGCTTGTTTGGTGCTTGAAGTTTTAAAATTTCTCTAATTTGAGCCAGGTATGGTAGTGTGTACCTGTAATCTCAGCACTCTGAGAAGCTGAGGTAGGAACATCAAAAGTTTGAGCCTCACCTGGGCCGTTTAAAAAATTAAAAAAAGGGCTGGAGATGCAACTCCTTGTGACAGTCCTGGCTTTGGTCCCCAGTACTGATTATTTGCCCACTTACGTTGTGACAAGCTGCAGTAGACTTTTGGGTTGGAGCAAAGAGGGTGCCCTGCCCACCCTGGTGTCTTTGTGGACAGTGCTTCTGAGCCTAGGCAGGTATGGACTCTGCCCTGCTTCCTGGGGCAGGAGTGGGGCTGTTCTTCGAAAGGACTTAAAAAAGCCATGCAGCCTGCCCCAGGTCCAGGTGGATGCTCCCTGGGATGCTCTGGGGGGTGCACTGGGCTATTGCACCTTCCCCAGCCACTGGTGACTTGGCTCAAAATGCCTGTGTACTACCTTCAAATTTCCCCTAGTGGTTCCTTCCTGGTTATCAGGAATGTACCAACAGGTTGTGGGGCGCAACCAGTGAAGGACTAGCAGTGTGGGGACATGTCCTATCTCCACAGTGACTGTAGGTCACAGAGAGCATCTTGTCATCTGTGTGGTGTGCCTTGTTCCCATTTGTCAGGTGAGAAGACGGAGGCTCAGGGAAGGCCATGAGGTTTCCTGGGGGCCAAGATCAGGTTTTCCCTATTGTATTCTAAGAATGCAGAAGCCACTTGCATTTGTAACAGGCAGCTAAATGTTGCTTTCCTGTGTGGTGCGAGGAACCTGGCTAAGAACTGGGGGTGCCCAGTTCCTGCAGTGCTCATGGTGACCCTGGGGGTTACATGACAACATAGCCCCTGCCCCAGGTGATGGCATACACAAGCCTGATGTCACTTGCCCAGGGGCCCATAACTTGTGACCATGAACCCCAGCTTGCTGGCTCATCTGCTCCTCTGAGTGGCACCTGGAGCACGGCCTATTCTGGCTGAGAAGCCCCTGGCATTTAAAAAGCATCTCGTCCTCCCTGGAATGGGGTTGTCACGTCTGTTGGGACTGTAGGGCCATAGAGGAAGAAGTGACAGACTCTTTGGAGCCTGTGGGGGACTTTTGGCCACGTTGTCAAGGACTGGCAGGGTTTCCCAGTGAGGAAGAGGGATGGTGACCAAGCTGGGAAACAGCAGGGTGCCCTGCCCACCCTGGTACCTGAGGAAGAGGAGCTGGTGGGGTGGTGGGGTCAGGGGGAGTAGGCTATGGTCACCCAGTGGGTGGAATTGAGCTGATGGCCACGACATGACAGCAGTGCTTGGCAGCCATGTGTTTCTATGGACAGAGCACGGAGAAGAGACTTCAGAGGCAAAGTTAGCCTTGGGCCAGGAAGCCTCTGGGTGTCCTTCTGGGATTTCCTGCGTGTGCATTGGCCCCCTGGCCTGGTCAGTTCCCATTGTGCTGTGCTTTGGCATCTCTTCTGTAGGCCTTGTCACCACTCGCCTGACTCAGCTGTGCTCAGGGCCTGTCTGTTGAGTCTTGGCCTTGCGGCTCCCTCAGGCCCCTCTGGAGGGGAAACTGTACAGACTGTGGTCTGTGCGGCCACCTCAGTCCTCCCCTCAGTCCTTACTCTCTCTCCCTTGGGGTTTTACATCGTTGTCTTGAATTTGTCATCTTTTAAAACCAATTGCAGTGCTATCTTCTCTGATCCAGGAGTCAGCACTATCCTGCAAAAGCTGCCCCAATGTCCACCATGGAGGAAGCTAAGCTCTGCCCTCTCATGACTTGGCTTTCTGGGTCTTTTTCCTGCATATTGCCTCCTGATCATTCCCTTCAGTGGAGTTGTCTCTTCTTGTAGATTTGTGAGTTATTCTAAACTAACAAACTCAGGCTCCTGATGGTTTAATGTTTCCCAAGTTGGTGTTGGTCTTCTGACTTTATGATTTTTTTTTTTCATGTGGAAGTTCTAAATTTGTTCTGTGTCTTTTCCCTTTTCTTTTTTTGAGACAAGGTCTCACTAAGTGACTCAGGCTGGCCTTGAATTCACTGTGTAGCCCAGGCTGGCCTAAACTTGTGGCAATCCTCCTGCTTCAGCTTCCTGAATGCTGGGATTATGAGCATTCACCACCACATTCAGCTTATATTTTCCACGATATTTTTTGACGTGGAAGAACATAAAATTTACTGCTTTAATCACTTTTAAATTTATAGTTCTGTGGCATTGAGGACATTCATACTTTCTGTACAACCATCACCACAGTCTGCCCCCAGAATGTTCTCATCTTTTCATACTGAAACTTTGCCCTTTGGAGAACCCAGGCCCCATGGAGTTCCGCTCAGTACAGCACTTTTAGCTGGGTATCTTGGTGTCTAGATTTTTGAATTCCATAGGCCAGTAAAAAAACATAATCTGGGAAACTAACCTAGGATGGCTAACTTTGTATTTTGGCAAATAAGGTTATTAAAAATAGGTGTCATCAGGCTGGGGTGTAGCTCAGAGGTAGTGCTTTTGCTTAACATGTGCAGGGGTGTGGATTTCATCCTAGAACCACCACTGCCACCACCACCACCACCAACACAACCAAAGGGAAAAAAAGACTCTGCCCTCTGTTGTCACTGTCATTCATCAAAGAGGGGTCCAGGAGCTGAAGAGGAAGTGAGGGCAGAGCCGTGAGGTCTTGAAGTCACAGCCATTCATGTGACTTCTTCACACCCATTGCCTTGTTTCCCCCACTCACCAGTGAACTACCTGCCCTCCCTACACTGCCACACATGGTCCCCAGCACCCTGTGTAAGAGGTCAGCAGTCCACCCAGAGAGGAGAAACTGAGGTTGCTGTGGGGAAGGAGACACTGGGTGGCCTGGGCCAGGGGAAGATGTCTCAAGAGGCTTTGACCATGCATCATCCTGCACCTCCTGCTGGTCAGCTCCCTACTTAGTGCTGCTACATGTAGCAGGTACCCAAGTTGGGCAGAAATGGCCCCACTGTGAGGCACAGGCTTAATATGCACCTGGTTCTTCCAGGTAGGCTTGAGGCTGCTTGCAGGGAGAATTTGGCTGAGGACACCCAGGGCAGGGGCTGGGAATTCCCAGTAGGGGCGACACTGTGGTGGCACTCTGCTTATAGGTGGGTATTTGAGGCTTTGGACCTTCTAACCACAGCTGACAATTTCAGTGCCCCCTGTCTGAGTATTCTGGGGCTATGGGGGCCAGATGTTTCTCCCTCAGTCCCCAGGCCTCAGCTAACCTGTGGCCCTGTCCTAGATTGGCTGAATGATGAGGAGTGGCTGCAATGCATGGCAGACATTAGCAACGAAGTGAGATGTGGTTTTAGCACCAGAGTCCTGCTCTATGGGTCTGCCTGTGTGGTTCAGGGGTAGCTAGGCCTGGCCATGGCTGCAGAGGCCTCTGCCAGCCTTTAGGGGGCCTATGGTGCAGAGCTGCCTGGGTACTGCCATGGGTGATTTGTGATAGAAGGAGGACTATTATGGGGTGTTCAGGGCATCCTCCTAGTACAGCCTCAGTGGCCTCAGCATCAGCCTGCAGCTCGGGGCAGGTGTGATTCCCCAGAAGGAGAGGCCGTTTTCTGAGCCCCTCCTGGTCACAGGGTGCGGCGTCCAGGGTGCTGCCCTCCCTAGGAGGAGGCCACTGGGTTGGGGCAGCTGCTGCTGCTGGTGCTGCTCTTCCTCCTCCTTTTCCTCAAGAACATTGTATTTTTGTTGTTGTTGTTGTTATGATAAAAGCCCATGAGTTCAGAAATTCAGAAATATGGAGGCAGATAGCTCTGTGGGTCCACCTAGGTGTCCTGGTCAGCATCCAGCATTTTCTCTCAGGATGATTCTGGAGTTGGCTTTTGTAGTTCTGCTGCAGACACCCTTGTTGCACCCCCTTTCCGTCTCGTCAGGCCGTGCTCGCCCACAGTGGCTGTCTGTGTCTGCAGGACGCTGGCCTTGCGGCGGTGGGCAGCTGCCTTTAGGTGTTTCCTTGCTCCCTTCTGATGTGTGCAGCTGAGCACGTGGCCTTCCAGGTGTCTTCAAATCGTGTCATTCTGAGGACCATTGAGAGATCCCCAAGAGTAATCATAGGGTGTGTGTGTCTTCTGGTGACTCTGGTTTAAAAAGGACTCTGTGTTGTTTTTTTTAAACACATTTTATAATGGAAAATTTCAAAAGCATGCAAAGGAAGAGGGATATGTGTGTACACCACCCTACCCAACAGAGTTCGTATTTAGTTGAATTTTGTCTTTTTCCCACCCGATTCCTGCTGACCCTGTGTGAACCTCACCTGTCAGTCAACGTCACCTGTAAATATTTCACTGTAAGATGCCAGTGCTCAATCTGATATCTTGTCCTTGTGATCCCGTGACCACACGGTCATCTTTCAGGTGCTCCTCACAGGACTGCTGTCTGGTGTTGTTTCCGTCATGGTCCTCCTGTCAGGTTGCTTGTATTCCGTGCTGTGCTGTCCAGTCTGAGATACTTGAGAGGAGCATGCCTGTCGACCTTTGAGCCCTCTGCTGCTGTGAGGCAGAGTGGGATCATAGGAACGTGGCCTGAGAGGGGGTGGTGATGTATGAAGCAATGAAGAACATTGCAGCCCAGATGAGGGTTTTCTTCTGTTTTACAAGCCACTTGCTGAAGAGCCAACCCTTCCTGCTTTTCATCTTGTGGGTGACAGCTGGCTGTGCTTGTCCTTCAGAAAAACCAGCAGTTGCTAAGAATTGGGCAAACAAAGATGTGCTTTGACTCCCAGGAACAGCTGTAGGAGACGGACAGTGTGTCCTGTCAGCTGCTGAATTTGAAGACTCAGCTTTCCCAAAATGGAGCCCATTAACTCTTTGGTACCACTGGGAACTTCTTCCCCCCTCTCCACAATGTTGTAACTTATTTTCTAGCTTTATTGCTTTTTAGGTCTAGGCACAAAGTTCTCTAACTTCACTGAAACTAAATCTGAGTTATAGAGGTAAAAGAGGTTAACATGAGTCATTCGTTTGTCTATTGATCCATCCGTTATCCATACATCCATTTACCTATCCATCTATCCATCCATTCACCCACCATCCATGCATACACCCATCCATCCTTCTATTCATCCACTACCAATCATCCATTCATCCATTCATCCACAGTCCACCACTCATCCATCTGTCCATCCATCCATACATCCATCTGCCATTCATTGAGGCCAGGAATAGACAGTGGAGTTGAAGGAGCAGGGGCCATATTATGTAGGGTCTTCTGGGGTACTGTAAAGATTTAGCGTTGACT
The DNA here is from genome assembly GCA_004027455.1 of Hydrochoerus hydrochaeris. Lineage (NCBI taxonomy): Eukaryota > Metazoa > Chordata > Mammalia > Rodentia > Hydrochaeridae > Hydrochoerus > Hydrochoerus hydrochaeris. The sequence continues at coordinate 406,041 of PVLA01000523.1, read as the reverse complement.
CTGAAATGGGGTCCCAAGGAGGTTATACACAGAGAACTTGTATGTCAGGACTGACATGCTTTAGCATGAGGCAGTCTGATTCCCTGTTTAGAACAGAAAATAGATGAACAAGGATAGAAGTAGAAAACCCAGTCAAGAGTCAGTTTTTCTAACTCAGGGGTGATGTCATGGTCTGGGGTGGTATCTTTGGAGGTAGTAAGTGGTTTATATGTGTCAGGAAAGTAGCCTGAGAGGTTCAGCTGTGAGGTTTGTCTTCAGTGCTAGCTCCTGTCTTTGTATGGGACTCCGTGGAGGTAAAGGAGACAAACAGTAGTGATGCTGGTGAAAATAGTGGTGGTGGTGATGATGATGGCAGTGAAAGGGATGGAGGTGGTAGTGACAGGTATGATAAGATGGTGATGCTGCTCTGGGGTTTAGTTCAGCTGGCTAAGGGCCCACCCTGGTAACCGTGAGATCATGAGTTCAATCCCAGGTGCAAAAAAACAAAAACAAAAACAAAACACCAAAAAAAAGAAAAACCCACACAAAAAAGATGGTGATGCTGATGCTGATGGAGATGATGAAGGCACCCAATGATGGTGACAGTGATGTATAATCATGGGGATGGTGAAAAAGATAATGATGGTGGCACCAAATATCATTTCATCATAGGTACATGTAGCCCTATAAACCTTTAATGAGCTTTCATAACAGCTCACCCACACTCACCCATGATGGATGTCATGCTCAATTCTCCTCTCTAGCCCTCCTTCCTTTGGTTCCATTCATATGGTCTGAAAAGAGGCTGTCCTCCTTGGGATTTTCAGTGATGGACTTTGTTTTAAACGAGTTCTGATGAGGCTCTTCATCAGTCATTACCTAGATTACGAAGCCCAAATCTAAGCCTGCTGACTTTCTTGAGGCCCCACCTGGTGGCCCAGCAGCCTTGCTTACTGCCACTCATGGAAGGACCCTGGAGTTTACCAAGGGCTTTGGAGGAGGACCTTGTTCTCTGGGGAGAAGTGCACTCCTGAAAGATAGCTCTTACCTAACTTCTGGACAGTGGGGTCAGTGGATGAGGCTGCCACCAGCAAGAACAGAGATGGACAAGAACTATATGCATGAAAGCATTTCTGAACGCCTGATTAAGCCTACTCTGAGAGCCCCCGGGGCAGACCTGCCTTGGGTGGCTTATAAGAGCTGCACATCCTGTGTGTGGTTCTCCCTTGTGTAGTCCTCTGCCTACTGATCCAGGTGTGACCATGTGACTAGGCTTGGCCAATGGGATGTCAGCAAGCAGATGCTTCTGTATAGGCCCAGCTGCCATGCTGTGAGGAAACCTGAGAGGTTTGTGATGCTGCAACATCTGGTGCAGCAGAACACCTCTACTCAACCCCAAAGCTGCACTGTGATGGTTGCCACCAACTGCCAGCTGACACCATTGAGGGAGGGGGCTGCCCAGTCAACCCACTGTCAGTGGTTTCGCTAAATCATTCTGTTTTGGGGTGATTTGTTAAATGACAAGAGGTAACCAAAACACTCTCGGACCAGTTATTGGAGCCGAGAAATCTCACTGAGTGGGTTTTTCTCTGGCTTGCAGCTATCACTCCTCACTGTGATCTTGGGCTGCCAGCCAGGCCAAAGAGTGAAGAGCTCACCCCTCTTCACACCTGGCAGAGTCAGGCTGTCTGCATCTCTGTCTCTCTGTCTCACCCTGGTGGGGGAGCAGGGGCTGCTTGCCATTTGGGCAAAACTTCTGGCTCCCAAACATCCTCAGCACTGGTGTGAACCTTCCTGAGAGGGACTTTCTTGTTCTTTTGCATGTTTTTTGGACATATGTAGTTGGGTGATATATGTCAGGGGGCCTGGAGGCCATCGCTAGTTTTCCAGTGACTCATTTCAGGGTTCCAGGGAACGCCTCACCTACCTCAGGCTCTTTCTGAGGAATATACAGCTTGGACAGATTTTGCATGCCAACCTGTGTTAGTCATTGCTGGCCTGGCTGCCTCTGTGTAGGGTCAGATTCACCTCCTGCAAGAACCTGGCAGGGCCCCTACTCTGTGAGCTCTTTGTAGGTGAGGAAATGGAGACTCAGTGAAGTATCTTACATGGGGTCACAGCCAGGGCCACTGAACTGTGGGCTCTTCCCTGTTTGGGCAGGCGCCCCTCTCTGTGGATTTGGGGACCATGAGCTTCTCTGTGCACTGCTTAATCCTGTGCTGAGAGCCACAGGGAACATGGGACAGGGCAGAGGAGATACAGCCCCTGTCCTCTAGCAGTATGAACTGTGCATGACGGCATGTACCTTTGATTTTATCTGCTCTGGAGGCTAAGGCAGGAGGACAGCAACTTGGAAGCCTGCTTGGGTCGCTTAGCAAGACCCTTTTTCAAAATTGAAAATAAAAAAGGGTTATAGCTCAGTGGCATAGCACTTGCAGCTCCAGTTCCTGAGTTCAGTTTCAAGTCCCACAAAACACACCTTTGGGCAGGCTTGGGGTAGCCAGGGCAGCCCGGGGGTAGCCTCAATCCATCAACATGTGCCCAGACAGTGCCACTGTATCAGACAACATAGACCTGGCCCTGGCCTGCTGCTTGCTTGCTTTGTGACCCTGGCAAGTGACATGACCCTCTGAGTATTGGTAGGTCCCCTTGTCCTTGAAGTCAGGTGATCAGAGGCAGGAGTGACTCCCCCATCTTGTTAGCACATCCTCTCCTGTTCTAGTCTGTGGACAGCCTTGCAAGGGTGGGGCCTGTGCAGGAAACACTGCTACTGAATGATGCGGTGTACCCTGCCAGACAAGGCCATGGGGATAGCCTGTGGGTAGAGGGCTGTTTAGGTCCAGTTGGATCCAAGGAAGTGGGAGGTGTAAGGACTGGAGAAAATCTAGCATGGTTGGAAATGACCAAGTTGTGGCCAGGGATTGGAAAGAGGGCCATGATGGGTGGCAGCTGGCTTGGAGTTCTCTGATCTTCCAGCCAGGTGTGCGATCCCTCTTGGAACTATAGGCCAGGCTGGCCTATCGCATCTCCTTTTTGGGAGATGACAGCATCTCACTGCCCAAGTCTGACCTGTAGGTGAGTTGTTCCCCAAGGGTGGGAACCTTCAGGGTGCTAGACAGCAGGATAATCAGACTTCTGCTTCCTCCTCCTCCTTCTCCTCCTTTTCCTTCCCCACTTCCCTCACTCTCCCTCTTTCTTCTTTTAGCATTGCTGAGATTTGATCTTAGGATCTTTGCACTGAGCTATACCTCCAGCCCAATTTTTACTTTTTTTTGTGTGACAAACTCTCACTACATCTCTTAAATTGCCCAGGTTAAGCTGGAACTTGCAATCCTCTCACCTCAGCCTCCCAGATTGTAATCCCTGGGATTACAGGCACGCATCACCATAGTTATCAACATTGCTTTTAAATAAGGTGCTAGCATCAGTGTAAATAAAAGACTTGCTATGTGGTACATTTCCAAAACAGTCAACAATTAGCACTTCTAAAGTTTAATAATTATTTATTAAAAGTGTTAATGTATTTACAGTTAGTCAGCTGTGTGCTACTACTAAAATACTCAATCTTGAAAAACAAATGACGCTTATAGCCTTAGGTTCACAGGAAAAACAAAATCCAAAGATCAATATTTCTTTACAGAGAAGTGTGATAGCATGATCAATAAAATACTTCAGTATATGTGCTGCTGAAGCGAGAACCAATAAAATACTTTAAATCATAAGTGATTTTACATTGTTATTCTGTGGGAGGATGGTGTAAAAATACTTGTTCAAGGAGGAAAGGAACAGTGTAAAAATTCCAACTGTTAAAAATAGTTTTTTTGTGTGTATCTTGTTCTGAATGGTAGGAGGGCCTGCTACTATGGGGTGGAATTTCATTGGCCTTATGTAAAGAGGTGATACAGCAGTTATAATGCCAGCTTTTACAGTAGTCTAGAAATTACCCCTCCCTTTTGCAACTGTGTAACCTCAAAATGAGCATTTTAGATGTTCTCTTGAAACCACGTAAAGGGGTACGCTATGGTTTTTTCCCCCCCCCCATACTGGGTATTAAGCCCAAAGCTTTCACACAGATCCACATTCCTAGTCCTTTCTAATTGTTTTAAATTTTGAGACAGTCTACCTAAATTCCCTTAACTGGGCTGAAATTTGCAGTCCTCCTGCCTCAGCCTCCCAGAGTACTGGGATTGCAGGCATAAGCCACACTGTGCCTGCATGTGAGCAACATTCATGGACTGGGGTCATGGGTTATGGGTCTAAAACCATGGACTAGGGATAGATGCAGTGGGACCATTGGGAGTTCTGGGTCAGGGAGGATGTGGTGAAGGACAGGAATGGGGATGGGTGGGCAGAGGCAGTAGGAGCCAGAAGGGGCCAGGCCCCTCATCCTGGGGGCTTTGGTGAACTTGGTGATAGCGCAAACCTAGCTAACAGACCCAGCTGGGCCTAGTGTTCTACTAGGGGACCAGTGTCGGAGGTCGCTACTAGGGAGACAAAGCCCAGCTCTGAGGAATAGCTTCTGTGGGACCCATGATATCCCTGGCATGGGGAGGAGGTAGATTGGTTTAACTAGTCAGAGCAGCTGCTGGGCATCAGAGGGAAGTGTCCAGTGGTCTGCCATGTGACCCTGGCCAAACTGCTTCCCCCTCCCCTGGCCCTGGCTGCCCCTTGGCTCCATGCCTCTTTGGTCTCCTGTTGCTGGGGAGGCCAGGCCGTGTGGCCCAGCCCTGGGGACAGAGGCCAGTCCAGAGCTGCCCCAGCTGGCCCACCCAGGTTGCCTGCTACCTCCTTGGCAGGTTTGGTCTTTGGCTCCCATGTGGCAGTGAGCTCAGCTCATGGATTCTGAGATTGAACCTTCTCCTGTTTTACTTGAGCCGATTGATGCCAACTTAAGCCTTTAAATGTTGGTTTTAATTTTGTGTGTTTAACATGGCTTATTCTTAATTACCTGTGCTGTAAGGACCCAGTTCTACAAAGCTGAGCACCTCTCTGAGCAAATTCCTTGTAACACCGTGTCACATGGCCCATTGTGGGTTCCAAGGGGTTTGGTAGAGAAGGAGGGAGCTGTCTCCAATGGTGCTTCCTTGGGCAACAAGATTTAATAGTGTACAAATAACAGCAGTTCAACAAGCAACCCTATTTGGGTTTGTGAGTTTTTTCCTCAGTGATTTTATAGCTGTCATTAGATAGAGCTGAGAAGGAGGAGGACATGGAGTTTCCTGTTCTTCTGCCCCACTGTGCATCCACTTGACACTTGGAATTGAGGAATGGAAAACATTCATGCATTGGATTTCCTTGGTTTGGAGATTTATGCAGCAGCCCCCAAGAAGCCCTGAAGTAGTTCTCTTAAAATACAGTATGAGGCTGGGATTGCCAGGACCACAAAGCTTCCTAGGAGCCACTCTGCCCTTCTTATGGGTCATAGATCTGGACTTTGCCATCAGCTACTGCCCGCCCAGATATTATGGTCTAAATCTAAAATGCCCCCCACCTACCAAATTCTCAGATTCGGAGGGGGGGTCTGGTTGGAAGGGAGTGTGAACTGGAAGGGTATATTCCTGTCTCTCCTCCCTACTTTCTGCTTCCTGGCTGCCAGGGGGGCACCTTTCTTTGTCCATGCCCCTCTGTCCTCCTGTTTCTGCTTTGGAGCCAGCCAACCATAGACTGAAGCCAGGAACCAAAACAAACCTCTCTTCCTTTGAGTTGTGGATGTTGGATACTGTGTCCCAGCAGCAGGAAAGTGGCTGTGGGACTGTGGGCAAGTGACTCACTGGAGTCTTGGCTTCCTCATCTACCACATGGGGACATGAATGCCATTGATAGAACCCTGTTCACTTACCCTGATAAGCACATGAATGTGTCATTAGCCTGTAAAATCTGTGAAGGGCCTTCCAGACTTTGCATTACTAAAGTGGATTTTTCCCTGCTTGCTATTAGGTATTCATCAGTCCATCTGTGTGTTTAATTTGGAGTATGACACCTGTGTGGCCCAGCAGTGTGTCCCATCCTCTGTTCCTTTAGTTGAATGAAGTCATAGCATTGAATTCTTTAGATGAATTGGAAAATCTGATAGTAAGTTAGGGGGAGCGATGTTTCTTGCAAGAAACCTGTATGTGTGTGAGATTTTAAAAGTATGCATGGACTTCTGTCTGGCTTGGAAACACCTGGCTCTCACCTGTGCCTCTGCCGTGGCACCCAGCAGAGGCTCCTCTGCATGGAGTCTGCAGGCCCTGCTCCTCATGTGTCTTGGCTGTGTGCCTGCCAAATGACCTTGGGCAATGCAGGCCTCTCTGGCCTTGGGAGGATCAGGGAAGATGTAGGAGAGAAGCTGCTGGTTGAGGTCCCTAGGATGGCCTCATCTACATTTCCAAATTAGGGTTCTGCTTAGATCATAAGGCCTGCCACTTGTCCAAACTGTTCTTCAGTTATAGAGGCTGGGATAAAGGCTCATTGAGGACAAGATGCCTGTCTTCAGTCATCTTCCCTGGGTTGCATTTCTTCCGTGTTATCAGAAAGGGCTGCCAAGATCCCTCTGAGCAGCTCAGGGCTCAACTTCGAGGACTAAGTCCCATTCAGCCAGCATCATGTGCCCATTCTACCCTTTCAGGGAAGTGACAGAAGGATTGAGAGAGGACCTGGCTCTGAAGGGGACCTAGGGTGGGCCCTTAGCCAGGTTCCTGAGCCACTAGGTCCAGGTCAGTTGGAAATCTCTCTATCAGAAACTCCCAGCCAAGAGTAATGCTTGGGGTTTGGGCACAGAGTGGTGGGGACCTGAGAAGGTTATGGCTTCAGGGATATTCCAGTGGGACCTCTGAGTCCTGGACACATAGGCTGTGCTGGCAGAGCTTCCCCCTGGGCAGGAGGGAAATGACCTGTGCTTCAGGGAATGTGTGCACCTCGATCCTACCTCCCCTCATGGTGCACCAACATCTTACCCTAAGGTGGGAGCACAGGAACTGGGGGGAGTGGTGGCTGCCCAGCTGGGTTACATTCATGGGTATGTGGAAGGGGGTTCAGGCAGGGTGTGTGACAGCTGTGTCTAGGACATGATGGAAAGCATTTTTACCTTAGGTGGTGGGAGGGCTGAGGGTAGAATGACTTGGAGATGTCTGGCTGGGAAGACCCAAGTCCTGGATGCTGCTGAAACTGTGGATGGACCTCCTGAGGCCTCTGGTGTCCACCTAGGCTCCTCAGATGTGGCAGCTGTGGGAATCAGACTCAGCAGAGGAAACTACATGTGACTTTGTGTGGCTTAGGGGACCAGGTCTTTTCTGAGAGAGGAGGTGAGAATAATCTGTTCAGGGTTAGGGTCTGAAGTTGTACAGGTAAGCCTGCAGTTTGAAGGTGTATAAACAGTGACAGAATATAGTGACAGAAGGTTTACAATCGCATATTTTTTTTTCCTTTCTCCTTTGTAGCAGAGGAGTTTGATGATTTTCCAAGCTAGTTATGAAAAGTTCACACTGATAAAGGGCTTCATGGAGGATAAGCCTCCATGCCTGGCACCTGTGACAGCCGGACAGCTTATCCTCTGAGACCCCTCACTTTAGGGCCACCACTATTCACCTATCACAGAAAGGAAAACCAAGGCTGTTCAGGACAGCACTGAGCAGGGTGAGGCTTCAGGTCCAGGCTGTTGTGATTTTTAGGGCACAACCCTTGCCGGCCACTCTTGTGTCCTGCTGTGCTTGAGCATATCTTTGCAGCCAGGGAGGGTGGGTTTGTTCCTTGAACAGTTTTATTAAGGTGGTTTGCCTGTCACAAGATACGTCCATAGGGAGCACAGAGGCCAGTGGCTTTAGTGAATTTACAGAACTACGGCACCATCACCATGATTGATTTTTAGAGTATGCCCATTGCTCCTAAATGTTCCCTTGTGAATCTGCCAGAATCCTTGTTTTCACCCAGTCCTCTGTGAATCTGTTTTTCTTCTAGGTACATTAAATAAACAGACCACACAGAAAATGGTCTTCTGCGTCTGACATCCCTGGGCAGGAGGTTTGTGACGGTTACCATAGGCCAGTATGACTCTTATATCATCCCTCCCCACACCCTTTTTTCCCTTGGTACTAGGGCTTAAACCCCCAGCCTTTTATACTAAGCTACATTCCCAGCCTAGTTTTTTATTTTTTATTTTGAGACAGGGTCTTCCTGAATCACTGAGTTGCCAGGCTGGGCTAGAACTTTCAATCTTCCTGCCTTAGGCTTCCAGGATATTGAGATTACAGGTGTGCACCATTATGTCTGGCTTGTTCCTTTCTACTGACAAGATCTGGGCCTTCAATATCTATCCGCACCTTGGTGAATCTTGGTTTTCTTTTGGCACAGTTGTGGGTTAATATTGCTATGAACTTCCCTGTATGTGTGTTTTGGTGAGTGTAGGCCTTCGTCTCTCTTGGGTAGGTCCCTAGCAGTGGAGCTGCTGGGTCATATGCCAACTCTATTTTTAACTTTTAAAGACACTGACTATTTTCCCACTGGCCATTTCCACCCGCAGCATGTGAAGTTTTGCTCCTCCCCATCTTTCTGCTGTTCCGATTACTCATTCTAATGAGCATAAGGCGGTGTTCTTGTGGTTTGTATCTGCATTTCTCTAAGGACTAATGAGGTTGGACATCTTTTTATGTATTTTTTAGCCAATTGCATAACATCTTTGGTAAAATGTATATTCGTGTCCTCTGCCCATTTTAAAATTGGGTTTCACACTTGTGAGCACTTTTAAAATATATTCTGCATACAGATCCTTGCAAAGCTTACCATAAATAACTGACATAGTATAGCATTGGTGCAAAGCAGAAAGAATGAAACTGAACTGAAAGTCCAGAAATAAACCCTTGTATGAAAGGGCCTGAACATGGTGGTAATCTGACAAGATCACATGACTTGCATGTATTTTCCCCGAGTCTGTGGATTTGGTCTTTTCATTTTTTAATAGTGTCTTTCAAAACAGAAAAAAAAAAATTGATGAAGTTCAGTGTATCATTGTTAAAAAGTAGATTATGCTTTTGTTGTTACATCTGAGAACTCTGGCGGACTCACATTAATGAAGACCTCTTATGCTTTCTTCTGAAAGCTTTGTGTCATTGGCTCTTACATTCTGTGTCTCTTCTTGGACATGGTGGCAAGTTATCCTGCAAGTTCAGTTTCTGTGTGAATTTCCAGCTGCTGCAGCACCCTTTGTTGAAAGCACTATTCTTTGCCCATTAAATTGTTGTAGCACCTTTGTCCAAAATCAACTGGTCATATCTATGAAGTGTGATCAAATTATACAGTGAATTTTTTTAAAGCAGTTTCTGGAAGTCCTCTTTCATGTTTTTATGAGATGTGATAAAAATATATGGTAAATGCTGCTGCTGAATGCCATTCAGCAGAAATGCAGGCTCATAAAAACATGACAGTGTGTCCTCAACCACCTTATTCACCAGATCTGGCACTGTGTGACTTCTGGCTCTTTCCCAAAGTCAAAACGGTCATGAAAGGAAAGTGTTTTGAATTAATTCAGGTCACTGAGGCAGCCACAATGGTGCAGCTAAAGACATTCACAAAATGGGACTTCAGGGATGCTTGAGGAAGTGGCAAGAACAATGGGATGAGTGTAACTGAAGTGAGTGAGAGTATCTTGAGGGGAATTTGTGGCAGAACTTTGGTTCATGAAATTAATTTGTTCTACTATGTTGGAAAAGATGGCCATGTTTGTGTTAGTATCGAAAAGATGGTCGTGGTCATTTGTTGTCCAGTGCAGAGTTTGCAGATGAAAACAAAATTTTGGCAAGTGCTTCTGTTTGCGAACCAAATTGCAACAAAAGCTTGAACACCACTGTATGTCTTTTACTGTAGTAGATTTTTAAAAAAACGTAAGCATTATCATATTTAGTCACATTCATAGAAGAGTTTATTTTTGGACTCTCAGTTCAGTTTCATTCTTTCTGCTTCGCACCAACACTACACTATGTCAATTATTTATGGTAAGTTTTGCAAGAAAGTCCTTTTGAGGGCTGGAGATTTAGCTCAGTGGCATAAGCACTTGCTTTGCAAGTGCATGGTCTTGAGTTTGATCCCCACTACCAAAAAAAAAAAAAAAAAAAAGAAAGTCCTTTTGCTTTGTTCTTCCTAACACCACATTGGCTTCTTCCAGGTGCTTTGCATTTCCGCATGACTTCTAGGATCTGTGCGCTGATCTGTTTTGGGAGCCCATGTAGGGATGCAGTTTGGTGGGATGTAGAACTGTCACTGTGCTGGTCCTGAACTGTGTGGTCACAGCTGTGAGCTTCTCTGTGCTGATGACGAGGCCTGCAGCTTCTCTCAGCAGTGTTGTGGTGGTCAGTGGATGAGTCCCATGCTTGTGTGGTCCCCACGTTTAATCCTCTTTGCACCACTGTAAGGATGACGCATTCTTCCAAGGACTGGCTTCAGTTGAAGGAGGGTGTCTGGTGGGAGGGTGGCTGCCCTGGGTTAAGGTGATCCTTCTCTCAAGTGAAACTATCAGTCACCTTGAAACCAGAGGATACTTTCCAGCCAGGGAGTCTGGCGAGGGCTCCAAACTGGGTTTTCTTAAATGTAAAGTTGTTCACAGATTTCAGCAGCAACTATAGGCCCTGTGAGGGGAGAGGAAAAGCCATAGCTGACCATTAGCTACTCAGCTTACCAGGGTGAGTCTCAGGTTTAAATTAAGATGTCCAAGGTGAGGAACCCCAGGGGCTCTAAGGATATTTTAGGGTTTCTTTCACAGGCATATTCCAAGGTGTTTATTAAGTACCTGCTGGGTGTTGTGCTGGTCCAGCCCTGCCACACACACACACACACACACACACACACACACACACCCCTGCTGGGTGTTAGATTTTTTTTTTTTTTTTGTACCAGGGATCGAATTCATGACCTTGCACTTGCCAGGCAGGAGCTTATAACACTGAGCTAAATCCCTGGTTCCCTGGGTGTTAGATTTTGGAATAGGGTCTGATAGGAGCAGAGCTCAAGAGCCACCCTCATCTCCACACCCATGTTCAGGATTCACGTCATCTGGTACACGGTTCATGCTTCCCAATTTAGCTTTCCGCCTTCCCGTGTTTTTGTTTGTCCTTTAAGATGTTCATTAAAGATGTATAAACAGCAGGAATGGGCCAGGGATATAGCTGAGTGGCAAAGTGCCTGCCTGGCAAGTGAGTTCGATCCCTGGTACAAACCCCCCCCCCCAAAACCCAAAAAACCAGCAGGAAGAGTGACCATTTTCCTTTTTCTTTGGTTTTTGAGAGTGTAGAAATCATTTTAATAATCCAGGTATGGTGCACACCTGTAATCCCAGCACCTGGGAAGCTAAGGTAGAGAATTACAAGTCCTATCCCAGCCTAGGGCAAGGTAGTGAGATCCTATCTCAAAATTAAAAATTGTGGGAAGAGCTAGAGACTTAACTCGGTTTCAAGCCCCTGGGCTCAACCCCCAGAATTGTATTCATGCTTTGTGGGAATTGACCTGATTGTGTGACATTCCTTGACTTGATGCTCCCCCACCTTGTAAACTTCATTTGGGTCCCATCCCTACTTTGCTTTGTGACTTCGCCACTTAGGCTGCTCCCGAGCTCCTGGCAACAGGAGCAGCAGTATGTGCTGTGGTATGGGGTGATGATGTGTGAGAAACGGGCCAGCTATCTCATCCTCCATCATAATAGTATTCATCACACATGGCTTCTGGTACAGGAATTTCTGCCAAATAAAAACATTCAGTGCCTCATCGCTGGCAGTAACGCACCCTCAGGCTGCACATGAGAACTCTGACTGGTAGATGGGAGGTTTTGGGGAGCCCTGAGCTTTATGAAACTGAAACAGGATGAACAAGAGAGTATGGAGTGCCTACGAATTCTCAAAGGCTTATAGTCCCTGTTTATGAGGTCACCCTGGGAAACGTCCTGTCTTTCAATGATCAGGATGTCCTATCTATTAACCAGGATGCAGAGAGACTCACCAGCCCACGTCAGGCTCCGCTTATGCGGGCCAGGTCCAGTTTCCTCTGTGCCTCATTCATTATAGGCCTGCAGCCTGTATTGGCCTCTCCCAGGAAGGCAGGAGAGGTGACTGACCAAGTTCTGGCCTCAGCGAGGGTGAGAGATGGGGATGATAATGCAGTTGGCTGTGCCGCTGGAGGCACTGGCCAGCGGTGACCTGGTCTCTGAAGAGACTGGGGATGAGGGGGCTCTTTGGCTTCAGATGGCCCCATGGGGGTGGTGTACAAGGGAAAGAGACCAAGAGCTGAACCAGAGATCCAGGTAGGGGGGGCTAGTGTCCTGGGGTCTTGGCCAGAAGACTTGTACTACTGGAGGTGACAGAAATCAGGGCTCAACTTGGCCTGCAGGAAGGCTCCACCCCTGCCTTCTCTGTGGGGACATCATTGTCCTGTGGTTGACATTTGTTAGCCCTTATTTCCAGGCACTGCTCAGTGTTCCTGTTCTCTTGGGAGTGTTGGATGGGTCCCAGTGCCGGCGCAGTACAGCCGTCTGTTCTTGGCTGGTCCCCTCAGCAGTCCCAGGAGAAGGTGTTGTGATGGCCTCTGCTTTGCAGACGAAGAGCACATCAGGGGGCTCAAGAAGCTCGTCTGAGGCTGCATAGCTCCCAAGGGGCAGTGCTGGGGTTTGGGCTGCATACTTTGCCTCTAAGTTTTCCTACCCCCCTCCCCATGCCAGCAGCTGTTCCTGACCCTAACTGCAGCATGTGCCTACTTGGCCTTGTGATGGTCACAGCTAGGTGTGTGTGTGTGTGTCCCACCCAACACCAGAAGGAAGACAGACAAGCCTACTCTGCTGTCCCCTCTGTCTCAAGAGCAGCCCTATTAACTGTTACTTCCCACGGCAGCCACCACTCGCTGGGGAGGTGCTGGCCACCTGGGGTCACTGTCCTCCAGCCATTGAGCCAGGAGGGAATTGGCAGAGACAAGAGGCTTTATGAGTGGGGCAGGAGGAGTTCCAGGGTTGACCAATCAGCCTGATGCAGGACACTGCCCCTGTGCTTAGTGTGTGCACAACCCCTGTGGTCATGCACTGGCAGCTCGGTTTCACAGGTGGGGACACTGAGGCTTGAGAGTGACTTTCCAGGCTAAGCACCAGAGCTTTGGTTTGGACTTGGCTTCCAGGCCACAGAGCCTATTAGCAAACTCCCAGCTCCTTTGCACTGAACTTCAGAAGCCCTAGGGGCCTGTCTCTCCTGCATTTTCTCTTCACCTTCTCAGAGCTGGTCTTGCCGCAGGATTTCTCTGAAGCTGTTTGCAGGATAAAGTCCCAGGGGTTGGGCAGGCAGGGGACCCCTCTGAGCCTTTGGACTCCAGATCTGCATTCCAGTATCCTGGGGAGAGGCCTGGAACCCTCACCGGTTCTCAATTTGGTCTTCTGGAGAGGGACTTACAGGGTCCACTGAGCCATAGTGCACTGTGCATGCTGGTATCCAGCATCTGTCAGCCCAGCCCCATTCCCTGGCTTGTCATCTGGGCATCTGACCCAGAATCCTGGACTTTTTAGGGGATGCTAATGGGCTAAGGGCTGGGCTTTCAGTGGACAGAGACCAGAAAGTGACTGCTGCTCTTAGAGTGGCACATCTCCAGAGTTTTCTAGAGATTCTGCAAGTGTAGATTTTTTGGGGGGAACTCTTACTGTTTGCCTTTAGATTTTATGTTTCACCTGTTATTTTGAAATAGTTCAAACAGAAGATTTTTCAAAGGGAGTACAGTAAAGGCCTATGGCCCTTCACCTTAGCTGACATTTGGGGACGTGGTTTTATGTTTCTGCCACATTTGCTCTGTGTCTCCTGGGTCTGTGTTGCTTTGTCTTGACTGTTGGGATCATTTGGAAGTAAATGCTTAGTGTCATCTCCTAAGACAAGTCACATCAAAAGGGAACTTGTGACACTCAGGAATTCTGACCTGGATGTGCCCTGAGTACATACATCCTCCTACCTCCCAGGTTCAGATTCTGCCCCATTTCTTTTTCATTCCCCCCAGCCCTGAAGATTGAATATGAAGTCTTGCACTAAACTATATCCTCAGCCATTTTTTAACATCATTGTCATCATCGTCATCATCTGAGGCAGTAAGTCACTTGAGTCTCACTGAGTCAATGAGTTGCCCAGGCTGGGTTCAAACTTGTCACTCTCTTGCCTTAGCCTCCCATTGTGCTGGGATTACAGGTGTGCACCATCACATGTGGCTTGTCCTGTTTCTTGAAGGGCCCAGAGCCATTGTTTTTGCTTCTCCAGAGCTGCCTTATACTGCTGTCCTTGTGGAGACAATGGCAAAGGGGTGATACAGTTCTTTGCAGGTCACTTCAGCTACCTGGGAGCTCAGCACTGGCAGAGAGGGCATGCATACATTGCTTTGTGATCCCAAGGGCAAGGTGGGAGGAGGGTGCTCTGCACCTTCTTGGGCCAGGCTCCTGGAAAAGCTGGGCTCTAGGGCTGAGTGTGCTGTCCCTATTCATGGCCCACTTCTCCACGCACACAGCAGGAGGGTCACAAACCACATGGGGCCACTCATCCACTGTGCCAACTCATGCATGCATCAGTCCTTCAGAAATGGGGCTCTGTTCTTTAGGAAGTGCTGTGGACAATGTCACAGATGGTGTGACCGGTGACAGGAAAGCCAGCTTGGGCCTGAAGGCACCAGAGGAGGGGAAGTGGCCTGGGCAGCTACTGAGGCACACAGCAGGAGGAGGACAGACCATGTCAGGGCAGGGCCAACAGAGTGATACTCACTTAACCTCTTTTGTGAGTGACCTCTGTTTGCTGGTCCATCTCTTTCCTGGCTGTGCTTCCTCCCCCAAGTCCCCAGCGTTAACATGTGCACTGACACACACATACCCGTGCAAGCTCACACACATGTGCCTCCCCTTCTGTCTCCCTGCTCTGCCCATGAGCAGAAGCTGCCCTGATTCAGGTCCTCTTGTCCCACCCGTCTCCCATTCTGGGTGGGGCCAAGAGCTACCCAGTGTGGAGCAGAGATTCAGAGGGGAGGAGATGTAACCATCCAGGCCTCTGGGATAGAAAGGGAAGAAGACCTTTGGAAAATGGCAGCAGAGCTTCTAAAGACAAACTGGAGGAGTGAGTGATGGCACCGGAGGTGAGGTTAACCCACAGCGTGGTAAAAAGCCTTGCAAGTGCTGCTGAGAAAACTCAATACCCACGGCTGGAAGAATGAAACCAGACCCTTGTCTGGCATTGTACATTTCTGTCAACCCCAAATAGATTGAAGAGCTGAACTCCTTGAAGGAATCACAGGGGAAAATTGTTCCATACCAGTCTGGTCTACAATGTTTGGCCATGACCCCAAAAGAACAGGCAGGATCACCTCTTTCAATCTGACTGATGCTCAGATTGCTCCATTCTGGCCAAGGGGACAGGATGCCAACCACCGTGTTGGTCTTTTCTGCCCAGATCTAGAATCAGTTTACCCCACAAGAGTTCTGCATCTCTGTTTAGTGCGAAGTGTTGTGGAGACCACATTTGGGGCCGGGGAGGAGTCCTTTCCATTACGCACATTGCCCTCACATCTGCATTTTTTGCCAACAGACTTGCGTTTTTCTTTTAAGGATAAAACACATTATGAGTTCATATTGGTACTTCCCACTCCAATTTGGAGTCCCTTGTTTTGTTTTAACACAACCTGGTTAATTTTATGTCTTTATCTCTTCTCTCCCAGGCTAAAAATCCTAGTTCTGGATGATTCTGACCAAAGAATTCTTTGCTTTATTCCTGAACACACACCCCTTATCTTAAAATAACAGTATTATTACTGCCACCTTCTCCCAACAGCTCTTTTAAGGTTTTTTTCCCAGCTGCTTTGTCCTTGGGTGATACCTGGTTTCGGGGTCACTTGGCCCAGCTGCTGCCGGTGAGCTACATAAAATTCCTTTGTTGCTTTTGACTTTTGATGTGTAAGTATCACCTTTTAAATCTAAATGTTGTTTTTATAATTGCATAAACTATGGGCCTGGTTCCAAAGCCATCTCCGTGTACCCAGGTGTATTCAGAGCCTCTGTCTCAGGGCCCTCACCTCCCCAGATCACCGCTCCTTCCTCCTTCCTCCTGAGTGTGGTTTGAGTGAAGGAAGGTGCACATAGGTTTGTACCCTCCCCCTCGCTGAGAATCCCACATGCTACACATTTCCCTTGTCCATGGAGTTGCAGGGGCCCCTTTGGGAATGACATACAATATGATGGACTCTTAGAGTATTCAGAGTTGAAACAGAGGTGGTAGGAAGAGATGACATCATCCTCCTCACTATACCACGATTCAGTCTAGTGATGATCAAACAGTGTGGGTTTATCAGCCCATTTCATAGAGGAGAAAATTGAGACTTATTTCCATCTCCCAGTGATCAGATGTCAGGGCAGTCTAGAACATTTGCTCCTAAGCTGGGCATGGCATTGTGTCTCGTGGGCTCAGAATGGCTGCTGGGTGCCTGCCATCGGTAGACATATGTCAGAATCTGTCTGGTTGGTTCAGGAGCACACAGCCCTGCCATGGCCTGCCCCACTGCAAGTGCGACCTGGAATTGTGCTGCTCCATAGTCTGTAGAGACTGGATTGGTTTTGCAGGGAAGAAAGTCCAGCAAAGGACTCAGCTCTGTATCTCTGAGTGGGAAGGAGCCATGTGAGTCTAAGTGTACACCTTGCCTCAAAGGGATGTTACTGTGACATCTCACCACAGAGCACTGTGATGTCCTGGGAGCCTGGAGCCTGGTGTGCTCAGTAAACACAGGACCCCTCATTCGCACAGAAAGGAATAGCTCTCTCAGTTATCAGCACTGAAACCCACTGCAGTGGGATGGTGGCTTTGCTGCTGCTGAGGGCCCTGGGGAACATTGGAAAGGCACTCAGGTGGAGCAGGCAGGTCACGAGACCTGACTGTGGGGCAGCCATCAGACTGGTGACACCCAATGCATTTGTCTGGCAGCTCCCCATGTGGCATTGGTGCTTACTGTGTCATTGGGTGGCAGTCTCCCTTGTGGCAGCCCTGATCTGAGGGGTAGCTGGCTCCTGCAGGAAAGTGCCCTCAACCTTGCCGATGTGAGGCTGTTTAATGTGGTGGTTTCAGGTTGGGCAGCAGATGCTGGAGGTACACACGAATGCGACAGAGAAACAAGCTGACTCAGTGGTACCTGCTCCTGCCTGCTTCTGTGCCTGCATACATGGGTGTAACTCCAGAGACGCTGGCCTCCCTTGTGGGCGCAGTAGTCCTGGGGATGACCTCTCACCCCACTTCCCAGCAGCTCCTGTTCATTGCATGGTCCCTCTTGGAGGTCACACTATGTCTGGAATGCAAGGAAGAACCTTCACCCTATCCCACCCCTGGTTCTCTCTGTGGCTGTGCAGGATTCCTGGGCAGGGGGCAGGGGCTTGTTTCCTCTGCCATGGCCTGTGGATAGTGCTGTGACTGTCACAAGAATGTGTTTGGAGTCTGCAGTTGGCACCTGCGCTGGCCAAGCCTTCTCCTCAGTGAGCCTCAGGGGCAGAGCCAGAGGTGCACTGATGTTGGGCCATGGTTTAGCCACTGATCTTAGCACTGGCCTGGCTAGGGTGACTTTGCACCAGTGACTTCCCAGTACTGACAGTGGGCCACACATCTGTGAGGGGGTTGCTGTCCGTCTGCCCTTGGCCACTGTCATGCCCGTCTTGTAGGACCGGTGAGTCCAGGAAAGGTTGACTGGAATCAGCCATCCCCACTATGCAGAGCTGGAAGCTGGGCAGTTTCTGAATTTCTGACTTCTCTTAAAAATTGTAGTCTTCCGCTGCTGCAGCTCTCCTTCCTCACAACAGTGGTGTCTCTGCTGATGGGGGTGGGTCTCTTGCCACCTGAGCCTACGGGTGCTGCATCTGCATGTTTTGGCACCTGTCTGTCTCCCCTGCACTATGGCTCCTCCAGCTGGGTTCCATGGTCCCAGGGCAGGGCCTTATCCCCTGGGCCATGGCAATGAGGCTGGGAGGGTCTGGTTCTGGTGGCATACATCTAGCTAAGGCACTGTTTTCACTCACTTCTAAGATCCTAGCCAATTAAAGTAATAACAGAATCAAATGGATCTGAGTTTGTCACAGAATCCACAGCAATGGGCTAGACCTGGTGGCCTCCAGTACACACTGGCCGGACATCCCTGCCAGGCCAGGGCCCAGAGCCTCAGGCTCTCCCTCAGGTCCCCTCTCTGTCTCTGTTCTTCAGTGCTGGTCCCCAACAGGTTTCCCCGTAGACAAGGGTGGCCAAGCCTGCTGCTGCTTCCTTCATCCGCCCTGGCCTGTGTCCTCTCGGAAGCCACCTGGGGTGTGTCTTATTCAGTCCCTGCTGTCCTCCAGGCTGGCCTGGCATCTAAAGCAGTGCAGAAAGCCATTGATTGGATTTGCAGCCATGGAGAAAGCACACACACGTGGCACACAGAGCAGTGGCTGCTGCATTCCCAGCCCACGCACTTGGAGCCTCTTCTGGTGGCCTTGGTGGCTCTGGTGACAAGAATCCCACAGTGGCACCAGGAGCCTCTGGGTATGCTCTGCAGGTACCTTTACCCTGGGAATGTCCTCCTGGGAATGGTGACAGCTGGGCCAGGAGTTCCTTGGGATCTGTCCTTCACCCCTGGATGGGCTGCACAATGGGATTCTGGGCAGGACTTCCCTGTGGCTTCGATTATAGGGTCACAACTGTGCCACAGTGACTGCACTCATAGCAGCTATGGCCTGGGGCTTCCAGGACAGGACATTGCATCCCTCTTGGCCTGGCAACTTGGGTGCCTGTCCTGGGCTTCAGGGTACAATAAGCCTCCAGCCCTGCCCTTAGGGCCTGGGAGTGGACCACTAGGGTGTTTGCAGGACGGTCACCATTGTACAACTGCTGTGAGATCCAGGGCGGGGCAGGGCAGGGCTGGGGCCCTTGGACCTGACAGAGGGATGATGGAAGGATCTTGGAGAAGATGAGGCTGAGGTCTGGTCAGGCAGTGAAGTAGACATGGGTGTCGGGCTCTGCAAACCTCTGCTTGTTTTATACCCCCAGAGAGTATGTGTGTTTTGTCCCATGTAGCCCTCCTCAGGTGGAGAGGCCAGGCCAGCCCAGGTTCTGCTGGGTTGGAGGTGCTGCCTGTGGGTGTTCTTGGCTAGAGTGGCACCTGTGCTTGGTCTTCCTGCCAGACTCCCACAGAGTGGGCCTGACAGCAGACAGCTGGCCTTTCCTCCCCCAGGAACAATGATGTCCTGGGAGAT
This sequence comes from Hydrochoerus hydrochaeris, assembly GCA_004027455.1. Classification (NCBI taxonomy): domain Eukaryota; kingdom Metazoa; phylum Chordata; class Mammalia; order Rodentia; family Hydrochaeridae; genus Hydrochoerus; species Hydrochoerus hydrochaeris. Next base: position 386,849 of record PVLA01000523.1, on the reverse strand, counting down.
TTTTGGGAGGTGACCCACCCTGACCTCTGTGGAGCCCTGTGGGCTTGTTGGCTTCAGCTTCCTCCCTCACAGCCTGCGAGAGGAGATAATGAGATTTCCAGTCCACCTGGCTGCAGTGTGCAGGACTCTGGGGCTTCCTGAGTACCTTCACTGTCCCTGACCTTATGCCAAGGCCCGCTGCCCCTTCTGGGGTCTCCTGACCACCAGAGCTGAGGGGGCTGCTCCAGGATGACCTTGTACATGAAGCAGGCAGGTCCCTTCCCATGATCCTTGCCAGGGGATGAAGACAAGAGATAGTTTCTACCCTTGTTCCAACGTGGGGGCCCAGGGTGTGTTTGTTGAGTGAATGAATAATAGAGGGCTCCATTCTTTTACATCCACTCCTACTTTGCTGTGGACTGAATGGGGCGAGGACTCTGTGTGCCTTTTTCCCATCATCCCTGTGCCTAGCACAGTGCCTGGCATATAGCTATCACCTGAAGATGACATTAGGGCCAAGCCAGGGCTGAGCAAGATTGTGGCGTGGCAGGAGCTTGGATCCTCATGGCTGTTGTGGTGACCCATGTGGAGGTTGTTCGCCTGCCTGTCAGAGCACCTGGGAGTTGTATATGTATATGTGGGTTCTTTTCTTCTTCCTCATGTTCTTTTTCTCCTCCTCATCTCCCCTCACCCCCATACTGGGAATTGAACCCAGGACCCTTACACTGAGCTACATCCTCAGCCCTTTTTTATTCTTTAATTTTGAGAGAGCCTCATTAAGTCCCTGAAATGCTTGGGCTGGCTTCAGACTTTCAATTCTCCTGCCTTAGCCTCTAGCAGTGCTGGGATTTTGAGCATATACCACCACACCTGACTCCAGCTGCTGAATTTTTTATCATGGGTACGTATTGTATTTTATGGAATGATTTTTCAGTTCCTGCCGATATGATCATATGATTTTTCTTAAGCTTGTTGATGTGGTGGTTTACTCTGATTTTTAAAATGTTATCAGGCTTATGTGCCTAGAATAAATTCTACTTGCCCATGTTGTATATTCTTTCCATACATTGATGGATTCAGTCTGCTAATATTTTGAGAAATTTTACATCTATTTTAATGAGAGATACTGGTCTGTAATTTTCCTTTCTTGTAACGTCTTTAGTTTTGGCGTTGATGCTGTCCTTGTAGAATAAGTTAGAAAGTGTTTCCTGTGCTTCTGTTTTCTGGAAGTGATTAGGAAGAATTGGCATTATTCCTTTCTAAATGTCTGGTAGAATTCAGCAGTGAACACATCCGGGCCTAGTGCTTTCTTTTTTGGAAGGTTAATAATTATTCAATATCTTTTAAAGAGACCTATTTAGATTGTCTCTTTTTGTGTGAATTTTGGCAGGTTATTTTGAGGAATTGGTTTGTTTATCTAACTTACCAAGTGTGTGGGCCTAAAGTTGTCTATAATATTCTTTTAACACCATTTTAATGTCCAGGTATCTGTAGAAATGTCTCCCCTTCCACTTCTTATGCTAGAATTTGTGTCTTTCCCCTTTCTTTTCTTGGTTTGCTTGACTGGCACTCATAGATTTTGTTGATTTGTTCAAGGAACCTGCTTTGGTTACACTGATTTTCTCTATTTATCTCCTCTTTTCATTTCCATGGATTTCTACTCTTACATTATTTTTTTCTTTTGGTTAATTTGGGTTTGATTTGCTCTTCATATGGGAGTTTCCCATGATGAAAACTTTTTGTTTTGAGACAGGCCTGAAGACTGTACTTTTTGGGATTTTATTTTATTTATTTATTTTTGATTTTATTCTTTTGAGACAGACTAACACTATGTAGTTCAGGCTGGCCTTGAACTCATTATGTAACCCAGGCTGACCTCAAACTCTTCCTCAGCCTCCCCAGGGCTGGGATTACAAATATTTGTCATTAAGCCTAACTTCCAAAGCAGAAACTTAGGTTACTCATTTTAGATCTTAATTCCTAGTGTACACATTAATGTTATAGATTTCCCTTTAAATATTGTTTTGTTGTAGCCCACATATTTCCAGAATGTTGTATTTTCATTTCCATTTAGTTCAAATTATTTTTCAATTCCTCTGGAACCTTCTTCTTTGACCCATGTGGTATTTAGAGGTATATTACTTCATGGTCAAATGCCTTGGGATTTTTCTCGTTATCTTTCTGTTACTGATTTAATCTCTGTCATGATCTGACAGCACACCTTGTATGATCTGTACTCTCTTGCATTTGTTCAGGTGTATTTTATGGTCCAGGGTGTGGTCTGTCTTGGTGACTGTTTCAGGTAAACTTGGGAAGAAGGGGTGTTCTGCTGTTGTTTGATGAAACATTCTATAAATGTCAGCTCACCCAGCTGATTGATGGTGCTGTTCAGGAAACCTCTGTCCTTGCCCATTTCCTGCCGGCTGAATCTGCAGAAGGTGCTGAGGTCCTTGACTGCGACAGGATGTTTGTCCTTTGCTCTAAGTTCTATCAGATTTTACCTCGTAACCCATTTTTTATTCCATAGACCAGTAAAGAATGTCATCAGTCTCCCTCGATATGCTCAGCGGCACAGTTTCATGACATTCCCCAGCATCCGTCTTGAACTTAATTACCGGATCCCTGTTTCCACCACAACAAGCAGTGCTGTGATGAATAGCCCCAAAGCTACTTTTTTTCTGAGCTGGAAATGCTGCAGGGAGGCTGGGTTTCACCAGCCTCAGCCTGTGTATTGGGATTCAGAAGGCCAGGCGGGCCTGGTGTCTGCAGATGGGCTCCTAGGGCTGGTCACTGAGGCTGGAGCGGTGGGCTTCTGACCTGGGTGGGAGGTGAGTGTGGCGAGAGATGCTTCAGATCTTCTGATAGCAAACTTCATGGATGCGTGTCTGGTGTCTCTTGAGATTCCACCTGTACTTCCCCACCTTGAACCCTGGGCTTTGTGTGCTTCTCTCCCCATTGCCAGGCAGATGTAAGCAGGCAGCCTTCTTTCCCACCGCAGCTGACAGCCAGGACTGAGTTATGACTGTTTAAAGGGAATATTTGGAAACTTTTAGTCAACAGAGAAACAGAGTGAGCTTCACCCAAACAGTGCAAGAGCCCGTGCACAAACCAGGCACATGGTGTCTGGGCTGCGTCGCTCGTGGGGACAGCTGGGCGACACCAGGGCGCCCGTGTACCAGAGGCTCCCCCAGTACAGAGTCTGGACGCTTCCTTCTCTAACCAGCACTGACCTACAGGAGGTTGGCACTGAAGATAGACCCTGTGCAGGTGGAGCCAGAGCACTGATCTCTAGAGCCAGCCGTTTCTGAAGGGGGTCCAGTGTGTCTGCTTGCTGACCCCCCTCTGCAGTGCTATCTTGAAGCCTTGTACCAAGATGCATTAGTGTGTGCTTGCCCAAGTTTCTGCACTTGGTGGTGGTTCCGTCTTTGTTTTGTTTTTTTGAGGGTGGGGGTGTGCCGGCAATGGAACTCAGGACCTCACCCTTGCCAGGCAGGTGCTGTGCCACTGAGCAAAATCCTCAGCCCTCCTGTTTGTTTTTTAAGATGTTGTTTCTACCTCTCATAATTCCTTCTGCTGCTCGATACACATTGAGTCTCCGTCCCAGGTTTTCTATGTGCATTTGTGCTGTTTACTTCTGTTTCCTCAACAGCACCAGCCAGGGTATAAACACATGTCCTGGCTCTAACCCCCTCCTCATCCTTATGAAGGTTTAAAATCCTCAAACTAAAATGTTTTTAAAAGAATAGATACCAGAGTGATGGAACTCTATTTGTTTTGTTATAAGAGTTGATCCTGTTAATTTTCTTCACAATCAACATTATAGGCTTTTGCTTAAAAGTCACAGAAAAAAATTTCTTTTAAAGCTTCAAGGGGACATTTCTAAAACGCCCAAGTGCCATTGATGGAGTGGGGTATGTTTAGAGGCTGACTGTGTGTGGCCCTGTCTCCCCACTGCTCTAGGCCTCTGGGGTCAGAAGCTTCCACTGCTTGCGGATCCCCCCACTTTCCTCTCCCCCTGGGGACACCTAGCTCCCAGAACTAGCCAAACCTGTTTGCTTCAGTGGACTCCTCTGCAGGGTGGGGGTGGGAAGTCTACCTGCCGCGCTAGTCTGCGCAGTTTTGAGATGCACTAAGAACAGAAGATGAAAAACCCGAGCTGCATACCCCCTCCCCCTCCCCCGCTCCCCACCCCCTCCCACAACCCAGGTCAGCATGGAGCCACCTTTGTATCCTTCCTGGGGAGTTTTGAAACTGCCTGGGCCTTCAGTGGGCTGGGCAAAGGCTCCTTCCTCCTTGGGAACCTCAGGTGGTATCTAGTGAGGCTGCTACCAGCAGGTCTCTGGGAGAGGGGGCCTTCAATTTCTCTGAGAGTCAGTCCACTGGATCCCTCTGCACAATCAGGAGTTGTACCAGATGTCCAGCAAGGAAGCCCTTGCAATGAGTTTGGTCACTCCACAGTGTGCAAGCGCAGCTGGGAGGGGTGAGATGAAGTGGGGGCCACAGATGGGGCAAACTGAGAGCCTCATGATTCTGCTGTGATGGGGAGGGGGTTGCATTCTTGCTTTGTGGGACTCAAGGGCCCATGTGGCTGAAGCATCCATTTTATTTCAAAGAAAAGCCAAACATTTGATTTTTATGAATACTCTCCATTTGTAAATGTTGGGAGCTAGCTTTGAAAGTGGCACCAATGTTGGCACATGAAGAACAGAAAGCCCAAAGTGATAAATAAGCACTAAATGAAGTGAAATATAACCAAAAATATCCTTATATCCTATGGAGGCCTGGCCCTAGGGCCTAAAAGAGGCCTCAGACTTCCATTGCTCCAGAAAAACAGATAACAAGAAGCTGCCAGCCTGTCATATGAAGCCATTGTACTCTTAACTCCAAAGCTCAAGAAAAATATCCAAGCAGAGAAAACTATAGGACCCCAGTTCACTAGGAACATAGATGCAAAACTCCTAAATAGCCAATGAGATTCAACAGTGTGTAGAAAAGAGTCACAGTGTGATCAGGTAGAGTCTACCCCGTATGGAAGAATGGTTCAAGCTTGGAACACTGTATCCATGTCAGTCTCCCCCTCACACTGCAGGGCAGAATTTACATGCTTAAAAAGATTTTGGTAAAGTTCAGCAAATATTTATTATAAAAATGCTTAGCAAAATGAGAATGGAAGAAAAGTTCCCACCATTTAGAAATTTAGTAAAGTTCATGCCTATCCAGGACAGCAAACATCCTAATGGAGGAATCCTGGGGGTTGTACATTCTTCAAGGGGAAGACCAATACCGTTCATCTCTGTGTTGACCCACACAGAATCAACAGAAAAACTCTCAGGATTATAAAATGTCTCAGCAGAGTTGATGCAAGCTCAACTTGAAATCAGGATTAGGAAGCCCCAGGTGTTTAAATACATGTTGTTTTTATTTGTCAGTTAAAAGGCAATTAATTTTAACAATACAGACTCCTTCCCATGACAACCAAGAAGATATTAAATCCCTCCTCAATAGGAATAAACCAGCAGCGGGGTTGGAGTGGCAGTATGAGCCTGGTGGGGGCACCAGAAAGTAACCCAGGAACCTGATTTTAGGAGACACCAGCCCTGAGAGCAGTAACCACTGAAAAGTGGCTTTTACGCAGTAAAGATCACAACAGGTTTGAAGGAGGAAGTGTGAAACCTCCATGGAGGGTGGGAAAAAAATGAGAGGTGGCTATGTTCTTGCATGGAGAGACTTCATGCAGTGAGGCCAGCATTCTCCCAGTCTGCACAGCCATCTGGGCCACACGGCAGCTGGAGTACAGGAGGCAATTAATGCGTTCTGGGATGGAAATGGGAAGAATGCAGTTTGCAAATAGCCGAGTCTTTCTTGAAGCAGAAGAGGGGCTCATCCTGCCCCAGTCTGAGAGGAACCATGAAACTGTGGCAGTGATAGAGCAAGAGAAGAAGCAGGGACAGCAGTGATAGCAAGGGGACAGGACCTAAGGAAACAGGTGCAGGTACACATGGAAGCTAAATACTGAATAAATGAGAGGTAGCTCCATATAATGGCCCAGAGAAAGGACTCTGGAGCCAGATCTCCTGGCCTGCCTGCCTGCCAGCTGTGTGACCTCAGCACATTCCTTAGTCTCTCTATGCCTCTGTTTTCCTCTCACCTATAAAGGAGAATAATAAATACCACAAGATCATTGTGAAAATTAAATGAGCAACTACACATGAAATGCCATATCTGTTTCCTAGGGCTACTGTAATAAAATACCACAAACTTGGTGGCCTGATTAGAAATTTACTGGAAGTCCAAGGACAGGGTGTCTGCAGGATGATCCCTGCTGACAGGGTGTCAGCAGGATGATCCCTCATAGGACTGTGAGGATTGGTCCCCTCCCTTTCTCCTTGGCTTGTAGGTGGCATCTTCTCCCATGTTCCTCAGTGCTTCTCTGTGTGTCTGTCTTTTGCATGGTGTTCTCCCTGTGTATATCGGCATTCAGAGGCAGTTCTCTCCTCCTCCACCATGAGTTCATTAGCCAGTGACTTCTGCATGACCCTGTTTTTAACCCCTGGGGGTTAAAACTCCCAACATCTGGACTTTGGGAGGATGCGTCAACCTGTATCCCCTTCTGGGTCTGCCTGGCATGTGTGGAGCAATTTGTAGATCTTCAAGGTGACACTGACTCTCTGGGGGACCAAAACAGAAGCCCCTGTAGGATTGGTTAAAGACCCAGAAGTAGATATGGGAATGATATATTTAGCAAAGGCGATTGCCGTGGACTGCATTGTGTCTCTTCATACCCAATGGCATAATCTGAATCACTGATTGCTCCTCTGACAGTATTTGGAAATGGGGCTTTGGGGAAGACAGGAGTTTGGGGACCCTGTGATGGGGCTAGTGCCCTTATAAGGGAATGCCAGGACCAAGCTCCTTCTGCCATGGACACAGCTAGGTGGGACCACCACCACCAACTAGGAAGTAGTCCTCATGAAGCCAAATCTGTTGACCTTCCTCTTGCTTTTCTGGTCTCTAGGACCATGAGAAATAAATGTTGTTTACACTGCTCAGTCTCTGATGCATGGTCATAGTAGCCTGGAATGATTAACACAGCAATGTAGTATTGCATGACTTTGTGATGGGGAAACAGGTTCTTACTGAACCCACAGGGGAGAGGCCCTAGAGCAGGAAAGATACTGCCCTCAAATGAAAGATGTCTGCTTAGCTAAGGACATCGTGGGAATGTGACCAGGAGACCAATTGCAGGAAATATTTGGAAAATATAAAACTGACAAGGAATTCCTGTAACTCAGCAGGAAAAATGATACCAGTTGGCTATCGAGATGGGCAAAGGACGAGAACAGGAAACTGGCAGGAGAGGAGAGGCAGACAGGCCCTTGGAGAGAAGCCTAGAGCTTGGAGATGAGGGACATGGAATGAAAACAGAATAGGACTCTCAGTCACAGCCCAGGTTGTCCCCTGCCCTGGCACCTGAGAAAAAGAACTTAAAGGAGGAAGGCTTATTTGAACTTGTGATTTCAGAGATTTCAGGCCATGGTTGGCTAGATCACTTGCTGAAACATCATGGTAGAAGTGTGTGGCAGAGGCTGGTCATCTTGTGTAGACCCCAAGCAGAGAGCAAGAGCCTGAGTGAAGGGGTTGGGACCAGAGTAGTACTCAGCGTACATCCCCATGACCCATTGCCTTCAACTTGGCCCCATCTCCTGAGTTCCCATCACCTCCCAGTAATGCCATTTTGATCTCATCCATGGATTTAATGCATTTGGTGAACTTAGAGCCTCATCATCTAATTACTTCCCCAAAAGCCTATCAGCTGGTGACAAAAGCTTTTTAGTTCATGGGGTATTTTTTTCGGGGAGGGGAACTTCAAATCCAAATCATTGAACATGCCCACAATTCAAAATTTTATTTTAAGAGAAAACATACAAACAAAAGAATACACTACAGAGGTCCTAGTGCAATCACCTAGGGAAAGTCAAGGAGGGATGGAGGAATAAATACATAAGTAAAACAAGAATAGTCAACAGGCACTGTGAGCTAAAGGCTACCTTTTTGCTAGAGGGGGAAACCCCGTAAAATGACATGGCCAGGTACAAATCTCTAGCTCTTTTGGGGACAGTAGGGACACAGTATGTGACCCATTGGATGCTGAATGGCCCAGTGAACAGGAGCGTGGTCTGCAGTGTGGACCCTAGACTAGACTCTGACTCCTCTTGCCCTCGTCCTGTGTACCCTTGCTCCTCTCCACAATGGTTGGATGCCCTGTCCTGGGGTGTGGGTGGAGGCTACCTCAACAGAGTCTGATGCCTGGGCTCATCTGTCTCCCAGAGCTTTTCAAGCTTTGGTTTGCCTTTTTTGTGTAAGGGGAGAACAGAGATGGGCCTTGCCAATTTGAGCAAGAGAGTATTATGGGGTCTCAGATGGTGGGCATGGGGCCAAGGGGATCTGTTTGGCAGCTGCTATTTGAGTGGAAGTCTGTTTCTGGAGGCCACGGCTTTGCCAACAGAACCTTCCAGACCTGACCAATGATGTTGCATGGTCTTGAGCTGGCCATGAAGAACAAGGATTCACTTGGGTGTGTATTGGTGGATGTTCTGTCTGTGGAGACAGGTTTCATAGCACAGCCTGGAGATTTCTTTCTATGGGTCTATAGCACTGAGCCTATGTCCTCCTGCCCTGATTGGACACAGAGGATACAGTTGTCAGGAGTGGTGCCCCTTCAAATGCCTAGCCCCATCCTAGGCTGACGGGAGCCTCATGTCTCATCCTCTGGGCCTGTGGGCTCATGTCCTTGGTTTCCATTGGTTTAGTTGCCACCCTCCTGCTTCCCTCCTTGGGGTCTCACATTCCTAGCATCCAGCTCTGTCCCAGAGTTTGAGAGAAGGTCTGTGAAGGCTGGATCAGGTTGAGAGGAGTCTTGTGGGAACATCCTCAGGCAACGATTCCCGTGGAACCTGCGCTTATGGGGGCCAGGAGCCCATCTGTCAGGGAAGGAGGAAGTGGACATCTGTGAAAAGACAGGACCTGGTCACCTTGTAAGCCATGTGACCAGGCCTTCTGTGGGAGTCTGGCTTCTTCTCCACATAATGGAGCATGTTCATCTCTTGCAGATTGAAATGCTTTGCCAAACTGCTCATTTCCAGCAATTTTGAGGAGAGGCGATATGTCTCAGCATATGTAATCTTTGGAGGTGTATTTGGCACATTAGGCTAGCTTGAAAGTATGTTTGGCTGTGAATAAGTTACTGGTTTCCATCCTGGATGCATCATTCTGTGTACTGGGCTTGGAGTCTGTACCACACTCAGATAAGCATGTTGTAACATTTCAAGTCCAGATCTTGCCTTTTTTGGATGCTTCAAAAATGTTAAGAACCTCAAGTTGGCCCTAAAGAGAAGATGTAACATTTCCCCAGTGAGCAACTGCAGCTCGTTAAAAATACATAAGTACATAAATTAATTATAAGACTATAGAAAATATAAGCATATAGAGAACCAAACAAAAGAAGATACAAAGGACACATCAGGGACTAGAATTCAAGAATTTCTTGAATAGAGAGAAAACAACTACTATTTTAAGAATTTCTTATGTTTTTCTGGAGCCTGGGTCACCTGGATCTTTGATATTGTTTTTGCTGGACCAGTGCAGTGGCCTTGCATATTCCATAGTGAGGGGGCCCTGTGAACTTTCAAGGCTCCCCTCAATCTACCAGCTCTGTGGTCCCCAAGTCTCCACCTAGGCAGGGCAGGAGGGGCTGCCCCTGTGGCTTCGCTGAACCATTCGCATCTTGCCTGAGTCTCTGGCATCCTGTCCTTTGCTTACCTGCTCCTCAGTTTCTGTTTTGGGAACCCAAGGGCTAAGGGGTAGTCTCTGAGGGTGGTCACTGGTTTTCAGGGAGTGACACCAATGTTCTGCCTATCTTCTGATGACAGTCCCAATAAAATGGGTGACGGGACAGAATGTTCTCTACTTTTGCCAGTACCTCTGCTGGCTCAGGGCTGCTCTGGCTCCTCCTGGCTGCCCTGGGCTTCATTTGTATGGGCCATTTCACATCTAAATTTAGGAAATTAGATGCCCAGGCTGCCTGGTTGGCCTTGGTGGCTCATAAAGTCTGTGTGTTCTAGAGCCTCCACATCCTCCACAGAGGTGCTGAGCTATTCTGCATTGAGAGCCAGGCTGTTCTTGGACTAGAAGTGTTTTCTCTGAAAGAAAAAAAAAAAAAATCAGTGCAAAAACCACTTTATCAGGCTTGGTGGCTGTCTCTAGCAGAATTGTATCTACTGACAGCAGAAATGTTCACACTGTGTAATGACTCTTTCCTAGCTGGAATCCAAAACTGTGTTTCATGTGATTCCATATTCATAAAAAGCCAGCAGCAAACCGTGTCTGTGGAGAGATAGGGCTTCAGTGGGAACCTGAACAGAGGATTAGGAAGAGGTTTAATGTTCCTCTCTTACGTAGACTTTCTCATTGTCACTGATTGCTGTGAATGGATTTCAATAGGCCCTAGGTGTCTCCTGGATGGCAAGGGGGTCTTACAGGTCCAGAGCAGCAGGATTTGACCTTACCAGGTGTTACCTGTAGTCCCTAATCTGGTATCCTTTATTTTTCAGTGACATATTTGATGCCATGTTCCCTGTCACTCACATTGCTGGGGAGACAGTCATACAGCAAGGTATGTTTTGCTGCCTCTGAGCCCCAGACCGGGGGGAAGTGGCTCATGTGCTTGAGATTTTAGCATAAGATGCTCTATGTGGTTCTCCAGAAGACTCATTTGCAAAATTTGAGAAAACAAACATAACTGAAATTAACCTAGTATATTTTCATAATCTTGCAATTAAAAAGAAAAAAAGAATCCAGGCATGGTGGTATATGCTTGTGATCCCAGCACTCAGGAGGTGGAGGCATGAGGATCATTTGTATTCTTTCTCTCTCTCTCTCTCTCTGTCTCTCTGTCTCTCTATCTCTTTCTGTCTCCTCTCTGTCTCTGCATCTCTGTCTCTGTCTCTCTCTGTCCCTCTCTCTCTCTGTCTCTGTCTCTCTCTCTCTCTCTCTCTCACACACACACCCACACACACACACACACACACACACACACACACACACACACGCACCCGCGCAGGTCCAGGGAATTTCTTGGCCAAGGTCTATAATGTAGACAATGTTGCAGATATTCTTTGGAAGAAAAACAAAACACTGTAACTCCTGTGTCTAGCAGGCAGTTTTATCTTATGTCTGCTGTCTTCTTTTGTTGCAGGGAATGAAGGAGATAACTTCTATGTAATTGACCAAGGAGAGGTGGATGTGAGTACAGACTACCGTTTTTGGACATTACCTCTTCCCTCTTCAGCCAGTGTGAAGAACAGGTCACCACAAGCCCAGTCGGAAGGCCTTTTCTTTCTGAGTGACATATTCCTCAAGTTTATTTATTTATTTGCAGTGCAGTGGCCAGAACCCAGGGCCTTGAGCACGCCAGGCAATTGCTGTACCACAGAGCAGCATTCCACCCTGTTAAATGAAAAATAATACACTTCCTTTAAAAGGTCTTTGTAAGAAAATGTCAAACACACAGGTGGCCGCAGAGCCGTTGGGCAGGTGCTGGCCTCTGTCTGGGCCTTTGTCTCCTGCAGACAGTTGGGAGGGTTTGACTGGGTGCTAACTCCAGATCAGTGGCCCGTGATGATGCCAGTTTTCCACTGGATGTCAACATTGGGCCAGGGAGGTGTAGATCCCAGAGGCCCTGCCTGGAGCTAGGTCCTCTGTGTCCCAGGCTGCCTTGTCGCAAATGCCAAAGCTATACTGCGATCCTCAGGGACGCTGTCTTCCTGCTCTCATTGGCCAGCAGTGAAGGCACCCACTTTTTTTTTTTTTTTTTTTTTTGCACTACTGATGATTAAAAGCTGGAACTTCACACTGAACTACATTCCCAGCTCTTTAATGTTTAATTTTTTTTTTTAACTTTGAGACAGGGTTTCTATGTTGTTGAGGTGCCCAAATTGGGTTTGAACTTTTGACCCTCTTGCCTCAGCCTTCTAGATTAGTGAAAATACAGGTTGTGCAGCCATGCCCTCAAGCCCATAGTTTTTATGAAGCTGCCTCCACTGTTCTGTTAGAAGTGCCTACTTTTCAGGGGCCCCACCTAGGACACTCAGCTAGGTCTTCCATACCCACCTGTCTCCTTTTGCCTCCTGGGCTGCCATCACCTGAGCCCCAGGTGCTGCGATTTGAAAGATGGTGACTTTACCTCTCTGGGTGCTTGCCTCTGCCCTCCTGGAGCTGAGGACCTGGCTCTTGCCAACGCCCTCCATTTGGGCCCCCAGTGTGACCCGCAGGGCAGCCCTTGTTGCTCCTCCTGGAACCCCAGCATTTGCCCTGTCACAGAGGTAAATGCTGTCTCTGGCTGGGGACGCCCACCTTTCTGTCATAGTATCATTGTGAGCACCTGCTTTGCTCTTTGATGTCCCTTCCTCAGCCTGGGTATCTGCAGATTTGCCCATGCCATTAGCTTCTCTTTGGCATATTCTTTCCTATCTTAGTTGGTGATTTTGCAGTTTTTCCTGGGGGCTATTTTTAATTTTAATTTTTTTCCTTTTTCTTTTTTGATAGGTCTTGGAGATTGAACCCAGGGCTTTTGCCTTATTTTTTTATTTTGAGATAGTGTCTCATTAAGTCACTAAGTTGCCCAGGCTTGAACTTGCAATCCTCTTGCCTCAGGCTCCCAGAGTGTTGGGATTACAGGTGTGTATCACCATGCCAGGATTTCTGGGCCTTTCCTTAAGGCCTATCTTCAGGAGTTGAATCTCCAGGACTCGGCATTTGGGGTCCCTAAGACCCCAGATCAGATCCAGACCTTCCTAAGCTGGCCCCAGGTCCCCTTTGGGCTGGGAATGGCTCAGCCACACCCTCCCCTCCCCCATAGAGAGTGTTGCCAGCTGCTCCAGGTCACCTTGCTGTCAGTGCCCTCTAGGCGTCAGGCCATGCCACATCCGATCCCCAAGCTGGGTGCTATTTTGGGATTTGGCTTTGTCCCTCTGCCTCTGTCCAGTCTCAGCTATTTCTGGGAAGGGCATTTACTCACCTACCTCCCCAGAAGCCTGCCAGTGCATTCACACTGAGTTTTCTGGGAACTTCCAGGCCCCCCACTTCCGGAGCTGGGGCATAGGAAGTGACTCAAGAGAAGTCCAGGTGGGGCACACACTGAGTCCCCAGACTTCTCCTTGTCATGTGGCCTGTTTTGTTGTCTTGCACTGGATCTAACAGCATGGTCCCTCGACTGGCCTGAGGCAACCTTTGTGTCAGTGAGGGTATCCTGTCCTCCCAAAGGAAACTGAGGCAGAAGCTCGGGGCTAGGGCTGCCCCTTTTTGGGGGAACCATGAAGAAGAAGGAGGATAGGAAGGTCCAACTGGGCTCAGCTGCAACCATGGTCACTGCCTAACCCTTCACTTCACAACTAAACCCAGGACATAAGGGTACAGCCTCAGGGGACTTGGCCTTGGCCTGGACCAGGTCCAAGAGATGGCTTGTCACACCTGGCATGGGACTGCCCAAGCTCAGGCCTGGTACAGGGAGGGCAGAGCAGGAAGGTACAGGCCCTCAGATGCTGTCCTGTATGAGGGATGCTCAGGGCAGAGATGGCAGCAGGTAGGGATGGCTTGTTTCTGGTTTGATCTACAGTTTTCTCCCATGCATTAATTCCATGCTATTCTCAGCCCTCTGCCCCAGACCAACACTATTTGCCCCTCCTTTCCCCACAAATGTTTATGGCACTTGCAGGCCCTGAGACGGCCCTTGGGAAGCAGGGGAGTGGGTTTTATAGGTCCACATTGAAGATCAACAGGAAATTAGTAAATGCCATCTCACACCTCAGAACTTTGGCCTTCCTGTGCCTTCTGCTCTTCTTCCTGCTCTGCCTTGCAAACCCTGTTGCATTCTTGAAGACCCATCACACCGGGTCCTCTGCTGTGGGGCTTTGACAAATGCTGACCCCAGTAGATGATGGAAGATAAGACTCTCCCTCACTAGCCTGGGAGCCCCTGGTGGATCCTGATTTTGCCTTTCACTTTTCTTCCCCCTCTTCTGCATTCCCTGAAGTAGTAGGAATCTCCCAATTCCATCCTAAGGGCACCTTCAATTTGGGGCAGAATGGAGGGTTTGTACTGACTAAGGGAATTCTTTTTTTTTTTTGGTACCGGGAATTGAACTCACGACCATGGGCTTGCAAGACAGGCCCTTATGCCTCTGAGCTAAATCTCTGGCGACTGAGGGCATTCTGATTCAGTCTTTGCTTGACCTAAAGGAGCAGGTATGGGGATGGCAGATGCTGCTTCAGGGCCCACAGAGCTTAAAGAGCCCCAAGGGTCCACTGGTGCTAGGCTGCTTTGCCAGGGTTGTTTCTTGGCCTTATTTTCTGTGTCACTCAGAGAGGGTCATGGCTCACTGTTCCCCACGAGGTCAGAGAGGCAGGCTGCTCCTATGGTGCCACCGCAGGTCTCAGCTGCTCTAGGCTGCTGTTGTGATCCATGGCCTGACTGCCTCCTTCCCTACCTGACTGGTCCCACACTTGCACCAGTGGCCTTCCCACCCCAGGGGCATCCCTGGAAGGTGAGGACATAATGTCTTAGGGGCTTGTTACCAGTGGGCCACTGTCCATGACTGCCTGTGAGCAGTTTTCCCCAGGCTGAGGCCAGGCAGCTACAGGAGATACCTAGGATAGGCCAAGGGTGCAGGGGACCATCTGGGAACACATGTGCCCGGCCTTTCAACCTGTGCTGTCGGCCTCCTTGCCGAGGTCCTCTCCCACCCCACGCACTTCTTCCTTCTCTCACTGTAGACAGGGAAGTGCTATCCATGGTCTGTGCCATGCACTGCCACCTGCCCTACGCCACGTCCAGGACTTCCTCAGAGACTGAGCAAGAGGTAGACGGGGCCCCTTGAAGGCAGGGTCCAAGTTTCCTCAAATCCAAGGCTCAGATGAATATGTTGGTTCACTCCCGTGTCAGGAGGCTGAGGCAAGAGACTTGTAAGCTTGAGGTGAGCCTTGGCAAGTTAGGGAGACCCTTTGTGAAAATAAAATTTTAGGGTGCCAGGGATTTAGCTCAGTAGCATAAGCACCTGCCTTGCAAGTGCACAGTCGTGAGTTCGATCCCTGGTACCAAAAAATAAAAAATAAAAATAAAAAATTTTAAAGAAGGCATGGAGATGTAGCTTAGTGGTCAGTGTTTGCCTAGGCTATGGGAGGCCCTGGGTTCCATCCCCAGTGCTACAAAACAAAAACATGGACCAGACCCAGGCTCATCCTGACAGGATCCCTCCCAACTCCCAGGGACTGTCATAGCATTGAGGCCGGGGTGCCATAGGGCAAGGTGAGGGTGGAAGAGCAAGTTGGTCTTTTGGCCAACTCCTCGTCCCTGCTCCCGGGTGAGATGTGTTGTCTCTGGCATTTGACCAAGCCCAGAGACATGTGGAGGCAATTGTGTGGAGGAAAAAATGAGGTCACTTTCACATAACTGGAGTTCCCCGACACATTGTCTCTTAGATCCTGCACCCGCCCCAGGTGCAGAAGTGGCCTTCAGGTCCTCTCTGAACCCTGCAGGGCAGAACCAGAATATATTTGGGCACCAAGAGTGGACACTGCTTCCTGGTGCAGCCCCTAGTCTGGGCCATCCAGGCCCTGATGGCACCAGGATGTGACCTAGAGTGCCATCTGTGAATGGGCATGGCCAGCTTCCTGCCTTCCATGGCTGCATGTGAATACCAGCCACCTCTGCCAATCCCTTCAGATTTTCCAGTGGGGATGGGGTGGGCAGCAGGGTGGGGCTGGCACAGGAGCTGCGGGGGAGCTGCTGTGATGTGGGGGCCAATTGTGCACAGGGTAAACATCAGGGCTAGTGCTGAAGGCCACATCTGAAGGAATCCGAGGAACCCAGTAACGAATCAGGACCGACACATGGCAGACTGGCCGTGGGTGGAGTTCTAGGGTGTGCATCAGGATGATTACTGTGATTACCGTGCCCTGAGCTGCCACAGCCCAGAGCTGCCCTGGCCCAGTCCAGCCCCACTGCCTTGAGCCCTGCTGTGTGTTCTGTTTGCTTCTGTAAACACCCTCCCAGGTCTGGGGTAGACATGCACAGGGTGCAGGATGCTCTCCAAGGTTTCACAGATGCCGGTTCTGCAGGGTGGGGTGGGAATGGAACCATCGTGGGCATCCCCTCCCCACAGGAGGCAGCCCCCAGGATCTTGAGGTGGTCTGAGTGCCCCCTCTGCAGGGTGACACTGCCCTCTGTACAGTAGCCCCTGGGGACCAGGTACCAAATGCCAGGACACTGGTTTGGCTTAAATTATGGTTTTCCAGAGAAACTCCAAAAATGCCTGCTTGCTCTGTGTGTGTTGCCAAGAGCTATAATCCATTTTTCTAAGTATAAAAATATCTTCCAATTTATTTTATTCCTGGAACATAGCATTTCTGCTTAAAAGGACACTCAGCTGCCGGTGTTACCGGCTCAGGAGTGCCGTTGTTCCATTTCTAGCCCAGTCTGAAGCCTATTCCCTACCTTTGTTGTTCTTGGGCCTTTGTTATTTCGGGGCTCTTTCCTGTCATCTTCTGAGATTTACACTGTCCCTGCTGGGCGGCCCTGGGCGTGGCAACCTGGTCCCTTGTCCTGGTTGGTTTTGCTCAGGGTTTGCCAAGTGTTTTTCTGTGTGTGTGTGTGTGTGTGTGTGTGTTTAAACTGGTAGAATACACACAAATTAAAATTTGCCACTTTAACCATTGGTGCACAGTTCAGTGACAGTAAGTGCATTCACATTGCTGTGTAGCTGTCACCCCCTTCCACCTCTCATCTTCCCAAATGGAAGCTCTGTCCTCCATGGAACCCTGACTCCTGTCCCTTTCCTGGCTCCAGACGTCACCATCCTGCTTTCTGTCCTTATGAACTGGTTCCTCCAGGGACCTTATAGATGTGGAGTCTCACAATGTTTGTCCTTTCATGTTTGGTTTGTCTCACCGACATTGTGTCTCCCAGGTCCGCCTATGCCATGGCCCATCAGCATCTTCCTGTTTGAGGCTGAATCGTATTCCAGTGTTTGCATAGCCACGTACTGTCACCCATCAGTGGACAGTCCGGAAGCTGTGTGCAACTGTCTCCTGGAGACCCTGCTTTGGGGTTTTATTTTAATCAGTCGTTTACTGAGCACAGAGTAGCTATAACTTGGAGATTGCTGTGAAGGTTTCTTAGATCTTGGAGGCCCTGAGTGAACTCAGCTAGCCCAGGCTTGTGCTCCCTGAGGTTCTGGGCAGCCCTGCCTGAGGTGACAGGCTGTGGACTCTTCCTGGAGTTGGGAGTGGGAAAGTTCTGGGCTACCCTATAGGTGGTGGTGTTGATATGAGGAGGAACATCTAAGTTTAAGGTGGGCTCAAGATTGGTGGGCCAGGAAGTCAGCTGCTGACCCTGGATGTGAGGTCTTGAGGTCACGGAAGAGAGCAGAAGGGCTGGGATGGGTCCTGGAAGAGCCTTGCCAGCCAGCCGGAGGTATGAGAAGGGATCCTTGAGGCTATTAGATATGGTATGGTCCCCTCAGGAAGGACCCTGTGCCACCAATACAGTCACTTGAAACCAGACCCCTGGAACTGAGGGCTAAAGAGAGTTGGGGCAGTATGGGCCTGGGTGGTGGGGAAACTGAGTCAGTTGGACACAAGTGCCTTGTTCTGCCCCTTAGGGCCGGGAGGCAGGAGCATCAGGACCACTGATGCTGGCCATGCTGCCCTAGCTGAGCCTTGAAGCCACACACCATCCCTTTGCCTTGGTTGGATGGGAGACTGGGTGACTGTTCTCACCTGCGTGTACCCACTGCTGTCCGCCTACTTGGCTTTCCCATGGGATGGAGCTGGGTGACTTGAAATGCCTAGGTCTTCTGCTACCAGGTCTGCCTTGAGCTCAGGGTGACCTCATAGCTGGGGGTTCCCATCTAGTTGGACGGTTTCTAAGGATGGGAATCTGTCACCCACTGCAGAGTGGTGAAGGGTGAAGGAAGGGAGGAAGAAGGGTGTGCAGAGCGGCCTCAAGGGACATGGTGCCGCCCTCTGGGGCCTCCCACCACCACCACTTTTCTTTTGAAAGAAAAAAAAAGTGAAATAAGACAAGAGCAGCCCCTTTGTGTGCCAGCTGGGTGGGGCCCACTCTGCCCTGCTAGGGAGCTGTGACAGAGGCCAGTGTCCTGAGAAGGATGGCCCCTTTGTCCTTGGGGGTGGCCCTGAGCTTGTCCACACAATGGTTTTCTCTGACACCCAGGGTAGTGCTAGGAGACCAGGGCTTCTCGACGGGGCAGGGGTCCTTATGGGCATGGGGTCTCTTCCCCTTGGTCATTACTCCACTGTCTTTGGAGATGGCCTAAGAAAGCTAGGGGTGCAGCTGGCATGGGGCTGGGCCAGAACATGTCCTTCTGTTCCTGGGGATCCTGCCTCTGGCAAATGGCAGGATGTCCTGCTTCTGCCTAGAGAAACCACTGGAGGGGCTCCCTTGTTCCCCAGAAGCTGCCACCCAGTTCTGTGTGGAGCAGACCCTGCAACCTGAGCAGATCTACAACCTTGTTGTTTTCCACTCAGCTTGGATGGGATGGTGCTGGGTGCAGAGGGACTGTGTGCTGAACACCCTGCTGAAGCCCAGCCAGTAGGTGGTGGGCAGATGCCACTCCAGGCACATGGCCCAAGACAGCCCCGTGCTGTACCTTGAGGCACAAAACCTGCATGAGGGACCCAGGGCCTGGGGGACAGTGTCGGGGAGGGGCTAGCATTTCTGGGTGGTATGAGGACTCACCAAACCTTTTGCCTGGGTCGTGCCCTCAGAAATATAGGCACAGTGGAGTGCTGACTCCCACACTGGAGGCCAGGCCGTGCCCACTGTAGGGTTCATGTGCCCTTTGGGAATTAAGAGAGGTAGAGGTCCTGCTGGGTACTATTTGAGATTCCTTAAACTCATCCCTAAATCTTGGGGCTAACCCTCCCTCCATGTGTTCCTCTTGCCTGGCTGGGCGGCTTCCAGGAGCCTTGGGAGGATGCTGCCTTAGGTTCCTGGAGGTTTGTAGAGGGACAGCCACACCCCCATCCCCACCCTGTGTGACCAGGTGCTCACCTGCCATCCCCTGCAGCAGATCTGTGGGCCTGAGGAGAGGGGACTCCAAACTTTGCCAGGTGGGGCCCTGCCTTTGACCTGCTGTGGTTCCCAGCCTTGCTCATCTGTGGTTATGAATTTATCCGTCACCTGCGGGTGTTTTCTTTCAGATGGGAAATTCTGTGCCCAGTTATTATCAGATAATGAGTCATTGATTTCAGTAAGAATCGCTTCCATGATTCATCACAATCCATTCTTCCCCTGCGTACCCATTTTGCCAATGGGAACGGATCTGTACGCTCATTGACCGCTGCGGGGATAAAGAGGTCATTGTATCAATTTATAGTAACCAAATCTGCATAATCACTACATAATGAACAATCTGCACCATTCTTGCCTGGGTGTGGGCCGCGCACGGGCCGGGCACAGGCTCGCCGTGCGGGGCGCAGTGCTGTGCGGCTGAAAGGGAATCTTGTCCCCGCCATTCTCTGCGAAGCTCGCCTACTGTGGCGCCAATGGCTCCTTTCAGGCTCCAGTCAGGGGCCTCGTTGCTGCCCCCACCCCCCAGGAAGGGCCCAGGATAAGAGCTCACCTCTGACAGTGTGTGGCTGCTTTGGGGCCCCCAGAGGTGGGGAGGAGACAGAGAGGGCCCCAGGAGTGGTCACTGAGTAGCAGGGAAGGAAGGGGCAGCTTACGAGAGGGAAAGGCGAGGGCTGAGTGTCCACCTGGAGTCAGCACATGTGGTGGAGGCCCCAGCTCACTGGTGTGCAGCTGGAGAAACTGAGGCCCAGAGAGTTATTGAGGCATTGAATCCAGCACCCACTTGGGAGCAGAGGTGATGGTGGACACATTTCTGGCTGCAGCCCAGACCCATGCTGCCTGGTCTCTGGTCCTGGCCTGAACTCCGGGGGCTGGGCAGGTCCTGGGGTATTGTGTGGTGCTCTGTGTGGAGCAGGACTGTAGCCGACACTGTGCCCTTCCCAGGGGCATCTGGGAGACCTGCACCCATGCCCTGATGTCTGTCTCCTGTGTCCCCTGAAGGTGTATGTGAATGGAGAGTGGGTGACCAACATCAGTGAGGGGGGCAGCTTCGGGGAGCTGGCGCTCATCTATGGCACACCCAGGGCTGCCACCGTGAAGGCCAAGACTGACCTCAAGCTCTGGGGCATCGATCGTGACAGCTACCGGCGCATCCTGATGGTGAGCAGCACCCTGGTAGAGGAGGCTCCACCAGGTGGAGGTGGGAGGAGGGGAGCAGGGGTGCAGGGGCTGTGTCAGACACCCATTCTTTTTTTTTTTTTTGGTGCTGTGGATTGAACTCACTACCTTGTGCTTACCAGGCAGGCACTTAGGCTGCTGAGCTAAATCCCCAGCCCAGACACCTGTTCTTTTTTTTATCGGTACTGGGGATTGAACCCATGACCACGCGCTTGCAAGGCAAGCGCTTATGCTGCTGAGCTAAATCCCCAGCCCCCCAAAATACCACATCTTTTTTTTTTTTGTACCGGGGATCGAACTCATGACCTTGCACTTGCGAGGGAGGTGCTTAGGCTGCTGAGCTAAATCCCCAAGACACCCATTCCTGAGCAAGCATCCCAGCGTGACTTTGAGAGACCCATCTTCCTAGTATGAGGAAGGATTCCCTGCTGGGCTGGTGGGTCATTGTGCTTGGCTAGACTGCTCACTCCCAGGCTTCCTTCTCATGGGGATCACTAGGGTTGTTAATCCTGTACTGGTTTAGTTTTGTTCTTACAAGCATCCAGATCTCGCAGGAGATACAATATGTGTGTGTGTGTGTGTGTGTGTGTGTGTGTGCGCGTGCACAAGCAGCCCACCATGGGATGACTGGGGCCATGCAGATACGCGGAGGACAAGTCCCTTCCTGAGGGAGGAGGTCACTCGCCCTCTCCCTACATGTGCTATTTGCCAGGGGCTGCTCTGGGGTTGGGTGCATCACAGAGCAGGGGACACAGGGCAGGCCTCCTGGGTGAGGAGACAGACTAAACACATACACACCTGGGGTGGAATTGTGGAGGTGAGCTGGAACTGAGGAGGAGTGGTTCTCTAATAAGGAGGGCCAGAGAGTTCTCTTCTAGGGGACATTGGTACAGAGGCCTTGAGGCAGGAAGCTGGGGCAAAGGCTGTCAGGAGTGTTGGCCAGAGTGCAATGAGTGCAAAGGTCCTGTGGCCAGAGTTGCTGGAGTGTTGCTGCACCATCCTGGTCCCAGTCCAGTGACTGGCTCTGTCTCATTGCAGACAGGGCCAGCAGAGTCAGGACAGCTATTTCATCAGCCCCAAGTTCCACAAGTTCTTTACCAGGGATCAGAGCAGATCCATAGTGCCCTGTGGGGCAGGGGGTGGATCTAGTAAGGCCCGTCTGCTGGACATATAACCACCCCCTGCCAGAGGGTGCAGTGTCTGTGCCCTCTGGGTGCACCTGGCACAGTCTCCACTCCGGCTGTGCTGTGTCATCCTGGCTGTGGATCTTTGTGGCTGGAACCTTATATTCAGGGAAGTTCTTAGACCAATGCCGGGAGCCGGCACTTCCTCTGTGCTAATTCCGGATCCTTGTGCACTAAGAATAGTCTTGGCCAGCTTGGAAGTCCACAGGGATCATGTGACTCAGGAAAGAAAATGACAGTGCTGGCGGATTCCGGTGAAGGGAGCGCCCTGCGGGTCGGTCATGTCTGTGTTTGCATCCGTCCCCATCTGGGCGGATTTGGATGCTGCCATCGCACATTGAGCGTCCCCACCCTGTGTCCACTTAGTGCTAAGCTGGACATGCCGTGGGTGACACAGGAGATGAGGGGGACGATAGACGGTCCAAGAATGTCGGCTCAGACTCGCCCCACATGCAGGCTGCTGGAACCCCAGGTCTGATCCGGAAGCTTCTTAAATGCCTGGCACGTCCCTGCCCGGCTTCATGTTTCCTTGAGGGAAGAAGAGAGCCCAGGGGTTGGTAGGGCTGAGCTTGACCCCCCCCATCCCAGACCCTAGGTTCCATGCAAAGGCCAGCAGGGCCCCAGCACGCTTCAGAATTAATCTTTCCTTCCCTCCTGCCCTATCTTCACTTTCTTCCATTCCTTCCTTCTCTTCTCAGTACTGGGGATTGAACCCAGGGCCTTGGCACTGAGCTACATCCCAGCCATTTTTTAATGATTATTTTTGAGACAGAGTCTCACTAAATTGTTGAGTTGCCTAGGCTGGGTTCCAACTTGTGACCCTCCTGTCTCAGCCTCTCAGAGTGCCAGGTTTATAGGCCACACCCAGCATCTTTTTCTTTCTTTAGGCTTTGGACTCTCAGTTTACCTGAACCTTATCTAGGCCCCTGTGTGGAGTTAGGGAATGCAGACTAAGGTAGAGGATGCATTGAGGTCTTCAGAACCTCTGCCCAGGGCAACCTGAGACCCAGGACTCCTGCTGCCCCTGGCACCACTGCTCCTGCGGATCTTTCTGCAAGGGTGGGATCCTGTAGTACTGACTGTTTGCAGAAGGCCCTACTCCTGAGTCTGGTAGGCAGCAGAGTGGGTGCTGTTGTGTCTTTTGGGACCTCCTGGCTTTGGAAATTTCAAACTGTCACTTGCTTACTTCCCACCTGGTTATTCAGGGTGGCCCTGCTTGAAGTGGACACCAAGAGGTGGTTATATTGGGTGCTCTCAGAGCCTGGTGTACCCTGGAAGCCCCAGGAAGAGGGAGAGGGCTGGTGCTGGAATCTGTATCCTTCAGGGGGGCCCTCCTGTGAAGATGCATGAGAAATCTGGAAATGTCAGAATGCTGCAAACTCACTTTCTCTGTTTTCTCTTTCTCCCAAACAGGGCAGCACACTGAGAAAACGCAAGATGTACGAGGAATTCCTCAGCAAGGTCTCCATCCTCGGTCAGTGGCTCTGCATGTTCCTGGGGCCTCTCAACCTCCTCTGAGCACCTGCGGCCAGTCCAGACACTTTCTTTTTTCCCTGTGTGGCTGGCAGGTGGTGTTATGCCCATGGGTGTGTGTGCATGCACACACACGGTGCACATGTAGGCATGCACACACTGTTCTCTGGGGCCTACGATTGGGTTTGTCTGTTTCTTCTGCTGCCTCCTTGGCTTCAACAAATTTTTTTAAACACTGAAGATTCAATTTAGGGACACTGCATGACTGAGCTGCTGCCTCAGCCCTTTTTATTTTGAGATGAGTTCTCACTAAGGGGCTGACCTGGAACTTGCCATCCTCCTGCCTCAGCCTCTTGAGTACAGGTGTGTACCACTACACCCAGCTTCCGGTTTGAGCTAAAAGGTGAGTTTGTTTTCTAGTAACTGGTGATAAACTTGAGTGAGCTTCTTACCCTGCCACTTTGCCTAATCCCAGCATGAATCTCCAGAGAACATCCTTCCCTCCCAATGTCACCTGATGGCAGTGTCCCTGGGTTACCAGAGGCTACAGGGTTCACAGGTGCACCCCGGCTCTGAGCATGCTCAGCAGTCTTGCAAGGAACCCGCTGCTGAACCATTTTGGACATGACAAGGCCGGAGGGAGAGGCAAAAGCCTCTGGGCTGTGCGCCTGTCTTGAGCAGCGAGGTCACTGGCGTGCGCGTGTGCGTGTCTGTGCGTGCGTGTGTGTGTGCATATGTGTGTGTGTGTGTGTGTGGTGTGACAGTGCCTGCCCACTTTTGGGGAAGACTTGCCCTGAGCCTGCATCCTCTTTGAATCCTTTCCTAATAGTTATAACATAAAACTGACCATTTGACCACTTTAGAAGAGTGCTTCAGGGCCATGCACGCACTTGACCTTGTGCAACATCCCTACATGTGGCTTCGGCACTGTCCTCACCCTGGACAGAAGCCATCCTCCCTGCCTTCTAAGTTGGCTCCTGAATGAAGGAAATTTTATTCCTATGCCAAACCCCAAAGCAGGGATTTTTGCTCACCTTTACTGTCTAGTCTCCTTGCCCTGGATCCAGGGTAGGTGTGGGGTCACCCATGCCCTGCAGGTTCGAGGACAGCTGTCATCCTACTGCTCCATTCTTTCAGTGTGGCCTCCAGATAAATAAATGGTGGGGCCCTTCTGCTCACCCTGGGGAGGCTGCTGCTGACCACCCCAGGACCTCAGCTTGTTGGGACCTATGGCCTGGCAGGAGCTGGTTTTCTCCTCTGAACTCCTTAGGCCTCCATTAGAGTCACAGCCCTGCCTGGCTTCTGTTTGCTATTTTGTTTCCCTGCAATTCATGCAAAGTTGTCAAGTGTGGCTCACTTCTCCACACCCTTGCTTGGGTGGGGGGTAGGGAATAGCAACAAAACTCTTAATTCCTTCTCCCTCTCTGTCACCACAAGCCACACAAAGTCCTCCACAAAGTCTTGAGACCGCGTGATGGGCTCGGTAAGCCCTTGAGTGAAGTTGGGAGGTGTGGGCCTTTCTTGCTCACTCTGTATGCTGCAGTTCTACTTCCTCCTTGCCTCTGCACAGCTGCACAGGAAGTGTGAGCCCAGAGTTCCCTATCGGGTCCACACTGTGGGTCTCTGCAGCCCACCCTCACGCTGGGGTCACTGATACCCATGTGCTGCCCTTCTCTTGCATAGGTTTTTCACACAGGTTCTGTCATATGTTGGAACCCGAGCCTGTTGGGGTAGGTGCAGTAAAAGCAGAACTCAGTGCAGCTGGGTCACAGCATTCTCCTGTTTAGAGTCACTGCTAGTGTTCTGTATTCTGAGGTCCAGGATTGTAAACTGAAAGTTAAAAAAAAGTGCTTTGTGTTTCATGAATTGCCTCGAGAGCCTGAGACACTGAAAAAACTGGGGGTGAAAAGTTGCCATCTCCCTTACAGCTTCTTCTACCAGTTTCCACCCAAGATTTATGTTGTTGAGAGATAAAGCTGCTTTGGAACTTGATTTTCAGACCTTATAATGTTGCAGGTCAAGTGTCATTGGAAAAAAAAAACCTCAAGCTAATCAGATGTGTGGAGGTGAATCTCCCAACTACAAACTGACTTCTAAAAATTAGATAAATCTGATCCTCATGAAGAAGTGGATTATCCAAGCACCCCATGTTAAGGGGCCAGCCCACTTCTGCATCTCCTTCCTCTAAACACAAATATAATTCCAGACTAACTGCATTCTGTTCGTGTGCTGACCTGTATATACATGTAAAACTCCAGGCTCTGAATAACCAAGCAACTACTGGTTTTTTTTTTTTTTTTTTGTATTACTAGTGATGGAAGTGAGAACTTCACACATGCTAGGCAAGCACTGTACCATAGAGCTATACTCCTAGCTTTTTAAAATTTTGAGTTAAGCTTGCTAAGTTACCCAGGCTGGTCTCAAACTTGCAATCCTGCTTTTGCCTCCCAGGAAGCTGGGATGACAGGCCTATGCCACCAGACTGGTACCTTGAGCAGCTTCTGTCCAAAGAACTTTCTAAGAAAGCTGCTCATACAGCCATGATTGAAGCAACTTCATTGTGTGTATGGTACAGTAGAATTGCTATGACACTGCGGTTAGTGGGAAGCGTCCTTTGGGATATGTGGCATTGGCAGGAGGTTTCAGGGAGAGAAATCCCCTGCTAACCTAGATCTAAAATAAATGCTGTTATAAATTTTTTAGCAGCTGACCTACTTAGGTAGCATCTAAATATATGCCAGAAAGAGTTATTTTGCAAAAAAAAAAAAAAGTTGGTCAGGTGATCATCATTCTCTTATGAAACTCTCATATTATTATTTTTTTCTTCCTCTGTGAGGGTAAGGACAGGGAAGGGGAGGTGTGAGAAGCGTGGAATGATGGTTTGCAAGCATTTGAAATTTGGCATCAGAATTAGGCATTTTAGTCTAAAATAGTAGAAGGAATTGCCCCGTTTCATGCCATCATCATGGCAGCGCCTTGGTCTCCATCAGTCCCCACTGGATGGAGCTGCTTTCGGGTAGGTTCTTGCTTCAGCCACTGTGGGTTATTCTTAACCATACAGTAGCTGAAGAGCAAGCTGTGGCCCCATTGTCTACAGAATTATAGGCAGTTCTATTCTTCTAGAGATAAATAAAAGTATTTTCGTGCTGGGTTAGCTTCGACTCAGTTTTCAGTGCCTGCTGTTTATAAGGTGATGTGTGATGAGTGTTTTCACTTAGCCTCCTGCTTAGCCTGGCTCCATCCAACCACGAAGCATCCAGACTGGCACAGACGTGATGGTGCCAGCTCTCCACAGCTTTTCTGCTTTCCACCTCCATTGCCTGATGTACCCCTCAGATGACTGTATTTTCCTGAAGCGTGGAGCCCAGTTGACTCCTTTCCTCCCCACAGAGTCCCTGGAAAAGTGGGAACGGCTGACTGTGGCTGATGCCCTGGAGCCCGTGCAGTTTGAAGATGGAGAGAAAATCGTGGTTCAAGGGGAGCCGGGGGACGACTTCTACATCATCACAGAGGTGAGTCCTGCGCAGGTCCACAGTGCTCAGATTGCAGGGCCTGGTATGAGTGCTCTTTCAGTGTGTGTGGGTCCTCCCTGCTCCTCTTTTGCAACACCTCAATCTCACCTGCTGTGACCCCACATGAATGTCCATGTAAGGCATAGGGAGCGGTGGCCTCTTGTGCCTGTCATTGCTATGTCCACTCTTACTGAGATCAAAAAGGTTTCTTTCTTTCTTTTCTTTTTTGGTACTGGGGATTGAAGTCACAACCTGGCTTTTGCCAGGCAGACACTTGTGCCGCTGAGCTAAATCACCAGCCCTAAAAAGGTCTGTTCTTGATGATGGTGGTAGACACACAGGCCTGTATATGTGACCATCCACACACAGAGTGTAATGAGATGGGCTGGAGCAAGGCAGGCAGAGTGCTGCAGACCCCTGAGCTGGCTGGGGTATGTGCCATGAGCCCAGTTTCCCTGTGTTCCCTGAGGTGAAGGGTGTCTTCATGCATTTATGGTGCACCTCATCTGCTCATGAATTGACAGTGACCTCAGGAAGAAAGGCTTAAAGAAGGTGGTGGAGGACTTCTCCACCTGAAATTCAGGAGTCATTCTCATCATTGTCTACACTGTACTCCAGCAGGGCCAAAGTCCTTGGGACACATGGAGCTGCCTCCTGTGATGGCCACCTTGAGCATGTCTGGGATGGGTGCCAGATGTTGCTGGGACAGGGAAGGAACCTGGGAACTGAACAGTGGGAGTCACTCTCCTACCGTCCTCGGTCCCTTAGGGTGGGAGACTCATTTGGCTGTAACATTTCTTTAAAAAGAAAAGAGGAGGAAAGGGTGAAACCACAGGCAGAGGAAATTATGGCCCTGGTGGCATTGAGAACAGCCTCTAGTTGCACAGGTGACAGGGAGTGAACCTAGGTCTCTCTGCACTCAGCTGGGATCCCAGAGGTTTATGCAGGTGGCAGCCAGGCTATAATGGCCCCCAGGAGCAAGAGAGGCCACTGCATGTGGGACTTCTCCTTGGCTTATTTCAGAGGGTCCGGATGGCAGTCCCAGGGCTTCTGTCTCCTCCTGCCAGTGTGGAGGAGACCCAGGATAAGCATGGCTGTGTCAACAATGACCCTGCAGAAAGTTGTTTGCCCTCCTTGGTCCCTGTGAGACCCAGAGGCTCAGGCAGTGTCCCCACTGAAGACTGTGTAGAGGCTCCACTGACCCCTGCGTGAGCTGTGGGTGGTGATATGGATGTTGGGTTCTTTGCCTACAGGCCTCTGGCCCTGACGCTGCCTCCCATCCCCAAAGCTGGCTAAGGCCTCTGTATTCTTGGGTTTCTGGCATGTGACAGTGAACATAGCTTGGGCAGGGCACTAATCTGGATGTCTAGGGGGCTAATGTCTTCCAATCTGGAAATGAAGTTGGTGCTTGACTGGAGTGAGGAGACTCCTCCAGCCTTTGAGTCTCCCCCAAACTCAAAACAATGAAGATGGACGTAGTTCCTGGCTGTTTCCCATGGAAAAGTAGAATCAAGTCCCCTCCCCTGGACCTGGGATGGATTGATGGGATGCGATGGGAAGGGCATCATCTGGGCTGGGTCATGAGAAGCGTGTTCCTCCCTCCATGGTCTTGTAGAATCTGGTTCTTGGGGTCCAGCAGCTGCACCCTGGGATGTCGCTCGACATGACTTCATCTTCTGTAGCCCGTGGCCTGTGTCCATGGCTGACCCAGAGTTCTTGCCTCGAATCCAAGTCCAAGCTACCACCCAAAGCAGCTGTGGCTTTGAGGTCAGGATGGATTGTGGCTCTGGGGTACTGAGTGTGCTGAGGGACCCTGTCTCTCCTCAGTTTTAATCACTGTCCTTGCCTGGATGACAGAAGTCCTGTTGGCCCCTCTGCATGGTGAGCTTGCAGGTGGACAGAACTGCAAATATTTCAGGCAAGTTATGTCCACTGGTAAGAAGCTGGTGCCCACTGGCTGAATCTGGCCCAGAGAGAATATGTATCAACTTTCACAGTACTTTTTTTTTTTTTTTTTAACTGTTTGAGTTAGTTGTTTAACTTCAGGAGATTTCACATAAAAATCTACTGTAGGTCTCCTATATTTCTTTAGATTCTGGTATTTGGCTCATTCTAGCTACAACCAGTTGAACTGAGTGGCAGGTTTGTCTAGAAGGTGCCACCAGTTTGCCATGGTCCCCACCAGCTGTCTTGCTTGGCCAGTGGTCTGCATGGCCATTTGTAGACATTCATTCATTCATTCATTCTTTTTTTTTTGTGCTGGGATTGAACTCATGACCTCATGCTTGCCAGGCAGGCACTTAGGCCACTGAACTAAATCCCCAACCCCATTCATTCATTTTTAGTAATAATATAATTTGTATTGAGGATTGAACACAGGGCTTTGTGCATGGTAGGGCAGGTGCTCTACCACTAAACCATACCCCTGCACCTTTAAAAAATAATTTTTTTTTTGGAGATAAGGCCTCTCTAAGTTGCCCAGACTAGCCTGTAACTTACAATCCTCCTGCTTCAACCTTGCATGTAGTTGGATGACAGATATAATTACCACTATATCCGAATGGGCTTGAGAACAGGAATGAATCTCTCTGGTACTACAGTAGTTGCCTGTCATTTCTGTTGACCACAGCTCCTCCAGCCCAGTGCAAGGTTTAGCACAAGGGAAGCTGTTGATGTGGGCTGGGACCAGCCCCTCAAAGGACTTGATGCTTTGGCTGCATAGAGAGGCATCCCAACATGGCAGTGGATGTGTAGGTCTGTCCCTGCTTCTGGATGCAGCCTTATAGTCATCAGGAACATGTCCCTGGATGGGTGGCACTGAGTAAGGAATGGTTTGAGGTTAGATCAATGAGCAGCTTGTCATCCATTCCTCTAGATCAAGACCCGGCCCATGAAAGGTATTGTTTTCACAGCCTTGTAAAAAGCATCTAAAGTGGTTTCCTGGGCAACAAGAACTTCTCTCCTTTGTGACTGACCAAGTAGCCTAAAGTCATTGTGGGACCCAGGTGCCCAGGCATCAGGAATACCAAGGACTAGGATGAAACATAAAGGATGTTCATGGTGTCTTGCTGCTTTTGGCTACAGGGCTGTCCAAGGCCACACCAGCCCTGCTTCCTCATCAGGACGTTTTCCTAACCTTCACAGCTCCTCCTTCTGCCTTCACCAAGCAACATGGAGAAGACTCCTTGGCTGATACTGATGGGCAGCAGTGTCCACTCTGTCTGGCAGATGCTCTTACTTGGGACATTTCCTGGAATGGATTTGCTGAAGCAAGCTCTTTCAGATCATGGACATCCTTCTGGGCTATCTCTCAGCCTTGGGCAGAGCTCCTCCCCCTCTTGCCTAGCCACCTGTCTTCTGCTGTGGTCTCATCTGTCCCCTCGGTTGCCTGCCAGGTGGACATGAGAGGAGAACTGGGCTTGGCCATGGTGGCCTGAGGATGCCTTGATCCCATTCTGCTGGAAGGCCTGTTCCTTTCTTTAGTGGGCAGATCCAGCAGACAATCACTTCCAGCCTCTGGAAGCCAAACTATAAACCCAGTGTGTTGGGGGCTATGGGGAAGGCAGAAAAGGCAGCAGAGCCCCCAGTTATGTGACATGACAGGTCTCTTGCAGGGGGGGTGCACAGGAAGAGGAGGCTCCTGGTGTCCAAGCTCTGTGCTCACAACAGCTGTCTGGGCTGTGGAACTCCTGTCCCTTAGACACCTGATGCTCTTGGGAAACATGCTTAGCAGACAAGCAGAATTTTGCTCCCATGGCCAAGTGGTGCTGGAGCTGCAGCCACAAAGGCACAGTCCCTGCCTGCTGCAGGCTGCTGCTGAGCTTGCCGCTCTCCTGTGCCAGCCCTCCCCTGCGGCTGACGCTGGACTTCCCTCCTCTCCTGGGTGGTGGGACTATAAAGCCATCCCCGGCTGGCAGATTGCAAGCTTGGCTGGCCTCCTGGGAGGACGCACGGGCCTGGCAGGGAGACACGACTTGCGTGTGCTTCTTGCCAGGTCCTGGAGAGAGGCGCGGGCTGCCCGGCTGTTCCGTGACCTCATCGGGATTCACGTCTGCAGACGGTGCTCTCCAGGAAAGCTGAGCAGGATGGGGCACATGGCTTCCAGCTGCGCATTCTTCAATTTGGGCTGTACAAGCCCCCTGCTGGAGACCTCAGCACAGCCTGGAGGCAGCTGGACCCTGAGAGCAAGTTCTCTGTAAAAATCTCCAAATCCTGAGCCTGAGACTGACCAGCCCACCCCCTGCAAGTGGCCTGGGAGATGTTGTCATGGGAATGTAACATTGGATTTATCTCCTTGCTTAGCAAATTTGCTTAGCAAATTAATTTTATGAATTTCCACAATTTTGAAGTAATAGTAAAACAACACATGTTACAGCACAGCCTACCTTTTCAGGTCCCTTCTGGGGACTTGTGCTTTTCAGGGTCCTTCTTGCTTCTGTCTAGTCAAGGTCCTTCCTGCCTCAGCTTGGGCTGCCCTGAACTAACAACATGCTCATCTCTGTGCCTCCAGAGCACTGCAGTTCATTGTTGCTTCACTCATAGTCACTGTCCTTGCCGTCACACCCCTGGTGCCAGCACTGTCCTGCCTGGGGGCTGCTGCTAGAGGTCTTGTGGCCACAGGAGCCTCCGGGTCCCTGCTACAAACTCTCCATCATCAACTTCAGTGCCTTCAGACCCACAGGGACAGTGTCCTGAGGGAGCAAGGTGGTTGCAAGGACAGGAGGGAAGGAGGGAGGGGCAGGCTTGGGGCAGAGTGGGAAGGGTGTCGTGTGCATAGGGCAGCTGGGAGGCTCAAGGACCTCAGGGAGGGATGGGACATGGGAAGAGGTGGGAGCTGTCTGGGGAGGTTGACCACAGGGGGCATCTAGGGTCCTGGGGTTGGTGGAGAACTCACCAGATCTAGTCTTATTCTGGGTGGTTTGGCAGCTACTGGGTGGCTACCTTCCTAAGATGTTACCTTGCCAGGAATCCCGCATGGCTAATGAACAGGAGAAGGGGCCAGGGAAAGTTGCAGGTCAGCAGAGTGGGCAGGAGCTAAGGAAGCAGCACAGCTCAGGGTCTGCTGACCCATGGATCATTCAGCTAATAACTGGAGAGATGTATTTGGGCCTGGGGATTTGGGTATTGAAGAGATAGAAGTTTTGCAGGGTGGAGAAGGTAGAGATAGGAAGGGCAGTGTATGAGTGACAGCACCAGCAGAAGCTGGAGGCTCCAGTGTGGTGCGTCGACTTTTGGCAGGGAGTCGGAAAGGTGATGTGATGGTACAGCCTAAAATCTCAGCACTGTGGGAGGCCGAGGCAAGGGGATCCCAAGTTTAAGTTCCACCTGAGGAACTGAATGAGACCCTGTCTCAAAATAAAAAATAAAAGGGCTAGAGATACAGCTTAGTGTAAAAGCCCTGAGTTCCATCCCCAATGCTGGGGGGGTGGGTTACATAAGTAAAATTCTACTGTGGTCAGAGACAGAGGAAGGAGAGATGCTCCCCAGAACAGGTCGTGGATCTGTGACTATGCCTTTGCCCTGGTAGTGTCCTTCTTGCTTTTTTGTTAATGCAAGGAGCCTTTTTAAAAGCATGGCTCTGCCTCCCCAAAACAAGTTTGAGAAGCCTCGTGTTTCTCAACCCCTTTACCCTGCAGAGATGCTGGTGGCCCCACGGCCGGGGCTCCCATTTCAGACCTCGGGTCCTGTTTCCCACCCATCCCCGCTCCGCCATGCAGGCATCCGTGCTGAGACAGATGTGGAATGTGTCTGCTGGATTCCAAGGTCCTGGATTACCCCAGCCGAGACTCCTGGCACCACAGGGAGGAGAGTTAAGCACCGTGCAGACCGTTGCCATGAACACGGATGTTTTGGCCGGGAAAACCCTAACAGATGCGCCGTTCTCGATAAGTCCGTCTGCTGGGGCTCCAACCTCTGCACCCACGGCTGTGCGCCTGGGGCCAGGGCTGGCCAAAGGCACTTTGGTCACGTGGTAATGGGCCACAGGCTTTGCACTGGTGGGGGATGTCTGAGTAATCCGGGCCCCTCATCCTGATCCTGCAGAGGCAGACGTCTGCTGGGTTATGAACCCGGCTTCTGGAGTTTCTGATTCACAGACCGGCGCCTGACCACAGCTCTGACTGCCAGAGTGGAGCGTGCCGCTTCCCGCCCCTCCTTGGGCATGGCCTGGTCCCTGAGCACAGGAAGAACTGGAAGGGAATAGGGAGCAGGGCTGGTTATGGCTGGCAGTGGCGCCAAGGCCTCTCACTCTGCCTTTTCCCTCTTGCTGACCATAAACACCAGCTGCCCCTGCTCTCCAGGCACCTACAGAGCTTCCAAAGCCACTGTCTGTCCACCTGTTGGATGGTGCCTGCACCAGGTAGCCCCGAAGCAAAGGCGCCATCTACAGGAGGAAGGATCTGTCCGTGCGGGCGGGGCCTGGACTCCCCTCTGTGTCTGGTCCCCAGGCAGGGGGCTGACAGGATGGAGTTGGCACCTGTCCCTTCCTTGGAGTCCTGGCGCCAGATTCCCTGCTAATGTCTTGTTTCCCACGGAAGCTGCTGAGCCGTGTCTGTGCCAGGGCCCCAACCTCACGGACAATCCATTAAACGTTGGCACAAAGCTGACCTCCACACTCACCAGCCAAGTGTGTCTTCTCGTCATTGTGACAGTTTGCAGCCAAGGTGTGTGACGTGCCTGCCTCTCATCTCAGGAGGTCAGGCCCAGAGGGGCTGAACAGGGTGCCTTTATGACCAGAAACCTAAGCTCCTCAAATGAGCCAGTGAGAAGCCACTGTGTGCACTGAGGAGGCACTCAGAAGAGCAGAAAACAGATTTGCATGGAACTGGGATGGAAATTGCCTTCCATGTGGCCAAAAGTGTTAGGTATGATGATTGTATTCTTAAAAACTTCAAAAAGTAAACCAAGCATGGTGGCACACACCTGTAATCCTAGCACTCAGGAGGCTGAGGCAGGAGAATCATTGTGAGTTTGAGACCAGCTTGGGCTACAAAGAAGTGAGTTCAAGACACTATCTCAAAAAGACCAAAACAAACAAACAAACAAACAAACAAACAAAACTTCAGAAAGTAGCTGCGCACGATAGCACACACCTGTAATCCCAGCACTCTGGGAGGCTGAGGCAGAAAGATTGCAAGTTCAAACCTAGCCTGGGCAACTTAATGACTTAATGACACCCTGTCTCAAAATGCAAAAATAGAAAAAGGGCTGAGAATGTAGCTCAATGTGAAGGCCTGAGTTCCATCCCCAGTACACACACATACACACACACAAAAAAAAAGAGGAAAGAAAAGGAAGAAGGGGAGAGAAAGAAAAGAAAAGGAAAAGAAAGAAAAAAAAAGTAGAAACCACAGAGCTTCCAGAAGGTGTCCTGTAAGCCCCATGTGGGTTTAGTGCTCTGTGTGTGTGCATATGTGTGTATATGCATGCATGCTTGCGTGTGTGTGTGTGTGTGTATGTAAGTGTATGCCTGCAGGTGCACTCCCACGTTGGATTTAGCTTTGGCTTAACTACACAGGCATGAAATGTGACAGTGTTAGGGTGAGCCTGAGTTTTCCAGGTTTTGAGTTTTGTTAGAGGCGAGAATCTGCTATGAGTACTGTGACCCTGAGCACAAGGCTTTGATGTCCACTTACCTCTCTGTCCTCTCTCGTGGTCGCTGCCCCATGATGCTTTCCACTGGGTCTCTTGGCCCTCTCATGGGCAAGCCCAATGCTGTTGGGGAGCCAGGCCTGTGCTCAGTCTCTGACTATGGTGCAGATGGCTGGGGGACACCAGACTCCAGCTCCCAGTGTATGGTCACCCCCTTCCAGCACCAGCCCCGTCGCATTTATGCCTTTGCTCTTAGGGGAAGTGAAATCCATGTCCATGAATGGTAGTGACACAGAGTTTCTTTTAACATACATTTCTTGAAAACTGCATAGTTTTCCTGTTCCAGGGTTTCACGTGGGTGGACTCGGCCTGTGTGTCTGTCCGGCTGCTCCCATGGTCCTGAGATCATGCTGCCTGCCAATGTAACAGCACTTTGGGAATGGCCCCAGGTCCCCATGCTTTCTCAGTGGCATTGACTATGTCTGGGTGCTGCTGAGCTTGGGCTCTGTGTTGGCCCAGCCCACCACAAAACAAACCCTTCCATTCTCTCTGTCCCCTCTGGGAACCTTGTTCCCTCCCCTCTGCTGCCCTGTCCTCTCTAACGCTCCCCTTACTGGCTGGGAGGCTCCCCCATCCCCTCTGGCTCCTCTTGTCCTCTTGATTTACTTCCTATGCACTGTTGGTGTCTGAGCCCATGGCTTGCTGGTCCTCCTTGCTGTGGTCTAGTGGAACAAATGGAAGGGACAGACATTGAAGGCCAACATCTGGGAATGGGCTGAGGCCAGGCAGCCATCATGCCCACAGCGATGTCTCTTCCTGGAGCAATGACTGGGATGGTTGACTGTCCAAAGCACATCAACGTGAGAGGCTGGCTGCTGGCCCCACAAAGCCACAGGGTGTTGGAGACTGGTAGCACCCAGTACTCAGACCCTGCCAAGAGCCAGCATTCCTGCAGCTGAGTGATGGGAGAGGAGGCCAGGCACCTGCTGGGCCATGTGGGAATGAGGACAGTGCTGGGTGAGCCGTACATCCTGCAGAGCGGCCTTGGAAGGGACTGCGGTGGATATAGCCAACTCTGAGCTCCATGCATCAAGGACAGGCTGGCCTCGTCTCAAGCCCAAGGCAGCTGGGGCTATGTCAGGCCATGGGGTCAGTGACAGGACAGTGACTACACAGGTGAACATCAGCACAGCCAGCCCAGTGGTGTTGCACCCAAGCCCACCCTTGCCTCTTCCTGTCCTTCACAATCCCTGCCCTCAGCTTCACCCCCAGCAGGCTGAGGGCTAAGGCCAATCATTTTGGTCCTATTTGCTCTTTTAGCAACTTGTCAGGGTGAGTAAAAGGTCTGCTGAGGCAAGGACATTTCTAGGAGCTCCTGGAAGGCTTTTGCATTGAAGAGAAGGAAAAATTGGGCTTTCTTCCTGTTGATGGTACTGGGATGGCATGTAGTGATTCCTGGAACTCTGGCAGCCTCTTGTGTTACCATGAGACACCTGATTAAGGGTTGAGCACCCTGCTGAGGCTCCAGTGCAGGAAGGAGAACAGTCCCCAGCTGCTGTGTTGGCCAACCCTAAAGCCTTCCTGCCTATCTTCCCCTCCCTTATTAGCTTTTAGCATTCTCAAATTTGGCTTTTTGTGTCTGGGTTTAAAAGCATGTGACCATTGTTCTCAGTTGTTGTTTTATCAAGTGATTCTGTAAACCAGAAGCTTCTGGTTCCTGGGAAACAATCCCAACTCTAACTCAGAAAATTGTTAAAAATGCTGGAAAAGGTACAGACTTTCATATGAAGCAGGAAGAATGAATGCGGAAGACAATTGGGCCAGAGCCATGAGGCCTCAAGATTAGCTGTCCTTGTGCCCAGGACCTGATCTACCCTTGGCCCAAATAATTTCTCCATGGCTTAAGGCATTCAGTTCTGAAGCAGCAGAAAGCCCAAGTCTGTGCCGCCTGCTGCAGTCCAGACATGGGAAGCGTAGGCTGAGGTTGCCCCCTTACAACCAAGAGCCCACCTGGCTAGCCAGGGCTAGATTGGCTGGAGCAGGCAGAGCCGTGCTGAGGGCTGGGGCGAGGGTGTGCTCCCTGCCTCCCTGCCTTCATGGTGGGCGCTCCGTGGGGTGGTCTGATGTTTACATGTCACCCTCCATCCATCAGCTCGATTCATAAACACACAGAGGCCCAGAGCCCAGTGGCCCCCGTTTGAAGGGGCCCAGGGAGGGGGAATCTAGCCTACTGGGGCTGCCAATGGGTGCCTGGGGATTCCAGGCACAGTGGGCACCATGGGCCCTGACCCGTCTCTCCCAGAATGTGGAGGGGTGGGAGTTACTCATTAAGCCAGGTGGGTGGGGTGAGCAAGCCCACCTTGAAATGAGATGCTGTTCACGCCAGCTCACTCAGAGAGCCCCAGCAGCTGGAATGTCCAGGTGGAGAGGTGGCCCTGGGGACCTGAGGGCTGGTGGCAGGAGCCTGCCTCCTCAGCTGTAGAGCATGATGCATGGCAGGTCAGTGTGTGTGAGGCTCAGAGACTGATCCAAACAGCCCTCACTGGGCTGGCCATGCTGTTGGCCAGGCCTAGTGTTAAAAACCACTGCTCCCATAGGGTAGCATAGAAAGCTTGTCTTTTCTTTTTGATGGTACTGGGAGTTGAACCTGGGGCCTTTCGCTTTGAGTTACATCCCTCAGCCCTTTTCAAATTTTCTATTTTGAGACATGATCTGCCTAAGCTACTAAGTTGCCCAGACAGGACTCACACTTGCAGTCCTCCAATGTCAGGTTCCCAGGGCACTAGAATTATAGGCATGAGTCACCATGCTGGCTGGAAACCTCTCTGAACCATCCCTAGAACCCTCTGGGCCATGGAGGGGGAACCTCCGCTGACATAAAAGGCTTTCCAAAGTGACCATCAGCTAGGTGGGTCTGCAGCCAGAGCTCAGGCCAGATGCCAGGATAGGCCTTCCTCCCAGCCCAGCCAAAGGGCACATGGAGGCTGGGCAACTTGGCTGTCCTGCCACCCTCACTGCCCTCACCAAACCTGTGATGTGTGCTGCATTCTGTGGGGCCTGTGGCATTCTGCCCACAGCCTCTGTGTTAATCATTGAACTGTTGATGACTGCAGACCCCACTGCCCTGCTCTAGGGTGAGGAGGGGCCACGTTGCTGGCAGGTGTATGACCCTGAGACCGTGTCCTCCCTGCCCACAGTGCTCTGTCCTTGAGTTCCATCCAAGGTCAGCTTTAAGTGACCACGACCAAGCACTGTACCAGGGGACCATCCTGGGGTTCACCACCTCAGGAAAGGAAGGAAAGATGGGGTGCCTTAGGACTATTGCTTGCGGGGAGGGGAAGTTATGTCTCCATGGAAACAGGACTAGGCCTGGTCTCTGGGCAGGCACTTAGACCTCGTGGCACTCAGATCTGTGTCCAGTGTTCAGGAGGAGGCATGGGTGAGGGTAAGAAGAGTAAAGTATTAGAGTTACACAGTAGAAAGGAGCCAAGCAGTGGTGACCCCCTGCAGTTGACCTCAGTATGAGCCCCCATGGGTGACGTCCACTCCCTCCCTCCCTCAGGGTACTGCCTCAGTCCTCCAGCGGCGATCCCCCAATGAGGAGTACGTGGAGGTGGGCCGACTGGGGCCATCTGACTACTTTGGTGAGTTGGGGTCCTTCTCTTTCTTTGGGGTGCTGGATGAGAAGCTGCATAGAGGCTAGCTGAGGCCTTGGGGTGGGTCCCAGGGGATTGCGCTGAGCTGTGAAGTGAAGCAGGTCCAGGGTTTTGGACCCCAGGATCAGCTGGTCCCTTCTGTGGCTGCTGAGAGGGCATGACCTTGTGGAAGGCCAGGCTTGGGAGGGATGCAGGGGTCACCCACTGCCAGCATTCCTGTATTCTCGGGTGTGTGTGTGTGTGCGCGCGTCCTGAGCACACCTGGGCTGGTACTGGCTGCTCCTATGGTTATAGGACAATGCTTTGCCTAATGAATGCTTTGATAGTTTATATAAATATATATCACATATTTGGCTGGCTACACTTAACACTAAACATTTTTGTGTACAGTATTTGAAATTCAAATTTGCCTGATGCCCATGGTGGTACTGGCTCTGAGGTAAGTGGTTTCTGAGAGCCCCACATCCCATAGAGCCCCTGACCATGCTCTCTTCATCCCCAGGAGAGATCGCACTGCTGCTGAACCGGCCTCGGGCAGCCACCGTGGTAGCTCGGGGACCCCTCAAGTGCGTCAAGCTGGACCGGCCACGCTTTGAGCGTGTGTTGGGGCCCTGCTCTGAGATCCTCAAGAGAAACATTCAGCGCTATAACAGCTTCATCTCCCTCACTGTCTGAGCCGCCACTGCCAACCACGTGTCTGGGCTGGGAATCTCAAGAAGTGGTTGGTGGCTGGTGGCCCAGCATGGACTCCCTTCCCTCTGGACTCTTTGTGGAATAAGTAATCAACTTGTGCATTTCAAAAACAAAGATCAAGAAAACAGAAGATATCCCAAGACCAAGGAGGCCACAGGCCAGCTTCCCTCCCCAGTGACCCTCCTGTTTGCCCCAGGGGCTTATTGGAGCCACCACAGCCCCTTCAAGTCTCCAGGGGACCTATGGTGTCAGATTCTCCAGGCATAGGCCCATTATTGGAAAGATCTCATCAGATGGAGTGTCCCCAAAGGGACATTCAGGCTCAAGGCAGAGATAAAGGCTGAGGAAAGAGGGCTATGCCTTCCCCCCACACTCTTCTCACAGGTCCCCAGGGGAACACTGGTTGGATCCCTGGCTCCTGACATGGTGACCTGAACTGTGGGCCAATGTGAGCATGGAAGGTTAGAGGAGCTCTCCTGGGTGGAGATTGGTAAAGCCACCCCTGGGTGGGTCACTTACTGCCTGGTACCTGGGCACCTGGAGCACCTGAGACAGTTAGCAGAGCCCGAGTTGCCTCACTGGAATGGGTAGGAAACCATTAAGTTTAGGACTTTACAATGTCTGGTGATGTGAGGGAAATTGTAAGGGAAGCCAGTCCTGGCCCCACCCCAAACCATCCACAGACCTGTCCCCTAGATGTGTCTCATGTCCAGTGATGGCAGAGAGCCTGAGAGCCCAAGGGGCCATCCCATCTTGTCCTTGCTGTGGCCAAGGAGGCCACCCTGCCGGTGAACAGCCCCTGTGCTTGCCCACCCCGCCTGTGCCCTTGGACTCTGTGGCTGTGCACTGCCCCCGGCCACTCCTGGTGTGCATGAGCTAATAAACGTGCAGTGAAGAACCGCTCCCCAGCCCAGAGCTCTTGGTCTGAAGTCCTTCCTGAAGAAAGGTTTTCTTTTCTTTTTTTAAAAATTGTGGTAAAATGCACATAACACAAATTTATCATTTTAACCGTTCTTAAATGTAAAGCTCAGGGACATTGTCTGCATCACCACGACCATCACAGATGGAATCCTCCTCCTGTAGAACACTGGCTCCTCATGCCTGCTCCAACCCATGTCCACCTTGTGGCCACCCTGCAGACCAGGTAGGAGGCCATGTTGTTGCTCATGGAAGGGACAGAGGGGGAAACCAAGGCTCTTGGGAAGAGGTTTGCTCAGGGCCATCAGAAACGGGTGCAGCTTGGGCCCCCTGACTGGCCAGGGCCACTGGTCAGATCTCTGTAGGCAAGGTAAGGAGACTGGGACTTGGCCTGGGCACACTGGCTGGCTCCATGTTGCTCTGGTCTTTGCACCTTTAGGTCAGGGGCCACTCTGCCTTCATTCCTTTAGGAACTCTCATAAACCTATGGATCCTCCCATGCTCAAGTCTCTGAATCCCTTGTGCCCTTGCAGCTGGGAGTCCACTCCCCAGAGTTCATGCTCTGGCCAAGGGACTGAAAAGGACTGATGCTCTGTTGAGTCCTCAAACAGGCAGTGCCCATGGGCTCCCCTCTATTGGCCATTCTAGGCACAGTGGCTTGGCCAATCCTGCCCCCAGCTCTGTCTCTAGCACTGCCCTGTGTGGCCTCAGCTTCCCCATCTGTAAATGGGCGTGACAACCAGCCAAGGCGGGTGGTAAGATGAGATCATCACCAGCTGCAAAGACGCTGGGCAGGGCCCACCACAGAGCCAGCCAGGATGATGACCTTGGCCAGGGCCTCCAGACAGTGGACAGTTCAGTCTCACCTCCCCCGGATCAGTGAATCAGCCGGACCATGGTGACTCACACCGAGGCTGGGCAATTCCCTCCTGGACCCCACTGCCATGCTGGGCAGCAAGGTGGACCTGGGTTGAGGGTGCTCTCATTTGGAGATGAGGTGCTGCAACTGCCATCATGACCATCCCAGGCTGCTGTGCCCAGCCCCCAGAGATCTGGCCACCTCTGAGTGCTGAGCACCCCTGCCCTGCACAGGGGCCTCCACTGAGTTGACTTCCTTCATCCCAGTCTTGTTTCCTGAGATGTGACCAAATTAGGAAACTGACGTCTGACTCCTCTGCCCACTTTCAAGTCCCACTGGTCAAAGGCTTCTCCCCACCCTTTGAAGATCATCTAGCCTGGTTCTGTCTTGCACCTCTAAGGGTCCAAGGTTCTAAGTCTCTCACTCTGGACCTATGGACAGAGGCCATGTGTGCTGTGGGCTGCCAGGGCCCTCAGAAGCTCTGCATGGGACCTACTCAGCAGAGATCCTGCATGTGTGTGCATAGTGGAGTTTTAAATCTGCCAGGCAGAAGGTCATTGGGTTGTTTTGCCCAAAACACCATCTCCTGATTTTGGTACCAGCAGGAAAGTACTCTGGGAGCAGCCTCCCACTAGGACAGAGCCCTGTGTCATCCTACAAAAGACTTCCCTTACAATTTACACAACCAGCCCCCTCACCCACCTCTTGGTGGATTTCTTTGGGGAAGTCTGGCTGATGTGTTTCAGGAACATGTTTGGCAGGGAGCCTGGCATTGATCTGTCCAAAAGGCCAGCCTGGAGATGTGCAGGATTATAAACTCACCTAACTTGCCTCAAGCTCTGATCCTCATTCTCCTAGCTGTGTGGCAGCAGGCAAGTTCCTTACCTTCTCTAAACCTTGATCATCTCATATAAAACAGAAATAGGAACAGAAGCTTCATTTTCACATTTTAAAGATTTTTTTAGTATGTATTTGCGGCATATGATTATGTTCATTGTGAGGAGTTGGTACACATGCGTAACACGTCTTGATTCCTTTTACCCCTTGAGGTTAGGGTTTAATGTGAAGTGAGATTGTGCTTAAAGTGTTCTTGGAGAGAATCGGACCAGAGGAAGCTCAGACTCAGAACTGCTATCATATATAATGACCAGTAATGACCAGACCTTAGGACCCTAAATCCTCAGTGAGGGTTCCTAGGTGCTGCTTGGTCCTTGGCCTCCCTAAATCCTTAGTGAGGGTTTCCAGGTGCTGCTTGGTCCTTGGTCTCCTGGAGTTGGATGTGGCTATGCTCCTGCCATGGCATGCAGCAGAGTGTCCCCTTGGGGGAGAGGTGGATCCTCTTGCCATCTGTGTCCAGTCTCCCACAGTGTGACCCAGGACCAGGCAGGATGTGTTCATGATGAGAGGGAGTGATTGGCCCTGCCTGGGTGGAGGGGCTCCAAGGTGAGGTATCCACAGAGGTGGCCCCCATGTCCTTGGAGGTGAGGTGGCATTTCTTTGGTGGTCCCCATATACTTACTCCTTCAGTCCTTCAATAACCAGTCAGGGAGAAGAGGGCCTAGGGTGACCCTGCTGTCCCCTTGTCCCTATTGACTCACCTCCAGGGAAGGGTAACCTCTACTCAGCCCCAGGAGCAGCGGCCCACTGGCACTAGTTCACAGTGCGTCCAGGCTCTGTCCCATGAATCCACCCACGAAATCCACTGCAGAGCCCAGTGTATAGAAGAAGATGCTGGTCTCAGAGGGGTGCTCATGAGCACATGGCACAGAGGCCTCCAGGGAACTGGGTCTGAGTCTTCCCCATTGACTGGGCCTGCTCTGCCTGTCTTAAGCTATAAAAGCCTATTTATGAACCTAGCCACCACCCCTGGGGCCTGGCCAGGTTCCTCCTTAGGTCAGCCAAGCTTCCTGGGAATCCCCTGGGAAGTCCTGGGCTTGGCTGAGGCAGTGTGGGGTGAGGGGCCCGGACCAGTCTCTTCTCCTTTGCCCTGTGACCTGGGCCTGTAGGGGCTGTCCCTAGAGCCACTCACCCTCACCTCCTCCTTCTCTGGGCTGAGAATGGAGTGTGGGGTTAATGGGAGCCGCAGAAGGGCTGGTGCCACCTTGATTGGCCATGGAGTCTAGGCTGCAGGGTCTAGGCCACAGATGGAGTGACAGCCCTGTCCTTGGGGAGCCTCCTGTTCTGATGGGGCAGCAGGACAGGATGCAGCTCCAGAGGTGTGTGAATAAAACAGTAGGGGCTGAGGGGCTCAGCCAGGGATGATCCTGGGACAGGAAGGAAGCCAGGGACTGTCTTGAAGGTTCCAAGCCCAGGTGAACCCTGAGCAGGTATGGGGCCACCAAGCTGCGGACCCTGTATTGGGTGGGGTGGGGGACAGGAGTGGGGTGTGAAGGCTGCCAGGTGTGTAGGTAGAGGGCCTCAGAGGGAGACTGGCAGAGTGCCAGGTGGGGTTTGCTTCATCTTGGAGGGGCAGCTGTGATCCAGGGCTGGTCAGGGCGTTTGTCTTGCTGATGGATCCTTGGAACCCACCTGAGGCCAGGCGGGGTGGGCACAGGAGAGGGGAGCCCAGCCTCACTAGACTGCAATAGCCTTTGGTCACACTCACTGCCAAGGCGGGGGCCTAGGGCCACAGAGTTCATGCTCTGCAGGAATCTGTGCAGAGGCCAGCCGGAGGGACCCTCAGTCCTGCTGCCCTTGCCTTTAGGGAGGCAGGCTCCTCCCAGAGGCAGGAGCCCAGACCAGAGTGGACATGGGGATGCTGAAGCCAACCCTAGGCTGCCTGGTTAGTGTCCTCTGGCCCTGCCCTCTAAGTAAGTCTAGGCAGCTGAGAGTATGGTGAGGACTTGGGCATAAGCCTCCCAGAAATCTGCCTCCCTCCTCCCCACCTGGGGGTGGGGAGTGGGGA
The DNA here is from genome assembly GCA_004027455.1 of Hydrochoerus hydrochaeris. NCBI lineage: Eukaryota > Metazoa > Chordata > Mammalia > Rodentia > Hydrochaeridae > Hydrochoerus > Hydrochoerus hydrochaeris. The sequence goes on along the minus strand of PVLA01000523.1, from coordinate 343,758 downwards.
CAGGAAGTACCAAGCCTACCAAGTTCTGGGGTCTGGCCTGGCAGGATCAGGTGGGGAAAGGAGGGGAGGGGAGGGGAGGAGAGGGGAGGAGAGGAAGAAGAGAGGAGGGAACTGGAGGGGAGAGGGGGAGGAGAATGGAAAGTGCATTCCAGACAAGTGACGCTGCTGTGAAGTGGGGAAGGTCCCTGGATTGGCTCCCCTGAGAGGGAGATGGGAAGGGTGGGGCAGGCTGGAAAGGAAGATTCCTGCCCTGGAGAGAGCTGCCTGGCCACATCCTTCAGCCTCCTCTGGAAGCCTCTTGTCATATTCCTCTTGGCCCTGGACCAAAATATCCTAGGGGCAACTTAACTGGGCAGGGGTAGTGGCTGAGCTGGGCCTCTCTGCCCCTGTCCTGCCCAGCTCAGTGCACACCTGCTGTGCCTCAGAGCCCACCCAGGGCTGCCCATGCCCTGGCTGCCTGGCCTCTGAGGCTCTTGGGTGACCTCTGGGCCAGTGGGCACTCTGAGAGGGACAGAGCCATGCATCCAGTCTGACCGAGCCTGCTGCTTTCAGCTCCACAAGCTAGCTCAGGTGTCCGAAGCTTCAGGTATGTCCTAAGTGCTTTCTAAATTCCAGGATTTCTTGCTTCTGGCAAGGCTTGGGACCAGGCTTGGGACATCAAGGTGTCAGATGACAGACGAGGCCAGGGTCTGGACCCTACAGCCTGGCTGGTCTCCACCTGGAGCCAGTCTGGATGCATGGGGTGGGGTCTCTTCTCAGACACCCAAGGCTATAGTTGGCTGGGGATTCCTGGGAACTGGGGTGGTGGTGGTAGTGATGTCATTTTGGGAAGGAAACATGCAGGAGTGTGACCTGCCAGGCTCCCCTTCCTTGGAACCTCCACCACCCAGAGGGCTTATTCTCTCCCCAACAGGATCCTTTCTTACCTACAGAGGAGGCTGAGGGTGCCCAGACAGCCCTGGTGGGCAGTTCAGGGGCCTCACAGTGACCAAGAGTCAGGTGTTTGTGCCCTGTGGTCCTTCCTGTGCTGATGGGGGCTGGAGGGAATAGGCTCTGAGGACATTTCCGGGACAAACTCCTTCAGCAGCATCCCCAAGGGCCACTTTGCTATTTTGTCCATTATCTTTGAGGCCTCAGAGGCTCAGTCAGAGAGGCGAAGCACAGTGTGGGGCGGAGCTGTCCCCCAGCCCTTTTGTACCCAGGAGGCCAATGTTCTACGGTACTCACAGGGCCTGCATTTGGCAGGCAACAGAAGTGTGATGTCCTCTGGGCTGGAGGTGCACTGTCCCTTCAAGGGGTCACTACTACAGGAATGCTGGGAATCCCCTACCCTAAGTGGACAGGGTGGGGGTGAGATTACCTGTGGGACTCTGCCTGCCCATGGGGGAACCAGCACAGGTGACATGGGTTGGGGCAGAGTCTGAACAGGTCGAGACTTTGCTGAACCCCTGAATACAGTGGGGGAAAAGCTTCCAGGCAGGAAGGATATGCCCCTGGGTAAGCTGGGTGGCCCCTCACAGGGAATACAGGTGACTCTTCAGAGGGTGGGCTCTGCCAGTTTAAGTCCAGTTGTTTGTCCTCTCATTGCCTGAAGGGCCAGACTGGAGGTGGATGAAGTTCCTGCCAGCCATGCTGTGACCTCAGGCTGGCAGCTGGCATAGGTCCCCACATAAGTGTTTGCACCATAGGAATGGGTGAGTGCTAAGAACATGGGGCTCCGGCTGTGTCTTCACTGGGACTCCAAAGGCCTGGGCTCCCTGCAGCTGCCTTTGGCCTCCCATGGTCCTTTCTCCAGGAATAAGCACAAGGGTCCTTTACAGCTCTGGCTGCTACTCTGTCCTGGTGATGTCCCTGTCCCCTCCCCTGGAGGCCAGCTGGGCTTGGCACAGCTGAGTCTGATCATGTAAGGTGGCCTTGACATCACATGGCACCAAAGGCTAGCCTGAAAGGGGCTCAGCTCTGCTGTGAGGAAGCAGTCTGGTGGGGGAGCAGTGTCCACTCGGTGCTGGCACCAGGGCTGACTGCAACTGTGTGGTAGATCTTGAGCCACGGCACCCTTGCTGAGCCCTTTGTGAGTTCACGGTGGGCAGAAATCTTGGCAGATAGCAACTACATTGCATTGCCTGCCGGAAGCCCTCCAGTGACTTCACCCATAAAACCCAGACCCCACACTTTGGTCTCAAGCCCCTGAGATCTGCTTTACAGTACAGCATCTCTAGCCCATGGCTTCCTAGGGTACCATCCCCTTTTGCCACACTGGTTCCTGCCTCAGGGCTTTTGTACTTGCTATTGCTACTCTACCTAGAACATGTGGCCTAGATCTTCCAAACTGGCTCCTTCTCCATGCCTCCCTTCCCTGCCACCTGAAATGTCACACACTTGTCATTTGTTTCATTGTTTCTTGGAGACTCTGAGCTCCATGAAGGTCTGTCGCTATGTTGTGACCCATACTTAGCCCAGTGCACGGCACATAACTGCTGCATGAATGTGGCTGTTACTCAGTGGAGGAAGCTGAGTTTCTAAGAGGCCAAGAAGCTTGCTGAGGTCACACAGGGCTGAGGATGGGGAGGGCAGGGCCATGTACGCAGGGCAGGTGGCCTATATACTAACCCCACCTGAGGTCCCTGGAGCTTGCTGTCTCTGTGGTGCTGCAGCTGGGTTGGCTTTACTGTACATCCATGCACTGTATATGTTAAGACTAGCTCTGTCCTGTAGAGATATCACGTGAGCTACAGGTCATTTTAAATGTTTTAGAGTCTGGGTGGTGGTTTGCACCTGTAATCCCAGTAATTTGGGAGGCTGAAGCTAAAGGATTACACAAGTTCCAGGGCAGCCTAGGCAATTTAGGGAGACTCCATCTCAAAAATTTAAAAAGGGATGGGGATGTAGCTCTCTGGGTTCAATTTTCAGTACCACTAAAATAAGTAAGTGTACAAAGTAGTAACAAATGAAATGAATTATAACCATAGTTTATTTAACTTAATATATCCAAAATGTCATCATTTCAACCAGTAATTAGCATAAAAATTACTAATGAGAAATTTTATTCGCTACTTTTACACTAAGCTGAAGTCTGTATTCTGAGTGACTATTGAAATGCCTGATGACACACCTGACTGGTACTCCTGTCCTGGAGAGGACCTAGGCTCTTCAACCGTATTGGTAAAAGCCACTAAGTGTCCCTTAACATGACCTTTTCATTCATAAAATATTCCCAAGATGATTACACGCTTGTGTGCTATTTTAGACTTCACTTCTGTTTGTGTATTTAAACAAGAAAGTAAAAATACTTAACAGAGTGAAAAACAACATAAGAGAGTGCCTTCCCACCCTGCTGGCAGCTTATCTCCCCTTCTGGGGAGCCTGAACTGGAAAGGCCTGATCCTTAGCCTCGGGGCCTGAGATAATGACTTAATTAACGCCTGCATCAGGCACGTTTGATCTTCAAGAAGCTGGCCCACATGGTTGAGCTGCTTCTGGATTAATTGTGCAGAACTAAGAAAGCCTTGCCCAGAGATAAAGGGATGGTATTTCGTCACTACAAATTGTCCTGAAATCTGCTCTGGCACTGGAGACTGAGCCTGGATTTAGCATCCAGCTGGCCTCACCCAAACAGCAGCCCAGTGTCACATTGGCAAGGGTCCCAGGCCTCTAGGTGTGTGCCAGGGCTTCTCCTAGGACAGAGGAGCTGGCCTGTGGTGGATACCTCTGTGCAGCTAAGTTCCACATTTTCCAGACAAGGGAACTGAGTTTAAGGCAGGCTAGGGACAAATCATGGCAATGAGGCCAAGGTCAAGAAAAAACTTGGATATCCCTCCCCTGCCCAACCCTACCTTGAGATGGGTTCTGGTAGGTCAGCCCTACTGCTACAGCACAACATCTGCCTTCAGAGTTCTGGCCATAAGCTCTAGGTACAATGCAGTTGCCAGCTCACACCATGGAAGATCCTGGATTGGGTATCCTACAAGCCTGTAAATGGTTCTGCTTCCTCTCAGTATGTTTTAGGTTTGCTAAATAAATGTGAATTGAAATTATGCACAGAAAGAGCTTGGCATCAGCCTGGCACAGTCCAGGTGCTCAGCAAGCATCAGTCACTACTACTAAAATAATAATGACCCCACTAACCGAACACCTACTAGTGCCAAGTCATGGATGGAGCGCTGAACATGCAGAGTGAGGATAGGCTGGGGTTGGTTTTAAGCGGAGGGCTACATACAAACGGCACTGGGTTCTGGAAGAAAGGCTGAATCTCTCTGGGGTCTTGGGTGGTGTCTGGAGGAAATATGCAAGATGCAAACCTCAGCGAGGCACAATAGAAGCCTGGGCCCTCTTTGGGTCCACTTGGTGCACCTGATACCTTAATTATGGGCCCGCGGGCAGGTCAAGGCGTGCATGGGAGCCCGAGGTCGGCCGGAAGTGTGGGCTCCGGGGGCGACCGGACTCAGCTGCCAGGTGTACTTTCTCTCCTACCAGTACCCAAAGCCCAGAGTTCCTCACTGCGCCAGCTCTTTCCGCCCGGGGCCCTCTGACTGACCTCCGGTCGCCCACCGTCCCTCGGACGCGCTCTTGTTGGTAGGGCTGAACTTTTTCCGCTGGCAGCACATGGCCGCGATTTCTCCGACACCAAGCCGCGCCAGTCGGCCTTGAAGTCCGCGCCGCACAGCCAGGACCTGGGCGGGAATGCCCCGCGGAGCCTGGGGTGCCGCGCCCACGCGCTCGGGCAGCGGCTCCCACGCCTCTTCCAACTCAAAGTATATTTAGCCTCATTATCAAATGTTTGCAGTGAACCGTGTGAACCGCCTAATAGCGGCTGGAAGTGAAACTCGACTCCCAGCCAGAAGGAAGCATGTGATCCCTTCCACCCGCTGGGATCACGACGGATAGGGCGGGACAGGTGCTGCGGCCCCCCGCACGCGCGACTCCGCCAGGCCGCCTGGCTCGGCTCGCACCTCTCCACTCGCGGCTCCAAACCTTAACACACTCCTCCTCACAGTGTCCCCCTAAGAGCTGAAATGAAGAGTCTGGAGTTTGATTGGAGGAAAAGGTGACAGGGAGGAGGGGAGAGGCCCACGCGGCGTGGTTCTCATCCAGGGCTCTGGCCTCTTGGAGCAGGCGGTCCTACCGAATCTCTATTTCCAGTTCCCAGAAAACGGTGTCTAGGGGTTCACTTTTTCCTAGAGCTGGGGTAGGGACGCTTTTTTGGGGGGGGGGTCCGGATTCCCTGTCCCAAGCAGGACGCACGGGGGCTCGACGGCGCGTGTGCCCGAGGCCCCCCCCGCCCCCGTCTGTCGCGCGGCTGCGCAAATTCTCACCACCCTCGCGCCGTCGCTGTTGTCGCCATGGCGACGGGTCGCGGTTTTATTTTTAATAGCTGCTGGCGATTCAAGAGATGCCTGCGCCGCGCGCCCCACAGCTCCCGCGTCCCGGGGTGAGGTGCCCAGGCTCCCGCCTAGGGTGCCCCTTTCCGCATCCTCGGATTTGCCTTGCCCGCCTTGAACTCCAGCTGGGCGCCCCTATAGCGCCAGGCGGGTAAGGTGGGCAGAGCGAAGCAAAGTCCACGCGGGGTCCCAGGAACCCGCAGCTCCATGCGGGGGTTGGGGCCGGGAGGACTCGGTATCCTGTCCGCAATGCAACCCGACCTTCCTCCCGGATTCCCACGCCCGCTGTCACTCGGGGTCCTTGAACCCCAAGGAGGTCTCCTCGCGTCCCCTCTGCCCGCGAGGAACCCAAGGCCGAGCAGGTCACGACGCGCACAACTCCCGGGATAAGAAGGTGAGGGCTCAACCCGGGATCGCCTTCCAGAAAGCCCCTCCAGAGCAGCAGGAGGCTCCACCCGGACAGACGGCCGGGGTTTCAGGTGCTTCTTCACCTTTCCAAGTTTCCCTGCTCTGCCTGGTCCTCCATCCTGACCATCCGAGGGGTCGCGGTGGGAGAGTAGGGGAATGCGGGCATGTGGAGGCGTGTAGACGCGGGACCTCCGGGAACAGCAGGGGAGGACCCGCCCCAAGGTCTTTGAGGGCAGGCGAGCGCCCCCGGAGCGCCCTGCTGACTCCGCCTTTGAAATGCCGGAGTCCACCGAGCTAGGGATGAAAGGCCCTAGCAGGGCTGTGCCTTTGTCCGGAGGGTGGGCGGCTGTGGCGCTGGGGGGGGGGGAGGCGGTGTTAAACCACGGGACAGAGGTGATGCCGGAGTGGGCGGAATTTTCGGCTCACGACCCATCAGGTGTCTCCTAGTCCCCAGGAGCCTAGAAGTCTAGTTTTGGAGTCGACAAGACACCACCACCAAACACACCCGTCAGCATGTCCCCTCAAAGGAGAGCACCTGGACTAGCCGTCGGGTTGAAATCCCACCGGTCTAGGCGGGTATAATCCATTGCGACCTGCGCGCCCTTTTTTGAGGCGGCAGAGCAAACCGCCCAGCCCGGCTCCGACCTGGGTCTGCGCCTTTCTCCCCACAACGCGCATGGTGCTGTGCCTTGGCCGGAGGTGGCGCTCTGTGCGCCCCGCGGATTCCGACGCAGAACCCAAGGGTTCCTCAGTAGCCTCTTTTCTCTTCATTCCGTCCAGCCCCAATTCCCGGCTCAGGACGCGGCCTGGCTTCTCGCGAGGGAGTGGGTACTTGGCGCAGGGTCTCAGGGTGGGGATGAGGCGGGCTGCAGCCCCCCTCTCCGATCTGGGTTCCTTCCCACCTCGAAATGTGGGTGGAGGCTCCTCAAGCAGGTGCCCCAGGCTTCGGATCTTGGGCGGGGGCGCGTGGCAGCTGCCAGGTGAGTGCCCCAGACGCGCCCTTAAAACCGCCCCACCTATCCCCAGAGGCTCACCCCTCACCAGACTTTTATGGAGAGGGGAAGACAGGGGCCCTGGGACCTAGCGGTGGAAAGCGCCTGAGCGCAGCGCCGGGCGGGGGCCAGGCCGGTTCTCATGCCGTTTTTGGCGCAGCAGCTTTGGGCGCTGCCCTCTGCTGCTGCCGAGGCCCGGGAAGGCGAGCCGCCGGCGGCAGCGCTTCTGCGGCGGCCTCCTCCCCTCCCCGCCCGGTGCCGCAGAATTGCATCTGGCACTGGAGGGTGGGCAAGCTCGAGGGAGGGGCGCGCGGAGAGACCCGGCGCCAAGGCTCGGAGCTGGGCGCGGGTCTCTGATGGATCTCGGTGCCCGTGTGAGCGCGTGTGTGGTCACTGCAGCGGCGGCCGTAGCCAGACCCGGCCCTGTCCGCACGACCCCTTCAGCCTTCCGAGGTGCAGGTCCGGGGCCCGGAATCCGAGGGAGGCGGGGGCGGGGGCGGGGGAGGGGCGCGGCGACGGCGGCGCTATAACCCCCTCCCCGCGGCCCGCGGGTTCCACACGCGCGTCCTGCGGAGCCGCACAACTCCATCGAGTAGGGCCTGCCAGAGCTGCCACCTCCTCCTCCTGCTCCTCTCCCCGCGGCGGCGGCGCCGACTCGGCCCTGCGCCCGCCCTCAGGCCCGCGCCCCCGCGCGGGCGGTGCAGAGAGGCCCCGGGCTCTGCCCGGCCCTGGCTGGTGGAGGGCGGAGCACCGCGCGTAGCCGAGGGCGCGCCGCGGAGGGGCGCACGCAGGCCGCCGGCCGCGCCGAGCTGGGCCGTGCTGTGCCCGGCCGGGCAGCGGCGTTGGTGGCTAGAGGAGGCCGGAGGCACACGCAGGCCCGAGGTGGGCGCGCGGGGCAGCCCGCGGCCCGCAGGGAGCGCGCGAGCCGGCGCCAGGGCCCAGCCTGGCGTCCAGACAGGTGATCGGCGGTGCGGCCACGGCTCCGGCCTCGCTCCGGGGTCCCTCCTGGGGCTGATGCCCGCAAATATGCGGAATTACCGGCCGGGTCGCTCCTAAAGCCAGCGCCGGGGATCCAGCGCGGCGGCGGCCAGGACGGGAACGCACCAAGGAAGAAGCCCAGCCCCCGCCCTCCGCCCCTTCCGTCCCCACCCCCTACCCGGCGGCCCAGGAGGCTCCCGGCGCGGCGGGCGCGCACTCCCCAGCCTCCTCCTCTTCGCGGGCGCCGCACTCGCAGCTCGCGCCGGGCGCGCTCCGCCGGCTCCCTCTCCGCGCCGCCCTCCTCCGGGCCGCGCTCCCTGAGGGATGGTACTGAATCTCGCCGCCACAGGAGCCCGGCTGGAGCGCCCGCCCCGCGGCCTCGCCTCCCCGCCGAGCCGCCAGCGCCTCGGGACGCGATGAGGACCTGGACTTGCTTGCTGCTCCTTGCCTGCGGATACCTCGCCCATGCCCTGGCCGAGGTGGGTGCCACCCCCGCGCCCCAGCCCCTTCCCGGCTCCCTGGACGCACGTCCCCCGCGGTCCCTGCGGGCCAAGGCACCCAGGTTCTGCAGGGACGTTTGATTTCTGATGGAGGTGGTCTGTTTTTAAATTTCCCCAACTGGGTTCTATTTTCTGCCGTGCCCAAGTGTGTCTGGTGAGTTTCCAGCGTGTTGCGTCGCTCTGCCTCGGAGGGACGGGAGAGCGGCGAGACAGACGAGTGGGGAGAAAACTTCGCGGGGCGCGGGCGCCTCCCCGGGGAGGGGCAGCCGGGGCGCGGCGGTGAAGGGGGTGTGAGTGAGTGCAGAGCCTTGGGCGGGCAGCGGGGCTGCGGCGGAAGCCCAGGGTGGGCACTGCCGCGCGGCAGCCCGAATTCCTAGTCTCCGATCCCGGCTGGGCGCCTGGCCGGCTCAGTCCCGCCTGCCCCGGGCCTGCTTACAGGTGGCTGAGCAAGGCAGCTGGGGCCGGGCCTGCGCCCGCGCCCTCCCACCACCGCCGGCGTCCCCACCCCCCAACCCAGGTCCCCAGGAGCTTAGCTGTGATGAATGACTTTCCACAGCCCCTGTCGTGGGAACTTAGTGTTTGAGCCCCCTCCTCGAACCCCTACTCCCTCTAAAAACGTGGAGGGGAGGGTGGAGGCAGAGTGGTGGGAATGGGCTGGGCAGGCACGGGAGAGCCAGGAGGTGGATATTTAACCCTAGCTTGCCCTGCAACCTCCCCCAGCCGCCGGCTGGATTTGGGTGTCCTAGTCGGCGCTAGGGCCGCGGCCGGGGCGGGGCGCGCGTGCCTGTGTGGCGAGGGGAGACCCTCTCCTCTGCCCGGGCTCCGCCAGGATTCTGGGGCGTGAAATTTAAGACCCTGGCTAGATTAAAGTGTTGGGGCTGCCGCGACTTTCGTCGTCGACCCGTGACGCATTTCGATTCGCTTTTTCTAGATGTCGGTCTCACTGTTAAACCAGAAACTCCGGAGCCCCTCGCGCCCCCAGACCCAGTAATTGACACCCATAGGGCAGGGCTGCTGGCTTGCGGCGGGGTGGGGGTAGGGGGGATTTTGTTCCGATGCGTAAAAGCAGGGTGGGTGTCCTTTTGCAGAGGGTGGACAGGGATTGGGGCAGCAACTTGGGGTCTCACCACCCCGGGCGCTGACTGTGTGGTCTGCTTGCAGGAAGCTGAGATCCCCCGCGAGCTGATCGAGCGGCTGGCTCGCAGTCAGATCCACAGCATCCGGGACCTCCAGCGACTCCTGGAGATAGACTCCGTAGGTAAATCGCGCCCCTACCCTTGGCGCGGGGAGGGCGCGGGCGGGGAGAGAGTGTGACAGAGCCGCCCCCCAGCGCGCGGCCGGGCCGGGCGCCGCGCAGGAGCGCACCGAAAGGTCAGAATCCACTCCCCGGCCATAAATGCCCAGGCGCATGAGTCAGGCGTTTCTCTTCCAGTCGCCACTTTCTCTTCAGTGGCTGCTGAGGGCTCTTCGCTTGCTCCGGGAATGTTTTTGCGTTTGAGGGAAACGCTGTGTGTCACAGAAAGTTCAGCAGCATAGAGGGCGCCCGGGCCAGGGCTCGGTGTGTGTCTGAGGAGCGCGGGTGGGCGCACAGCCCTAGCTTGTGCGCTGGGCGGTCTTCCTGGTGAGGCCCCGAGGGCGCGCGGACCTGGCTGGACCGGCCCCTTTGTCAGGGGAGTCGGCTGGTGCGGTGCTCCCTTTGGGGCTGGGCCTCTGTGGCTGCAGGAGGCCTTTTTTTTTTTTTTCACGACCCAATAAAAAGGCGCGCCTTGGACACATTTCTGGGGGCTATTTTTGGGGCTCACCCTCAGGGGGCCTGGATCTGAGCCACTTTAGAAAACAGTTTATTTGTAAATGCTGAGCTTTGAAGCAGTGTTGGGCTAGATCTGGGTAGCAAGGGTTAAAGGGGTTTTTGTGGTAGTGCTGGGGTCTGTACTCCCTCTGGGCTGAAGAAGGAGATCTCCACGTCTTCGTGGCGCCCTTTTGCAAATTAACACTTGGCCTGGGGAACTCCATCCTCAGCGCTGACCATGGAGATAAAGCCTGCGGGGAAATTTCTTACTGGCTTGAAAAACAGATTGGAGATGGACTTGTCAGAGTAAGGAGAGACAGCTGAAGTGAAGACTTTTAAATGAAATGAAGATTTCTGTCTCCCTGCAAACTACTTGGGAAAGGGGTGGGGGGGGTGGGGGAATTAAGTAAAATCACATGGTCTAGTCATTTGGAAATTTGTACCTAATTATGGTGGTGGAGAGGCCTGCGCTGTTTTCATTGCATGCCAAAACCGTTTTCTAACAAGGCTGTGGGTTCTGCAGTTCTGTGACCCAGGAAATCCTTTGCCTGATCCTTATCTGGAGTAGGGTAGGGTTTCACTTGCAGATCAGAGCCGGGCCAGGGGGAATTTTGATCTTGTCCCTTCTTGATGTGCAAGCCTGGGGCAAAGGATTTGGCTTGGGTAGCTGGGGAAGACACTCTGGTTTTTGCTGGTCCCTGATAGATTTGGAGATTTGGGGCAGCTGCCTCCCAGAGAGTCTTGGCAGTTGAGGTCTTGGATGACTGGGCCTCCCTCCTGTGGGTGTTGGTGCCACAGGGAAATGGGCCATTCACTTTCTGCCAGGACCATTCTTATTCTGGTCTCTGCAGCTCCGCCTCTCCACCCCCTACCCATTAACATTTTAGCTTTGCTGTTCTATGGGGTTTGCTGACTGCATTCCTGACCTAAGGGCTTCTGGGTTGGGGCCTAGCAAGGATACACCTCCTGTCCTAGCAAGTGTCAGGTTGTCTCTGTAAGTGTGTGTGTGGGTAGGTTGGGCACCATCCCTGCAATCTGCCTTCTCCCCTGCCCAGTGTGTGGCAGGGTGGAGATTCCAGTCCTGTATATGTGTCAGGTGTTTTGGGGTCCAGATGAGATTTGCTCAGAACCCTGGAAACAGTGAGACCAACTCTCCTCTCTCTCCCTCAGTTTGGAGATGGAGATCTTTTGGGACCGAAACTCCAAAATGAGTCTCTTTCCTCTTGATGCAGTACCCTAAGATGTGGAGACTAAAAACAGGAGGGTCTGTCAGACCTGAGGACAGGGCTGGCCCCTGCACTCTTGTTCCTACCTGAAATGAGCCCATTGCTTCAGACTACTTGCTGGATTAGGTTGTAGGTATCTTTTGGTGGTCCAGACTCAGACAAAGCTGCCATCCCAGCTCTGACCTCCTTTCCAGGTCTAGTCAGAGGCATCCTTTATCCTGTTGGGAGCACTGTCCCCTGGTAGGAGCTCATGACAGTGTAGGGGAGAGACTAATGAAGAAAGGGGCAGGGTCCTGGGATAATCCAGTGTGACTAACCCTGCTGCAGTCTCCAGGAGACTCTGGGGACAGGGAAGTTTGCAGGGTGCAAGGAGGAGGCTTTGAGGTGTCCCAGGCCTCACCTAACTCCTCCCTTGAGTGGGTGGGGCTTTGTACCTGGCACACCCCGTCTCCACTGTGTCGATGGAAACCTCCTAACCCTGCCGCTCCTGGCTGGATCTTGTGCTCTGGAGGCGTGCATTCCTGTAAGTGCTGGGGAATGTGGTGAGCCTGGAGCAATTGGAATATGCACTGGAGAGGAGAGGGATGCTGGGTGGCTTTCTCAGGCTGTTTGGGCTCAGAGACCAGTGTGAGTCTTGGGGTGACCACCAGCCAGCTGTAGAGTTGGGGCCTCTTTGTCCTGTGTAGTGTGGCGGCTGGAGCTTTGTTCGTCAGAGTCGGCTGGCCAGGCGCCCTGGGTCATTGAGTAACTGATACATAAACATCCAGGCCACTCACACACCCTACGAGGACAGGGCTGGAGGAGTTTCCCTTGTCTTGCATGATGTCTGTGCATAAAGACAAAAGGGAAACCGACTGATTAATTGTCTTAAGAGAGTTTGGAGACTGCTTCCTGCTGCCCCCACCAGGGATCAGTCTTGATCTCTTAAGTTCCTGCTTAGGTGGGTTCTTTTTCACCCAGCCCAAATCCGAACAGCTCCTTGGAGCATGGGTTGGCTTTTGGTCTGTGACCACCCAACTTGATGGACACAAGAGTGGGCCTGTTTGAATAGGAGCTACTTCCACTCTGTCTTGTCCAAAGAAGTTATAGTTGGCCATCAGCAGCGCTGATGAGCTGTTGGGGCTGTGTCCCCTCTGGGCATTGAGCTGAGCCAAGAGGCCTGACCTCTTGAGGTGGGGGCCCACTTCACTGGGCTGGCTGGTCCCATCCCCAGCCATTTGCCCTTTGTTTGTTCATTTTTCTGGGCCTTGTTTCCTTAGAAATGATGGATGGCAGGTAACGCCTGACACCCAGAAGCAGTTGGCCCAAGCACAGCTGTAGCAAAGACCATAGCTGATGCCTGTGCTAAGTTTTATCTTGAACTGGACCCTTGGCTTTTTGATTTGGTGATGGCAAGATGGCCACCACCAGGGTGTGACTCACAATGTCACTTTTTTGTGAGGAAAAAAAAAATACTCCTTGTAATGGTTGATGGGAAATTCTTATTGCATGAGTAGTTCTTTTCTGATCTTATTTTGGGTCTCAAAAAAAAAAAATCAGTGGTACTGGAACATTGAATCATTTAAGTGAAAAGTCAAGTTCCGCTCAGACTTAGTCTTTGCCATTCATACTTTTTTTTTTTTTTGGTACCGGGTATTGAACTCATGACTACACTTGCAAGGCAGGCGCTTATGCCACTGAGCTAAATCCCCACCCTGCCATTCATAGTTTACTTGAGTTTTGGTTTTCATTTCAAATGTGCTGGTTTAAGGCATCTCTGGAGTGGAGGGGGCCTAGACTTCTTCATCTGGTTTGTAGACGCTTGGTGTGTGGGGGAGCAGGGCAGAAAGGACCTTGGGTTGTATGTCGCATGCTGGGTTGGGACCTAGATCTGGGCTGGTGACTGTCGTGTCACTCATGCTTCTGGAGAGGGAAGGGAAACCACAGGATAAGAACCCAGTGAATCTGTGAGTCCTGTCTGTTGGGCACGTGGATTATTTCCCCTGCAAGCAGGATGGAGGAAGCGCAGGGGATGGGCAAGGAGGCCAGGTCGGGCTATCTTGAGCTTTTGGGTTCACATAGCAGGTGGCATGCCAAGTGTCCCTCTCCACCCACAAATCAAGAGAGGTCAGGGAACTGGGGCTGTGTGCTATAGCCTCCTTCCTCTGTATGGGGCGGTGATGTCCTGGGGGGTGGTTGCTCTGGGTCATTGTGACACCTTTCCTTGCTGCAGGGCATGGTTGCAGGTGCTGGAAGCTGCCTGCTTTCCTTCCTGTGGCTGCCCCCTTCCCTGCAGACACCCTGGAACGCAGCTCAGGCTAGTGGCCACTCCTCCCTTTACACTCTGTGTGCAGCCACACCTCTTGCATTTTCTCATGGCCTCTGGCCCTCAGAGCAAGCTTATTTCAGGAACTGGTCTGGCCTGGCTCATAGCCCAGTCAGGAGGAGTTGCTTCCAATGCCCCTCAGAGATTAGGATGCTCCATGGAGGCCTACTTTATGGAGGGGCGGGCCCTCTTGGATTTGGGGTGGTGGTGTCGGGTCCTCCCTGACCTGGTTCTGTCCTCACTGAGCTTCCTCAGAGGAGACCACTCAGAGCCCCTTCCCCAGTAGGCCTGGCTGGAATTGCTTAATTCTGGGGACTTCTGTGTTGATGAGAGGTTTTTGGCTTGGAGTTTTCTCCCCTTTTCTGGAAGAGCCCCTGTGGGAATGTACAGATGGGTGTCTGGGGTGTCTTTTGAGGGTGTGGTAGACTGAGCTTCAAGACTCTATTGGGAGCCCTTGCTGATCCTCAGGGCAATTCTGCACGCAGGTGTAGACAGCTGGTCCCATGTTCTCTTTCTACCTGTAGGAACTGAGGATGCCTTGGAGACCAGCCTGAGAGTCCACGGGCCCCATGCCACTAAGCATGCTCCCGAGAAACGACCTGTACCCATTCGGAGGAAGAGGAGCATCGGTGGGTGCTGGGCCCAGGGGCTTTGGTGGGCAAGGCTGTAGGTGGTGGGCCAGGCTTCCCAGAGTGGCCTCCAGCAAGCCACCCCACATCTCTCTTCAAACAAAGGTTAGGCCTGCTCCTTTGGCTCTGGCCTCCTGCCCTCTCTAGAGGCACCCTCTGCCTCCACGATGTGCCTCCCGCCTGGCCTGCTCCTCATTGAGTTGTAGTCTGGGCCAAGAGTTTCCAGGAGAGAAGAGCTGTCATAAATTCCTAAAGTGCCCAGTCTTGTTGGGGCCTGTTTGCAAGGAGGCCTCGCTGGAAAATGTGGCTGAACCTAAGTTCCAGTACTAATGTGGAGCCTCAGCATGCTCCCCTCTGGGTGCAGCTCAGAGGCTGGGCCTGTAGGCCTCTCCTTGGTACACAGCTAGTGGCCTCTTAGTGTCTCTTGTGAGCAGGTCCCTGGGTGGCTTGAGGATTCAGACTTTGCCTGCTCCTTGCCTTCCTACCCTCTGCACTCCCATGGGCCACCTGTGGATCTTTGGGTCTCCAGGCTGTCCCTCTGCTGGGAGCCTTGCCCAGACCCCAAGTGTCTGTGTATATGATGTGTGGGGACGTTGGTCTTAAGCCTGGTCACATAGGTGGATGTAAAGCGTTCCTGAACTCACCGTAAACTTACTCTGCAGAGGAAGCCATTCCTGCAGTCTGCAAGACCAGGACAGTCATTTACGAGATACCTCGGAGCCAGGTGGACCCTACGTCTGCCAACTTCCTGATCTGGCCGCCGTGTGTGGAGGTGAAGCGCTGCACTGGCTGCTGCAACACCAGTAGCGTCAAGTGCCAGCCCTCGAGGGTCCACCACCGGAGTGTCAAGGTGAGCTGCCATTCAGCTAGCCATAGTGGCCTCCAGATTTGGTGTGGCAGAGGTGTCCTATTCCTTGAGTTCTAAGGGGCAGTCCAGCTGCTTGAGTTCCCTCTGGGCTGCCAAATTGAGGTCTCTAACTTCTGGCCCAGTTGTAGCGTTCAGGCTGGGTCTGCTTTCCTCTGGCCCCATGTGCCTTGATTAGATAAGGGCTTCCTGCGGATGGCTCAGATCCTTGGGTATTGGTATCCAAAGAGCACAGGTGGAGGGCAGATGCCTGGGGCACCTCTAGGCATCTCTACTGTGAGGCCCCCTGGGGTGAGCCTTCAGGCTCCCATCCTGGGGCTGGATGTTCTGAGCTCTGCTCCCGAGAGTCTGGTTCTGGTTGGTCAGGGTGCTGTTTCTGTCCTGCATGACATCAAGTATGGGCAATATGGTCCCCATCCTAGATGCTGTGGGGTGGAGTTTAGGGCAGAGCCTGCTTCTGAGATAGGGAGCACCTTTCCTGGGTCAAGGAGTCCCCAGAATTAAGTTGAGGATTTCAGTTCTGGGGATGATGCTAGAACCCACCCACTCCTGGACTCTAAGAAAAACCATTTCAGATCCTCCTACTCTGCTGAGGCCTTGGCTCTGGGGGAGATGTTGGGGAGCTCTTTCTTGTAAGGACCTATCAGCCAACTGTTTGTCACATGTTATAGAAACATGTCTTGATCTTTGGGGCTTGTTCTTTGTGGAGCTCTTGGATTGAGCGACAACCTCCAAGGCCAGATATTTCCCTTAAAAGAGGCCAAGTCATCCCTGGGTCCTAGAGGCTCACATGGACTTCCTGTCTGCAGAGCCAAGTGGTGAGGGTGATGGTGAGGTTGACCAAGGACTTGTGCCATTGTCCCCAGTGTCCTGTGACCCTGGCCCAACCTCTGTCTTTGCCTGGGTTCTAGGATTCTCACTATGGTTTGTTGGGGGTTAGGGCTAGGATTAGAGGCTGGTTGGGGGTCTCCTAGCCTGAGAGCTTGTGACACTAGCTGTCTTGTCCGCTGGGGTACACAGTCAGTTAAACCTAGCTAGCCTGTTCGGTGTGTGAGTGTGGGCCTGTCTTTAGATAGGTAAGGTGCTGGTATGAAGAAGGTTACTTGGAAGTTCTTAACCCATGGCCTCTAGCCTCTGGGTGCCTGCTATTCCCACTCTTACTTTCCCTGGGGTAGGAATGGGGAATGTCTGCTTCCAGCTGGGCAGTGGAGCCTCCTTCCCCAAAGGTCCTCAGAACAGGCCATGATTTTACCTCACAGGCCTTGTCTGTCCAGTGGGGTTCTTGTCAGCCTCCCTGGCCACCAAGTCCTGTGTCCAAAGCTAGATCTTCCCAAGCCTCCCTCCTCAGGAAGGCCTGTCCCCTGCCTACCCATTCCAGGTCTCAAGGACACATTTGGCACCAGACACTGGGGGCTCTGACAAAAGGGTCAGCAGGAATAGGAGGTCCATTTGGGTTTGAGGCAGATGTGGGCCTGGAATAGGGAGATGAGCCCAGGTGTCCAGACTTACCTGAAACTGAGAACTGGTGTGGGTGATGTGGGTCACCTGGGATGAAGCTAGGCAGGAGGAGGGTCAGGTCTGTTCTGGTACCCCAGCTAGGAGTCATTTGGTGCTGCCAGTGGCTCCAGGTAGATATGCTGGGGTCCTAGCCACTGTCTCAGGTCAGCACTGGGGTCACTGTAGAGCCTGGGATGGGCTCTTCTTTGTTTCTGAGGGAATCTAAGGGGAGGCCTCATCCTGCACCCAGCACCTGTGTCCATTTCTGGGGCCTCCTCTGAACTCCAGCCATGGCAGAGGTGGCAGGGTCCTCGGGCTGGCTGTTCTGTGTGCTCTGCTGGCCATACATGACATCCGGCCCCTGGGAGCTGCTGGGGTGTCTGGCTTGTATGAAGCTGAGCTCCCCCGACTGCTTAGGCCTCATTTAGCTCTGCACTGGATGGGACCACTGCAGGGTTGGAATGGACCAGCTCTGAGCCATGTCTGACATAGTTCTGCCTGAATCATTGCTGTGTTGGGAAGCCTTAGGTTGGTGTCATTTGGAAGGAGCTTTGAGGGTCAGGACCCAAGGTGCCTCATAGACATGGGGTTCACCCAACTCTCCCCAGAGCCCACTCGTAGCACTCAAGCTGGGGACTATGGCTGTGAGGCTGGACTCAGGTTTCCAAAGGTGTATGGTTGGTGGGCACCCAGTCCAGGCCTCCCTGCCTTCCTGCATGGAGTTGAGGGGAGTGTTCCTAGCTGGAGCCCCAAGAATTGGGGGAATGGGGGTCTCACATCCTTCTCTGTGGTGAGAGGCTGAGTGTCTGCACCATGAGACACCTTTGGGGGCCTTGGAGCCACTTTGTTTTGGCCTGAATGGGACACCAAAGATACAGGCCAGGTGGACTACTAGCCCCTCACCTTCTGTACCCGTTTGAGATCTGGCTCTAGTCACCCTCTTGGGGAACAGGGCTCTAGCACTCTCTAGCTGGGGAGAGGTCCCTATGTGGGAAGATCGAGTTGAACAGAAGCCTCAGAGTCTCTGGGGTGGGTTCACGGTCCTTGGGTTTAGGGCTCTGTTCCTTCTAAGTCCAGCCCCTTGAAGGCAGAAGAGTCAGGAACATAAAGTTATGAAGCACTGGGCACTTGTGCTTTCCATGTCCTTATCTGTGCAGGAGCTGTAACTGTGTCTTCCCAGCTGGCTCTGATGGTCCTAGGGCTCTGCTCAGTCAGTGGTGGCTTTTTTCACTGATGATCCTAAAGCTCTGGAGTGGTCAGGACGATCCTTCTGGGGGTTCTCTGCAGCAGCCTGGGGAACTGCTGGGCATCTCTCATGCAGGGGGTACAGTGTAGCTGGGTGAGGCTCTGGGGTAAATTTATTGGGAGCATGTGGGTGGGGAGCCAGGGCAGCAGCAGGTGAGAGTGTGACATAAGGAGGGACTTCAGATATCTCCCAGGGCCTGGGAATACAAATGGGATTCTAGATCTTATAGTCTCTGTTTTTTCAAACTCTGCTTTCATGGAAGAGATTTTTGAGAATTTAATATTCAAAATATGTTCTTGGGGGAAAAATGTAGCCATTTCCTGGCCAGACAGAGGTGGCCAAGTGACTGGAATCCTTGCATTCCCAGCAGCAGGTGCAATCATAAATTGCTGTTTGTTTTTCTCTGATAAACACGGTCTGGAGAGAGAGTGGGTGCCCAGGCCAGGCAGCCTCAGGGACCGTCGAGAGGGCAGCATAACTAGAGTGCTGAGGGGCCGCCCTGCCCACCACACCCACCAGTGTCTGGTGGAGAGGAACAAGCCTGCTCCTTGCTCGGGAGTCCAGGTTCAGGTCTTAGCCAATTTGGGGCCTTGTGTAGGCTCTACAGGGGAACTAGGGTAAGCTACGGTTAACCACAGAGGCCGTGCCACCCAGACAAGTGCCTGACCCAAGCCTGGCCCCAGGGCTCACAGCCCACCTTTGTTCCCCTGTCCCTGTGCAGGATTTATGGCTGGGGCTCCCCTAGAGGGGAAGAGGTGCTGGGCCTGTGTTGGTTCTGATTCCTGGAAGCTGGGGTACAGAGGAGGTCTTGGGCATGGCCAGGTTCAGTGTGGCCCCCCCCTGTTCTCTTAGAACTTCTTGAGTTTCATCCCAGCCTTAAAGAGAGGGTCACTGGACCCTCCCTTATAAGATGATCCTCATGCTAATCTTAGGACCAAGGAATGGGCCATGCAGGATCCACGGCCTGGAACTGATGGCCTGATGGCATGTGTCAGCATTGACACCTGTCAAATGGCTCTGCAGCCACTCTGTCCCAGTTGTGAATGTCTGCGTGGGAACCCTCTTTGTTCCCTAGGTGAGGATGTCCCTGTCTCCATGTCAGAGCCCCACAGACTCCTCCCTCCTGGCCATTGACCTGGGAAAGGGGTGGGTTATGGGTGGGGGTGGGAGGTTCCTCCCAATGACGGTAAAACAGCTTCTTCCAGGCAGTGACCCTGGGGCAAGGCCTACACTCCTCCAGCTGCTCCTTTAACTAGCCGGTCAGCTGTCTCTCCCTCTTTCCCGCCTCCTGACGTAGGGAAACCTCTGCTGACCTCTGACCCTGGCCCCACACCCTGCCCTCTGAGCTCATACCTGGCAGTTGTGTTCACACCTGAGGCAGCCACAGCACTCACACACCCGCTGGGCACCCGGCACCCTTTGCACCATGGGTTAACTATTAACACCAAGGTGGTGTGCAGCAGGGTCCAACCAGGCCTGGTCCCATAATTTATTACCATCCTCTGCTCTCCCAAAATACTACCATCCTCTGCTCTCCCAACTGCCACAGAACAGGCCGCTGGGCACCCTCACCCACAGGCGGTGGTGACTGGAGACTCTACCCCTAGGTATTTGGGAATGCTGGATGGGCTCTGTGCCTTTTTTGGCCTCAGTGTCCCTGGCGCACAGGGAAGGGTAAAGGGGGTGATCTTGAGGGCCACTCTTGGGTGTATGCAGATGGATGCCTACTGTGTGCACAGCTCCATGGGGCTGGGAGGGAGGCTACTCTGTGATATACACAGATGGGTCCCTACTGCATGTATGGCTTGGTGGGACTGGAGGGAGCCCTCATATGGGTGCCTACTATGTACAAATTCCATGGGCCTGGCCAGGGGTCCTCTTCTGGATGTATACAGATAGGTGCCCACTGTGTGCACAGCTCTGGGACTGGGAAGGAGATTTGTTCTGTATGTATACAGATAGGCACCTAATGTGTACACGGTTCTGTGGGGCTGGGAGAGGACATCTGCTCCCATGTCCACTCCAGGTGCTGATGGGACAAGTGACTAGGGACAGGCTGTCATGCATGATCCTGGGGCATCCTGGGGAGAAGCTTGCTGTGCTTCAGTGTCTCTTCTATCCCTGGAGGTACCGGTCCTGGATAGGATGAGGGAGTACACATTGACCTTTGGACTCTGAGGAGGATGGTGGTCAGACTGCATCTCACCCACTCATGGGGAGGAGATGAGACATCCAGCACAGGTGGCCTCTGGGGCTGATGCTGTGAGAACCTGGACTGAGTGCCTAATATATGCACTGTGTCTGTGGGATTGGGTGGGGATTGTGCTCCCGTGACTGTTTGGTCCCAGGGCCCACCTGGGCCTGTGAGCACCTAGAAAGCCTGTCTCACAGGACTGGAGACAGTCTCTAGCCTGAGCCTTTGTTTTCAAGCACATGGAGCTTGACCAGGCTGGAGATTCTGTCCTGTACTTCTGGGGAGGGCATAGGTGGCTTTGGTCTGGGATGGGGTCTGGTGCTTTAGACAGGCCCCTTACTTGAAGAGGAGGCTCTCAGCTGAAGTCTGGGTTTCCCTGAGCAGCAGCCCTGGTGCAGAATCAACTTCATGTGGCCTTGTGATGGCCAGGTGTCCCTCACCTATGCTGCTGAGAAGGCCCGGCCCCTCTGAGTCCACAGAACCCCAGGCTTGGCTGAGGTACCAAGTGGCTGTGGGTCTGTGCCATTCCTCCTGGACTGTAGTTGGGGGTGGTAGGGGGTGGAATGGGGAGGGCACTATGAGGGTTGACCAGCACCAGCCATGTACAGCAGCAGGAAATTATATTCCTGGCACAGTCTCTGTGCCTTCTTTACTGATAACATGCACAACTGAGATCACTGCCCAGTACTCCCAGCTCTGGAAGCTACTGCTGTCTCTCACCACCTGCACTGTGCGAATGCTCAGACCACCAAGTGCGTGTGAGCCTTTCAGTTTCTCCTAAACAAATGAGGCTAAGTTCACTTGCATGCCTGCCCTCATGGAGGTCAGAGGTCAAGATTAGTCTGCTCTAACTCCACTCTCACCCTGGCATGGGCCTTGCAGTCCCAGCCTCAGCATAGTGCCCAAATCCCCCCACCTGGTGCTCACACTGGCTTTTCTCTTGGCAGGTGGCCAAAGTGGAGTATGTCAGGAAGAAGCCAAAGTTGAAAGAGGTCCAGGTGAGGTTAGAGGAACACCTGGAGTGTGCGTGTGCGACCTCCAGCCTGAATCCAGACCATCGGGAAGAGGAGACGGGTGAGTGGCTGCCCAAGTCCTAATCCTCACTACTGCTGGGGGTTCCTGGAAGCTGAATCTGGGAGTTTTAGGTGGCTCCTAGTATGGGATCCTCAGGGTAACAGCTTAATGGGTCCAAACCTTTTAGCAGGGCAAGGGCACACAGCTGGGGACACAGGGTTGGGGTTCTATCACCTGGGAATAGGGCAGGGTTCTGCCACTTGGAGAGTTGGCAAAAGAATAGGCTCTGACCTGGAGTGAGGGGCTGGGCCAGGTGAGAGAGAGGTGGGTGCAGAAGGCCCTGCCAAGTGGCCAGAGGAGCAGACAGGTGGATGCTGGGCACTTGCTGCAGGTGGAGAGCAGCAGGAGCTTGTGGCCCCAGGCTTGCCTGAGGACAGAAGGACCCGGAAGTGTCTCCGAGCCTGGGCGGGCCAAGTTTTCCCTCAAGATAAACACTCAGGTATTTATTGTTACAGTCTGCTCCTTGAGGCTACTCACCATCCCTGCCTTTCATCAACAGGAAGGCGTAGGGAGTCAGGTAAAAAACGGAAAAGAAAAAGGTTAAAACCCACCTAAAGCGGCCAACCAGGTAGGCCCTGCCACCCCACCATGCTGGGAGTGCTGGGACCGCACAGGCTGGGGAGCAATCGATGATCACACAGGCAAATGATCAGCTTTTGCCCAGCGGCGCGGCCGTGGCCCTGATTGGCCTCGGGTCTGCCTGCTTTGGGTCTGCTGGGCTGTGGGTCTGCCGCTCCCGTCCCTTCCTGCACACAAGCCGTGGTACACGCTCATTATGCTCGGATCGCCTCTTGCCACTCTGTCCTTTGTCGTTGATCGGGCCACAAGTCATCACACGTAAATGGGAGGAGTTGGGTTGGATGTTTACCAGTCGGATCATGGGACAAGCGGCTCAGCTCACTGAAAAGACAAGGAAACTGAGGCCCAGCAGAGTGCAGCCGAGGACTATGGAGTGTTCAATGGGTCTGTTAGCTCCTGTACATCAGCCAGAGGGATACACTTGGTGGATGAGTTCTGTCCAAAGACGGGGAGGCTGGAGCAGGTGCCACAGTCGCAGGTATCACTGAGGCTCCTCTTCTGTCTAGCATCCCTCCTCAGGATGGCCACGTGGCCCAAGCTGGCTGCTTAGGCTCCAGAAGTTTCTGCTCTAGTCGGAAAGAATAAGATGGGAAGAAAGATGGTTGGTTCACAAGTTCCACCCAGTGGCTTTTGTTTTCTTATCTGCTGACCTGGGAAATATAGGAAATGTCTCTTCCCAGAAGTGGGGGACGCAGTCATAGTGGAGCCTCCCTGTCACTGGCCTGTCTGGCCTGCTCTTTCCCCTGCCACATGGGACTCCATGGTATCCAAGACAAATAGTTGTTCTAGACTCGAGGGGACTCTTCAGAGATGGGCGTCTGAGTCCTGACTCTTGAGGTCCTGTGTTGGGAGAGGCACTTACATCCCAGGAAGGACTCCCTGAGAGGAAAGTGTTCCGTAGATGCCCTGGGAGCGTGATATAGTAGTGAGGGCTTTGTGTATCTGAAGAGCCAGCTGACACGAGTTCTGCTGCCCCTGGCCAGCACAGTGCTGGAATGGGTGGGGGGAAAGCTGCCAGAAACCCAGGGCAGGGCTGCATGAGGCTCAGCCTTACAGCACTTTCCCAGCTACTATCCTGGGTTTGGTCCCTGGCTTCAGGAAAAATATAAAAATGAAAACAGGTCATTTTAGTCTGCCTGGTCACAGTGCCTGTGCCTGGTAGCATCTGTCCTGACTTGTCTCATGCATCAAAATGGCTGCCAGAGCTCTAGAAGTCACATCCAGCACTAGGCTAGAAGGAAAGGAAGATAGGGAGAAGGACCAAAGAACCTTCCTGGGGCTCAGTTTCCTTACCTGTACAATGGGAGCAAGGGGCTTGCTTTCAAGACATGTTCTGTATGGTGCCATGGTAACGGTCCCTGTTCTTTCTGAATAACACGGCAAGTATGATTTTTTTAAAAAAATTTCACGGCAAATTGAAATCCAAAGTTTTGCACAGCTGTGCCCCTGATCAGGTCACCCCTGTTCTCAGTGTTTCGTATCTGTGCTGCTGCATTGTGTGCCAGGGGTCCCGGCTCTCAGCCTGTGTCTCTCCTCTCCCTGCAGATGTGAGGTGAGGATAACCCAGCAGCCCTCTCCTGGGACACGGATGTACATGGCGTGTTACATTCCTGAACCTACTATGTACGGTGCTTTATTGCCAGCGTGTGGTCTTTGTTCTCCTCTGTGAAAACTGTGTCCAAGAGCACCCTGGAGAACAAAGCGACAGTGTGCATTTGTTCAGTGTGACATCAAAGCACGTATTGTAGCACTCCGAGAGACAGCAGAAGCCTCCTTGTCAGCGAGAGAGAAAACAAACCACAAAACATGACAAAAACAAACTGGACCCACAAAAAATATCTACGCGGTGGACGGAAGGGCTGCCCCGCGGGGTGGATGCGTGGTGGCTCGTGGGATGGATTTCTGTTGGTGGTCACAGGTGCTCTTTGCCAAGGACGTGGAGTTGTGGACCCTTGCGGGGTGCCAGGCCCTGCAGGGCATGTGGGACGCGGGGTGACAGGAGCAGCCGCGCCAACGCGGAAACCACAACTCCTCGCTGTCACGCTTGAGTCTATTGGGGCCTTCCCCAGAGCCTTAAGTGGGTGTGTTTTTTTTGTTGTTATTTGTTTTTTGTTTTGTTTTGTTCGTTTTTTAATTTTTTTTTTTTTTTTACACCATAAAGTGATTAAGCTTTCCTTTTTACTCTTTGCCTAGCATTTTTTTTTTTAATTATCTCTTGGATGACATTTACGCCGATAACACACAGGCTGCTGTAACTGTCAGGACCGTGCCACATGTGTGTTTCCTAGCAGGATGCAACTAATGAGATGTATTAAAATAAACATGGTATACCTACCTATGCATCATTTCCTACATGTTTCCGGCTTTATGTGTTCCTCCCTTACCCTCTTGTTTTCCAAATGAAGTGGAACTGTATTCCCTCCACAGCGCTGCCCGCTGTCCTCCCTTACAAGGGTGACTGTATGGCTCATGTGCCCCTCGTAGTGTCTGGACAGAACCTAAATTCTTTATTTTTGGTAAGAAGTTGTGCTTTATTTGTATTAACAGAAATGTGCATATGTGGGTTCCTTGTGGTGTTTTTGGTTTTGTTTTGGTTGGCTGTTTTCGGTAAAGGTGAAGTTTGTGTTTTTATTGTTACCAGTTTTATATACCTGAAAGCCTGACTACTATTATTATTATTACTATTATTATTTTTTGAACCAGAAAAAAAAAATACGCACGTGAAACACATTCTGTGGTCACATTTTTCTCCTTGCTTGCTGGAGTCTAACCCAACCCCTGGTCATGTGGGCAATTGTTGAATGAAGAAAGGGGGTAGAGCTCTTGGGCTGGTGACCCTGACCTGCCCACACTGATCATCTGAAATGCTATTGTCATTGGGTACCGGAACCCACTGACAGAGCCCATCCATGGGGACCAGAGGCTGTCCTGCCCCAGAGCAGCCAGAGAACAATAGTTGTCATCAAGCAGCAAGCCAACCTACTGTGACCCTGGAACCCACAGCCAGCCACCTCCGCTCCATGGCCTCTCAGCACATGTGACCCTCTCTCGCACCTTAGGTGACTCTGGTGTGGCTGCATCTCTTGTGCACGAGCTGGTGGAG
The DNA here is from genome assembly GCA_004027455.1 of Hydrochoerus hydrochaeris. NCBI lineage: Eukaryota > Metazoa > Chordata > Mammalia > Rodentia > Hydrochaeridae > Hydrochoerus > Hydrochoerus hydrochaeris. The sequence goes on along the minus strand of PVLA01000523.1, from coordinate 318,995 downwards.
CTGTGTTTGTTGTAAGGAGCATCTTCGGTGGCTCACTCTGTAGCTTTTGGGTTCCAGGTGCTTTTCAAGTGATCGAAGTGACCTGAAGACTGGAGGGGTTGTGCTGAAGGCCGGACTGGCCCTGTACCCTGGCTCTTCCACCATGGATAGACACCCATTGTGCCTGACACCTGAGAATTCCTGCTGGGGCCTGCGATGTCCTTGTACTGCACCACTTCCGACTCGATGCCTGCCCATGTGCTCAGTGCATACACATTCTTTAGTGTGTGCTTGAGATGCTGATGCATTGTGATTTTTCTTGTGTGCAAGCTGTCTGCTGAGATGCTGTGTCCTTTACAAAGACTGTGGGGAATCCCACTGGAGGAGCTGGAGATGGCACTGCTGAAGATGTCACAGCCCTGAAAACAGGCCCATGAGCAAGGACCATCCCACTCATCCCTGTCTCTTCCCCCAGGTTAGGGTGGAGGTGACTGCAGTTAGAGGCCAGGTCTGGCTGGATTGGGCTGAGCTGCCTGCACTACCACTGGCCTTGGTTGGGTCTGCTGTGCATTCCTGGCATTCCAGCTCCTTTGCTGGCCCCTGGGTGTGCCTGTGAGACAACTCTGCTCTTATTTGACTCTTTCATCCTGTGTGCCCTGAGTCTTTGGGCCAGGGGCCTCTCCAGCTGCACATCCATCTATACATCTGCAAGGTGAGGCCGTGTGTGCCTCAGCACCTCGTGAGGATCACACGCTACTGACTGGTGCTCTTGGAACTCCTGGGACAGGTGTTTCTGCACCAATGCTGTGACCTTAATGCAAGACACACAGCGTCTTACAGAGCCACAAGCCCTGGTTGTAGGGGGTGTGGGCAGCAATGGAGCCTTCTGTGTTAAAGGGTTCCTACACCTGCCCAGAGATGAGCTTACCTGGCCACACCATTTTCAGGTTGTGTCCCTCAGTCCTCTATCCAGGCCTTGGTGTCCTGCTGGTGGAATGGGTTGAACCAGGTCCATCTCAGTTCTGCATGCTGCCTTAGGTACCCAGGGCAAGTGAATCCAGAGTCAGCACAGCTGAGCCTCAGCCTGGATCCTGTCTGCAGAGCAGGCACTCGGCCTCAGCAACCTGGAGTCCCCACTGGATCAGAGGCACCACCAGTTTCTACTTTCTTGTCTGCAGGAAATGCAGGGTCCAAGTGTGTGTCCCTTGGGGTCCTGAGTCCACTCCTGCTTGGCCTCCGGTTTCTCTTGGGCTTCTGGGGATGGGAATTTGACCTATTGGAGGTTAACTGTGTTTTAAGGATGGAGTTGTACCCTTGAAATGTCCTGGGGGTGTGGCAGAGGGATTGTGCTGAAACCAGGTGTGTCTAGAGCCCTTCTAGGGCCTCAGTCCCTCATCCCTGGTTTAAGCAAGGAGGGAGATGCTTGGCAGCTCCAGTGCCCAACAGACTGTCTCTGTGGAGTCTTTGGAAGGTATTGTGGCTGAGCCGATGGCTGAGACCACCCTCATTGTTTACTTACAACCACATGGGCTGAGTTCAGAGATTTGAATCTGGATTTCCCCATCGACTGGGTCAAGAGTTACCCCAAGAAAAATGCAGGGAAGAGGCAGGACTTAGGCTCAAGCCTCATAGTAAACGAGACTCTGTCAGTACCTGGGTTACAACTGAGCCACCCACTGACAGTCTTGCCCCAAGCAGCTTAATGGTTGTGCCCTGAGCCCAGTGGGGCCTGGTCCCTAAATCATAGTAGGGGCCAGCGTGCAGCTGTGGGGTCAGATGTATAGTAGTGTATGCATGTGTGTGTTAGGGAGGTGCTTCCTTTGAGGTAAGGAGATCATGAGAGCAGGGGCCTGGGCAGCTCCCAGGACAGCCATAGCCACCAGAGTGATACTTAACCTGGGGTCTCTGGGCACAGCCACCTAAAAGCCTGCCTCTCTTTCGGACCAGCTGTCCTCAGCTGAAGTCTGGTCTAAAATGTGCCCAGCCCCAGGGCTGGGATAGGAGCAGGGTCTGCAGTTGGGGGAATGGTGATGAAATAAGACTGCTCGGTTCCTGAGTGCTACACCAGGGTGCTTCATCCTGGGTGTCAGACCTAGCTGTGGGTCAGAGACTCTGATGGAAAATTAAAAAAAAATTTTTTAAGAAAAAAAAGATTGTTGATTTAGTTTAAAAATGAAGTGGGCATGGAGGGCTCCCCATGATGTGGACCCCTCCATGGCTGTCTAGCACCCTGCAAACCACATGGGATATGACATGCAGACACATGCAGTCCATGGTGTAGGTGCCCAATCAGCGAAGTACCTTAGTGCATGGAGTTTCCCATCTATAAATAGGAAGAGGTGGCTTGGAGGGTTTGTGGGACCTTGTGAGGCACCCAAGGGTGGTGGATGGGCCTTGGCCAGTCTCCCTTCCCCTGGCAGTTTCTCCTGTCTCCCTCAGCCTCTCCATGCCTACTTCAGACCCTGGCCTAATACCTGCCCCCCCATATTCCGGCTGTCAGTTGGGCTGAAAAACCAGTCACATCTGCAGAAGAGGCTGGGATTTCTTCAGCTTCTGGCTCAAGGTGAAGGAAGAAGCTGGAAGGTGAAGGAGGGCAAGATGCCCCTCAAGATGGTACTCCCCCAGTGTGTGCCTTGGTATCTTGCAGAGCCTGAGGTGTAGGCAGCTCATTGGTTGTGGATCCCACAAACAGGCCAGGCTAGGTGGGGAAACTGAGTCAGTCCCACATGGGCTCCATGCTTTGGGCCCTGAGGTGCCTCAGGATGCCTCTTAGACTGTACCCAGGGAGTACCAGGGCTGTATTTATGTACCACCTGTCCTTCAGACTGAGGTCTCTGCATCTGGCCTCAGGCATGTGCACCCCCAAGGCCATAAAGCCTTCCTGGGCCAGCAGAAATGGAAAGCTGGGGACCCCTGTATTGGTGGTTGGTACTGCTGGCCTGGGTCATTATAAGGCTGAGAAGAGTACAGTGGGAGGGGGTCAGGGGCCAGGAGCTCTACAGAGGGACTCTCAGGACCTGGCCCATTGAGCTTTTACACTGTCAAGGCCATGGCTCTGCACCTGGGTGTAGCCTACCTGCCACAGAGAGCAGTCTCAGCTTTACCCTTCTTAACACTGCTTCTGAGCTGCCCCAGCTCCCCGTTCCTGCCCACCTGCCTCCTGGTACCCAGCCATGGGGCTGTTGGTGGGGCAGGAGCTGCAGTCTAGAGTAGACAAGGTGCAGTGAGCAGGGCTGGATGGGTGCCCTAGGCCCACTGGCCAGACTCCTAAGACCTATTTGTAGCTACCAAGATCAGCTCTGCTTTAACCTTTGGGTTCTTCTGTGACACTGCCCCAGATGAGCAGGACCAGCAAGATCTTCAGTGGCCCAACCTGGAGCATGAGCCTGCAGTGCCCTGTTTTGGGATCAGTCTGTCTGAGAACAGTGCTGGAAGATAGCCTTACCCTCAAGCCTTTGCTGCTGAGCATGGTCATACAGTGTGACCTTGGGTGACCTCACTGTATCTTGGGCTGGGCACTGTCCCATTGGTAGTGTACATGAAAAGCTTGTCCCAGAGTGGATGCTGAGAGGAGGAGTCATGGAGGTCAATGATCATATGGGAGGATGGCCAGGTGGGTCCAAGTCCAGCCTGAACACTATACCTTGTTACACCTGTGGGTTCTTGATAGGAGAGGACTCACTAGAGCTTTCTTCCCACATAATAGATGTGAAGGTAGAGTACTGGCCCAGCAGTCTCTGGACACGAATCTAGAAGCGTCTTGCTTGGCCTCTGTAGGATAGACCTCCTGGGCCTTTGTGTTCCACCAGCTTTGAGGCCCTTGGGACAGGACTGGGCTCTGAGCCTTTTCTGGGTCCTTAGCATCATCAAAAGTGACCCTGGCTCTGAGGAGGCTGCAGGCTAGGGCTCAGAGCCAGGTTCCTATGTCCCAGGCTCCTGAAGCATCCTGGTTGCTTCGATTCACCCCGATGGGAGCCAGGGCCAGTCTGACCTTGGAGGTGGCCACACAGTGCAGGAGTAGCCATCAGCCCCACCCCCACAGCCATGGTCTACCTCTCCCTACAGCACTCAGACTAAGAACTGTAGTTGCTGCAGAATAAAACGATGACTGTTTCCAACCAGGCCTTTGAGCCGCCAAAAAATGTGGAGTATTCATTATCTGGCCCCTGGCCTGCCAATTTGTGGGCAGCGTTCCTTGGAGGGCTGACCCGAGAGCTGCCCTGCCACGCACCTGGCATCCGTCCCCAAAGTGCCTGCTCTTGAGTGGAGGAAGTGATGACTTTGCCCCTGCTGGCTCCTGAGCCGAAGCAGACAGCCCCAGGCCCTGGGCATAGAGCCCCACCCTACCCTAAGCTGGTCTACCAGAAGTCCCTTTACTCTCCAGGGTACAGGGTGGACAAACACACATTTTCCCCACACCTGCAACACCTTTCCTGGGCTGTCCAGTGCAGGGTCAGGAAGCACTGCAGGGAGGAACAGGACAGAGCCTGGGGGCCGGGTGCATAGCTGCTACCCCTTTGCCTTATTTGGGGGCTTCTGCCCTCCAGATTGTCCCAACATGGGATACTGGACCACAGGTGGTCAGGGTCAGCCTTGCCAGGGCTATGTATTGGTGGAAGGGCTGTGTTCTTTCTGCAGCACTCAGCTGCGTGGGTCTCCTGCAGTTGGAGACGGATCTGAGTGTCCATCTGTGAGGCGTGCATGGAGAATGGGGCAGACAGGGATGCTTTGCTTCTCTTGGTTGGGGCTGAGTGTCCTGGTTGGAAACAGGCACTGGGACCTTGGCCTAAGCTCTGAAACTCCCTTACCTTGGCTCAGCCCCTGCAAGTCTCTAGAGACTGCCAATGTCTGGAGACCAAGGGCAGGTATCCTACACAGTCCCAGCACCTGCCCCGGGGATCCCAAGTCTTATTGGTCTCTAGGACTGGGCTTTCCCCTACACCTGTGTTTTAGAGGAGAAAGCAGCAGCTGCAGACTTGCCAGGACTTGATCCTGAAGCAACACAGCCACCTAGAGACGAGGGCTGCTGTAGCTGTCAACTCACGCTCGTAACAGCCCCACAGGCAACAGTGAACGCTACCTGACCCCAGAGCCACTTTTCCCCATCCTCTGCTGGCCCAGGCAGTTTGCCCTGTTCCTGAGGTCCCCTGGATCTCCATAGCCCAGCCCTGGGGCTGCTCAGAGGCCGCTAGCAGTGCAGACTCCCCTCTGCCCCTTCCCTTGGGAGCCAGGGGTCATCTAAACAGTAGTACCCACCAGAACTAGAGGATGGAAAAATCAAACCCTGGATCCCACACAGCAGGATCTGTGACTTTGGCTGATGGATCTCAAGTTCATCCATCATCCACTGACCGATTTACCACTCAGACATCCATCCATTCAGTCACTCACCCATCTACCTATCTGTCCATCCACCATCTACTCATCCAGCTACAACCCATCCATCCACTCACCCACCCACCAACACATCCACCTACCCATTCATCCATCCACCATCTATCTACCCATGCATACACTACCCATCCATCCATCCATCCATCCATCCATTTACCACCCACACATACCTGTCCATCCATACATTTACCTATACATTATATATTCATCTGTCTGTCCATCCTTGACTCAACAGAGAATGCATACCACATGGTCACTTAGTCTGGTGTGGAGGGAGAGAAATGTGGATTGAGGTTTGCTCTGCTTCTGCCTGATGGGTCAGAGATCTTGGACAGGATCTTGCTCTAGCTGTTTCCTCATCTGTACAGTGACTGAACTGTTGGGTTACATTTCTAGAGTTTTGTACACAATATGCATCGATGAAGGTCTGTGACCATGTTTTCTCTCATGGATTTTATAGATTTATTTTTTAAAAAATTTTATTTAAAGAGCAGGGAAAAATAAAGCAAAACAGAAAAAAAGAGTAGAAACAATACAGAATTTCAAAAAAATAAACAGTAAGAAATCACTAGTTGATGCATTACATATTGTCTTCTTGGATGTAGTTGTTTAAGTTACAAAATTAAAGCATACAAAGTGGACGTTCAAACAGGCTGCAGACAGTTCTGTTCTCCGATCCAACAAAAACTTAGCAACATAATTATCAATCCTACACCCTTAAATATACATGCAGTTATATCCTTTAGAGCACTTGCTTTTCCTCCTTTTGCTTCTTAAGTCCATTATCTGTTTAGGTATATCTTGTTTCAGGTTGCTCAGTACCTTCCTGATCTGTTTTGTTGTTGTTGTTTACTTTTTAAAATTTTTTATTTATTATTAGTTTTAATTTTATTTATTTTATTTTGAAGGTAGTAAAATACAGCAGAACAAGACAGGACACAGCCAACTGAGGCAGTGCAGTGAAATTGGTACAGAACCTCACAGCAGGTTATCAGGATAACAGCAATAGGCACAATAGTATATCTGGTTTTCTTGTTCCTTCAATCAGGTAGAGCAGTATTGAAGGAAATACCAAAATTATAAAAACAGAATATTGAATAGAGCAATACCATTGATCAAAACAGAGATAAAAATATTTGCCTTCAAAGAGATGGCAGAAGAAAATTCCCCTTATTTACTATATTGCCTATAGTCAAACTTGCAAGGCATGCTCGGATCCCTGGCTCTCACTTGCTAGTGGGGGTGTGTGTGGATGTTTGATTCTTAGCCCGCGCACCGATTCACAGCCGCCCACCAGAGGGGTGAACTGGCTGCCCGTTTTCCCAGTGCCCCAAGGTCCAACATGGCGCATCGCAGATCTCAGAAAACGCTGATATGGTTCTTGCCCTGGGGTGGCCGCGGCTTGCCCGGCCACAGCCACTTACCAGAGTGGCATGCTCTAGATTTAATTTTGTATTTAGCTCTTTGATGATTTTTAAATTTTTTATGCAGCATGAAGTAGATATCCAACTTCATTCTTTTGTATGTGAAATCCATTTTGTATGATTTTTTAAAAAATTTATTGAGACTTGTTTTATGGCACAACATTTGGCCCATTCTGGAGAAAGTTCCATGAGCTCTTAGGGAGAATATTTTCTTCTATGGTTGAGTGGAGTAGTTTGCAGATATTAGGTCAAACTGCTTTATATTGATGTCTGTGCCTTTTATTTCCTGCTGCTCTTCTGTCTCAGTTTGTTTTGTGTATTTTCCTTGTATCCTGCAACCTTGGTACTTTTTTTTTTTTTGTACTGGGGATTGAAGTCACGACCTCACGCTTGCGCTTACACCGCTGAGCTAAATCCCTGGCCCTTTAAATTATGTGTGTGTGTGTGTGTGTGTGTGTGTGTGTGTGTGTGTGTACCAGGGATCAAACTCACACCCTTGTGCTTGCCAGGCAGGTGCTTACGCCACTGAGCTAACTCCCTGGCCCCTTGATACATTTTTTAAATTCTACTTGGTGTTTTGTTTTTGTTTCATTTTGGTAGATTCTTTTGGATTTTTGGCATGCATGACCATGTTATCTGGAAATAACTTCCTTCCTTTTCCCCTCACTTCTCTCCTTCCCTCTTCTTCCTTTCCCATCCTTCCTTTTCTCCAATTATTATACTGCTTTGGATCTCCAAGATACCTGTTTTCTGCGGGGTTTGGTTCTGTTTTGCATATACTGACCACATCAGCCCCACAATCTTTATTTCTGTCGTTAGGTAGAAAGTATGGAACCTTTTAACGTTGAGTCTGATATTGCTGTGTGTTTTTAGTAGATGTCTTTAGTCACACAGAAGACTTGCACTTCTGCTATTAGATTGCTGAGAGTTTTTTAAAAATAAAAAGACAGTTGAATTTTATTAAATGTGTTTTCTGCATCTATTGAATTTTATTGTATGGTTTCTACATCTATTAAAATTAGCATGTGATTTTTTTCTGCACTATGCTATTAATATCATGAATCACATTGATTGGGTCTTTTAAATGTTAAATTAGCCTTGGGTTGCTGAGATAAGTCCTCTTCACCATTATTTGTTGTACCTTTCATATGTTCCTGATTCTGTTTGTTGTACTGTAGTTTGCTGAGGATTGATTTTACACCTATTCCGAAAGGATGTTGGTTTGTAGTTCCCTTTTCTCATGCTGTCTTTAGTTTTGAGTCAGGGTGACATTGAGAGACATGTAGTCACAGACACACAGAGACGCAAAAGCACACAGTGAATACACAGACACACGGTTGCACACAAGAGGTTTGTGTTGGTGAGACACAGATCAGGGATTGAGAAAGCCACTGAAAACCTGGCATTACCTGTTTTTTGTCCCTGCCAGCATGTGGGTGACAGCACCAGTGCTGCTGTGTATGGTCTGTTTTCTTTGCAGGTTGCTAAATATTCTTTGGTCAGGATTTCTGGGGGGCTTCCCAGGCACCTGTGGAATAAGAGGACACGGTGCTTTTTGGTGTCCCTGTCTTTCCTGTCACCCCTCTGTGGCAGTGCCCCTACTCTGGCTTGGCTGTGTCCTGGGCCCTTGTCAAGGGGCAGTGTGGGCAGTGTACATTTGTAGACAAAATTCCAGGGCCATGGCCAGGGCTGTGAGTATGCAAGAGCCACAGACCTCTTGCCACCCCACCCTTGGCCCCAGGAGCACCCACTGTGATCCAGGGCCAAGGTGGGGTACACTTCTGTGGCTCTGCTTAGGGCTTGGTGAGTTAAGCAAGTGGTTCAGCAGGCCAAAGGCCCCATGGGAAGCAGCTGGTGGAGTACACAGTTGCAGTCAGCCCCCTGCATGACCTTCATGAGGGGCCTGAGGAGACTGCGGAGGTCAGGGCTGTGTTTCAGCCTCTCCTACAGCTCTCCCCAGGCCTCCTTGGCTTGCATGCTTCCTGAGACACCAGCCTTCTCCTGGGAAGGGGATGCCAGCCTAGGGGACGTTGATGGGGCAGACGACCCTGTTTGTGTTCAAATTCCACAGTCTCTACCTCCTGTAGAGACTCTCTTCCCTTCATTCCATCCCTGTTTGTGTTTTTGGAAAGATGGGCGACTGGAGCTGCCCTGGGAAAATGGGTCCTGGCCAACCCCAGCTGCTTTTTCCCAGTTGGAGGCTCACGATACTGGGAGGAGGGGCAGCAGCCTCAGCTCCAGGGTCATGGGGGGTTGTAATGATGCCCAAGATCCCAGGGAAGGGATGGCAATACTTGGCCCTGCCCAAGGGTGAGGACTCTGTTTACCTAACATGGGGCAGGTTGGCAAACAGCCCTTGGCTGCTGGTATTGGCCTGGGTGGTGTCCAGGGCCCCTCAGACCTGCATTCCTTCCTCCCAGGGCTTCCCCAACCTCTTATGTGTGACCTGTGGTGACCCTGAACATAGGAGATCCCTGAAGCTGATATCTACAAGACTAGAGTGGGAGAGCCTCAGAAATGATGCCCAGCTGGAGTAGCCCTGGCCTGCTCCCAGCTCAGGGGAATACCTGAGCTCTGTTGGCTCAGGGAGGTGTCTGAGGAATGTGCCAGGAATCCTAGCGGGAGGACCTTGCTCCCAGAAAGGGTCCAGGCACAGAGATATACAGAGATGAGGCTAAGGACACACAGCAAAAGCACAGGCCTGTGATGGCCAGGGAGCCAACTCATCTTACAGTCCTTTGGATATCAACCCACCAGGTAACCTGGTCCCAGGGCTCAGACAGTGGCAGGTACTGAAGAGGAAGGGCAGGCAGGGTGCTGACCTCAGGGGATAGGGAGGGACAGCTGCCTGAGTTCCCTTGCCCAATTCACAGCAGGCTGAAAAACAGCCTTTGGGAAGAGCAGCCCAGACCATCCTCTGTGCATCTCACAATTCTGGCATTTCCCCCTCAAAATCTGTCCTAGTTATGCTTGAGATCTGACCCCAGAACACTTTTATTTATGACAGAAAATTCGTCTCCATGGCAACGCCTTAGGAAGTGGCAGCCTGGAGATCAGAACTCCCCAGCAGTGAAGACAATAAGTGGATTTTTCCACAAAACAGCCAAGAGCAAGTCCTGCCTCTCCATAGTCCAGGGAGGGGACCAGGAGCACAGGGAGGGCACTAGGGCCCATGGTTAGAGGGACAAATGCTCACACTGATCTCAGCTCTGGCTGTAACAGGCAGCCAGTGCTCGGCTCCTCTGTCCTGATCCAGCTTGACCTAGTGGCACACACAGGTCCCTGACAAGCCTCCGCATAGCAGGCCCAGGCAGGGCTGAGGGGCACACACTGTGTGTCTGCTCATCCCAGCCGCTGCTGGAGCACATATTTGTGCCAAATCTTTCTTGCTGTGAAATGGGCATGGGTATAGAAGCTGTCTGCTTGTCCTGAGGCCACAGCACATTCTGTGATAGCCCTTGGGAATCCAGAGATAGAAACTTGTCTATCCAGTGCTAGGAACAGCTTCCCAGGCCCAGCCAGAATTCCACAGCAGGAAAGCAAGCACTGGTCTTTTCCAGTAAAGAGACAGACAGCTCCTGTTGTCAGCCCTTGCCAGGACCTCAGAGAAACACCAGAGTTGAGTGACCTCTTTGCTCCCATGAGTTTCTCATTCATCCATCTATCTACTCATGCATTCCTTTAATCATACATTCATCCATCCACTCACCTATCCATCCATATAACCTTCTATCCAACCATTATCCTCCACCATCCATTCACCCATCCATTCATCCATGTAACCATTCACTCATCTATCATCCATCCATTCCTCCATCCATGTACCCATTCATCTATTTACCTTCCCATCCAACCATTATCCTCCCACCATCCATTCACCCATCCATTCATCATGTAACTATTTACTCATCTAAAATCCATCCATCCACCTACATAATCATCCACTCATCCACCTTTCACCTTCTCATCCATGTAATATCCATCCAAACATTATCCACCCACTATCCATCTACCCACATAAACATCCATCCATCCAATATAAGTGTCTTCCACACCTGTAGAGAACTATCTCTAGGTGCCATCAAATGCTTGCCTTTGTGGAGCTAGTTTACCACCAAGGAGCAAAGTCAGGCATTGATCACACCCTTACTCAGTCTCATCGCTACACACTGGAGTAGGTGCTGGGGAAAAAACAGCAGCAGCAGCTGGCTCCGACCCAGATGCTATGTGAGGTGCTTTCTGTTTTTATTCTCACCACTGCCCCGTGGGGTAGGGGCCACAAATGAGCACTGCATTACAGATGGGGAGACTGAGGGACAGGTTCAGTAGGGAACTTGCTCCAGCTCTTTCAAGTGGGGAGTCAGAGTTTGAATTTAGGCTGTCTGGGTTTTGGCTTCTTACGTTATTCTACCTTCTTGGTGTGGGGAGGAGATTGAAGGTCACCCAGGCTGGTCTGGTCAGTGGAAACACTCCAAAGTATTGAGCCAAGACCCAAAGATGAGCACATAGGTGAAGCCAGGGGAAGTATGGAGTCGAGGGGCTGGCAACTGGCAACCTATTTCAATACCAGGACACTCTCCCCCTGTATGGTTGACCACAGGATGGGGGTAGGGGCATGTGCAAAGCCTTCCCTACTCACCCTGCCCCTGTTGTTACCAGTCGCTGCTAATGAGCCACTGTCACCTGGAGAAGAAGGAAACAGAGATTGGGAGAGGTTATCCTTCTTCCCAAACAGTCAAAGGGCTAGACAAAGTCAGTCTCCAGAGGAGATGGCGTCATCCAAGCCAGATGTCCCTGAGCCTGGGCTGCTCTAGGGAGCCTGTCTGAAGCAATGTTCGTGGATCAGGTACTGCTTCCTGCCATGTCTATCCCACCTGGGCCTTGTCCTGGAGGTGGATCACCTATTACTTAGGAGGACCTGCCCAGCTACCGGGAACTCATATGCAAACTGCTCCCCTCTCTCAAGGGACTGCCCCCCAGAAATCAGGATAGATGAAGGGAGGAGGAAGCCTTCTTTGGAGAAGGCCTATTTTTCTATAGAGTCCTCAGACCCCTGAATGGCTGCTGCCTGCTCTTCCGTGGCTGCAGCCTGGAGCCCTCTCTGACCTCCAAAGGCGTCTTGCCAGACCTTTTTCAGGCCAAATATTGTGAACCAGGTTGGGTGCTTAGTTCCTTGTCCACTGTGTCTGGGGCCTCTGCCCCACCTAGGTGCAGCCCCTGGCCTGTCAGTCCCTCATCTAAGACAGCAGTGGTGAGATGGGGCAGAGAGCTGATTCAAGGCAGCTGTTTTGATTTGGATATGAAACATCCCCACAAGGCTCATGTATAGAAGGCTTGGTCCCCAGTGCAGTGGTTTTCAGAGGGTGATGGGATCATGGGAACCCTGGCCTGTCACCGATGGGTTCATGGCAGAATGGCCTCTTGGGAGGCAGAGGGAACTTAGAAGGGAAGGGTATATCTTGTCCCCAGCATCTTTCAGCCACTCTCTGCTTTCTGTCTGCCATACTCCCACTATAACTTCTGTGCTGACACAGGCCTGGCAGCAACAGGGCCACAGGACCATGGGCTGAACTCTGGCCTTTGGCTGGGGCCACGGGAGTGTTGGGCTTTCCTGTACCAGTGGCTGCACTAGCATGCCCCCAAGCCTCTGTCCTAGGTTCCAGCTAGGATGCCCCACCTGATGCCTGAATCTCAGGGTGCTGCACCTGCTCAGCTGTCAGATGGGCTGAAGCAAAGGTCCTGACAACCAAACTGTCCTTCCTATCACAGCCATAGATGGATGACCCTGGTCTTTTCACAGCCTGGTAGGGACATCTAGGTGGGGGGACCTGTGTGAAAGATTTCCCATGGTGGACAAGATTCACATTCCAGTGACCCAGACTTCACCCTGGGAATGAAGGAAGACCTGGAACGTTCTAACGGGGGGGGGGGTGTTAGCAGACTCATTTTACATGGGAGAAAAGCAGGGCCAGGACTTGCTGGGCTGCCCTTCCCAGGGTGGGGGAACACATCTCCTGTGGTCCCCAGTGTCCCAGGCCAGGCTGTCTTTCCTCCCTGCTACTTCCCCCCCTTCAGTGTCTGGAACTGCAGAGGGACATGTGGTTTATGTTTGTTTACACTCCCTCATTCCTTGGACTCATAGCCTTCAGGTGAAACAGCCTCATTTTGGGAGGAAAATGCAATTTATTTTTGCTCATGTTTGGGAGAATGGATTCTAAAGATATGAATAATTCATCTCTCCACTTCCTCAGTTCCTCAGACATTTTGGGGTCAGGAGAAATGGCTGAATTAATTTTGTTTTAATGTGACAAAAACACCACAACAGTCTCTAACCCGCTCCACCGAAGTCCCCTGTCCTGTAAGATGCCCAATTGGTAGTGGAGGGGGTGTCAGCAGCTCCTATCCAGCCCCTGAGAGACCCACCCCCGGGGGCAAGAAAGGACAGGAGCAAGGACTGACCCCATAGCAAACTTCTGTTTTCCTGCAAACCATAGTAGCTGCAGGCTGCTTGTCTCCTGAGAGGCAAGAAGATGCTTCTGTGGCCTCTGAGCCCCAGGCTCCAAACTGAGATGTTACCTTCCCAAAGCATCGAGTCCCATGTGAGCTCCCATATGGGAGGAAGAAGACACCAGTGTCTGAGGGAATGCTGAGCTGGTCAGATCAAGGGCCACAGAGCTGAGGGTGGTGAAGGGAGACCTGTCACATTTGTCCCCTGGTTAGACCACAGTCTGGGGCTTAAACAGTAGAAATGCATCCTCCTGCCACTGGGCATGGGTGTGGATGGGCCTTGCCTGCTGAGTTGTGGGAGTTTGGCCTCTACTGTCCCTTTGTGTGCCCCATTTCAGTCTAAGACTCTATGTCCTTTGGGAGAGTGTGGTCCATGGTGAGTGGACCAGGAGTCCTGTTGCTAAATGAAGTCACATTTGGAGGTGTTGGAGGTTAGGGTTCGGACATATGAAATTTGTGGGGACACAGCAGCCTGAAGTGGAGGACAATAGTCAAGTCCTAGAGAACATTATGGAACTGTTGCTTCTCTTCCACTTGCTGTCTCAGTGAGGGACCACCTTCAGGATAAGCCTGACCTTTCCCAGCAGACACAGATCATCAGCCACAGACTTGGGGCAGAATTTCTATCCCATACTGAGGGGACCAGCAGACCCACCTGCCTGGGGCCCATACTGCCCTCCAGACAGCCACACTGTGGCTTGTCCTTCTCATCTCAGCTTGTCCCTGATCTAGTTCACCTTGTAGTCTTGGTGTGGATGCAGATTCTTCCTGCAGATTCTGTGCACCTTGAGTTACTGTGGACACTGGATAATCTGCTTTGCCACACCCTGGTTGACCTTCTCATATGACCTCACAGAGCAAATATGTCCACCAGTCCTCACTTCTGGGGGGAAAAGGGCCAAGTCCCAGGGCTGACCTGTGTGGAGGCAGACAGGCTTACCTGCCTGGGCTGGTGAGAAAGCAGGGGATAGCAGAACTACAGGAGCCTCAGGGTCAGTGCTTAGGGCCAAGCCACATCTGGGACCTTTGGGACATTTCTGCAGTGTCCTTGGTGCTTTGTCTATCCCTTGGTAGTCAAAGCCCTGGGCAGACATGCATGGCTGTTCACTGCAGAGAGACACGACTCCACCTGGAGGGGAGGCTGGATGCCAGCAACCACCAGCAATAGATCTACTCATGAGACAGACATTGTTCTTTCTCCTCTAGGCCACTAGACCATGCTGTGCAGCCCCTGGTGGGGCCATGTTGCTGAACTCCAGTCAACAGGATGCTCATGATTTCCAGGCCCCTAAAACCTCTCATCGCGATCCTCCATTAATTTCAGCCCTCTCCCTGTCTTCTAGTACAATGGAGGGGTCTCTGAGGACCCAGAGACCACACTGGGTGGGGCTGGGTCCCCACATGCTTGTGTGAACAATGGCCATTGACTGGCAGGCTCCATGTGAGTGAGAGAGAACCTCTGTGTGATGCTGCCCAGATCTCGGGATCTTACAGTAATGAGCTCGTCTAACATTACTTGTTTTACATTAAAATGTGGGCTAGCTTAAGTGGGTCCATCTCACGGGTGAAGAATCTGGCAATGTGACAATTCTTTTCGCAAACAGTCACATAGCTAATTAGTGGGGAACAAAACAGTCCTTTCTCGAGGTTCTGGAGCATAGATTTTTCCCCACAAGCCCTGGGAGACCAAGTTTTGTTCTTGGATTCCAGATCCTGGACTCTATGGATGAGAGCATTCTTTAGGGAATAAAAAAAAAAAAATTTCCCCTCTGGAAAAAGGAATATATACTCACTTTAGGCAGAATAACATGCAGAAAAACAGAGAAACATCCCATTATCTTTCTGTTCAGAAGTCACTGCTTCAGGTATTTTCTTCCAGCCTTTTTTCCATATGTATTTGTGCAGACCTGGCTGGCCACCCCTCCCCATACACAGACTGACCCTTGGTTTTCATCACTTTGGGGTAGATGTGGGAGACGCAGTACATAGCTGCCCAGGTGCTCATCAGATGCCCTGACTGCCTAGCAGAATCTGCCTCTCCAGGCCATGCCCATCTTGGGGCAGCCATGCTGATAGACATGCCAAGGCATGTATACAGACCCAGCATCCTGGCCCAGAGTGAAACAGCCTCACCAGCCCTGTGCCCTGGGCATGGGGCCCACACCACAGCTGGCTCCTCTGCCTACTCTCCTCTGTAACTGGGTTCTCCCAACAAACCTTCCGCATGCTAAACTCCATCTCAGGGCCTGCCTGGGATCCAAGGAAGTGCCTCGGGTGACCTGGCCCTGTGGAGTCCTGTGGCATGAACTTGGACACTCTGAATAAACATCTGCATGACTCCATCCTCCCTGTTTGTGACCGCGTTGGATCCAAACAACTCTGGCAATGAACTAGAGAGAAGGCTGTCTAGGGCTCTAGGAACATAATTCTGGCTTCTTAAAAGAGGGAACAGATATTGGTGGATGAGGATGTGATACCTGGAACTGGCCATAATTTTGGCATCATCATGCAATGAAGCTGAGGTCTGAGGTCAAACAAGGATGAGGCAACCCAAGCCCACTGATGCAACAAATCGCTGGGTACACCAGCTGGAAGGAACTTCTTGTCACATGGCATCAGGTTAAGCACCTCTGAGCTGGTGTTTCTGCCACTGCAGTTCAGCTCTCCAGCCAGATCCTGCCTCTGTACATATACTGGTTCATGGACATTGTCCTTCTTAAGTTCACCATGGGGGCCACAGGTTGCTCCCTCTGTACAGCAAAGATGTGGACAGCAGTTTCTGGAGAGGGGTATCCAGAACTCAGGCCTTGGCTCCATGAAGCAATCACAACAGCCTGGAGCCTTTGGGTGGTGTCCCCTCCTGTCACAAAGGGGCCATCCCCGGGTGGTCCTCAGGTTGCCTTCAGCTGTAGGGTTCCAACCACCTGCAATTCCTTTGGAACGCCAAAGTGAAGCTGAGGACCAAGCCCTCCAGCTGTTGGGTTCTTTCCCACGGAACCCTGGGCAGGGCCTGAGTCAGCAGAGTTATTTCTGATGCTTCAGTCATTGGAGTCACTATCTTCGTTTGTAAGACATAGTTTATGCTCCTTAGAAATTTGAGCCTGCCCAGGAGCCCCTGGGGAGTTGCCAGGGCCCATGCTGCCGCCAGGTCCTGGCCTTCCCGTCTCAGAGTGGGGAGAATGGACTGAGGCCTTGACAGGCATGTGAAGAAGTTCCAGCTCCTGCTCTAGAGTGACTGCCTTTTGGAATCTTCCAGGACATCAGCTCCTTCCCTTTCCATCCCCAGAAAACCCTGGTTAGCAGGCAGGAACAGCAGGATTCTTAGAACCCTACTCTGATTTCCTTGGCTCCATGTAGGACCATTGGCCCCAGGTGTTGGGACAGAGACTGTTCCTCATGGTGGCTCATGGTCTTGGTCTGGCACTTGAGCTGGTGGTAAGGATGGGCCAGAGTTCTGCCTCTCAAGCTCTGGTACCCAGCCTTGTTTGAGGCCATTTTGGAGGCCAGAATGGTTCCTTGTTAGACCATAGCCACCAACATACCAGGGTCACCTGCTGAGCCAGACCTCACCCCAGACTCTTTTTGTCCATGTCTGAACCACCCTGGATCTAGAACTTTCTAGTTAGGGGAGATCTGGAGGTCATTCCTGTCGAGGGTCCCTGCTTGACTTGTCTTTTTACCCATCCCTGATGGATCTGTAGAGTGGGCACCAAGGGCCAGGCCCTGGTGGAAAGCATATGCCCATCTAAACTCTTACTGTGAGCAAACAGGTGGTGATTGGGCATGAGGGAGCTGTGGGGCAAGTGGTGGGGGAAGATCCCCCCATTCACAAACACTGGAGCCCATGGATGTGGCCTTGCTTAGAAGCAAGGTCTTCGCAGATGTAATTAGTTACACTGAAGCCTTGCATGGGATCACCCTGGAGAAGGCTGGGCCCTAATGCATGACTGTGGCTGCATTGTGATGCAGGAAGGACACACACACACACACAATACACACACACACCCCACACTGGCTGTGGGAAAATGGGCAGAGAAAGGGTGGAGTGTGTTCCCTTCAAGGATCTCCCAGGGTGCTGGTAACCCGATCAGCTGCAGAATAACACAGAGCCTAGCCTTTCTCCAAGCTCCATTGGAGCCTGCTCACCAACACCTTGATCTTGGGCTTCCGGCTTCTAATCAAGTGAGGAGTTGTTCAATTTGGTTCTTTAAGCCTCCTGCGTATGGCAGTCTGTCCCAGTGGTCTGAGCTGGCTGATGCAGCCTTCAGTGCTGGACTCCAGGACAACCTCTGGCTGGGCTCCGTGTCTTTCCTCCAGCACTGATACTGTGGCCATGGCTACTGCTACAACCAAGAGGGCTTCAATGCTTATGATTTCATTCAGCTTTAACTGGAGTTTGAGTGCCTACACGTGGCTGGCGTCTGTCATGTTGTCAGGTCAGCTCCAGTGTCCTCTGTGGCTGCAGAGTTCCCAGAGCACTACTACTCTGAGATGCTCCTGGACATCAGCCCCAACGCTCTGAGAGGTGTCACATGGAGAGTGGGTGTTTGGGCTCCTCCCTCCGTGGCACATGTTGACAAATGTGTGATCTGCAGGGCAGGCTGGGTGCTCCTCTGAGTCCTGTTGGGTATGTCTGTTCAGGCTCTAGAGTCCAGGCAGCCTGGGTCCTCAGTGAGCTTTGTGGCTGTGACTGGCTTTCTTGACATGCAATTTTTCTTTATTCAGTTTACAACACTCCAAGGCTTTGCTGAAAACTAACCTTCGGGGCAAGCCACCCCAAGCCCTCACGAGCATTCACTCAGATCTGCTTATCTGAGACCCCCCAGCCCTGGGGTCCATGCCATACCACATCAACAGGGCAAATAGGCCATAGGGGAGGTGGCGGTGTAAGACAGTGAGAGTGTGACAGTTACACAGATGACAGTGTGGTGGTAATTGTTATGGGGAGATAGTGATCATAGGATGAGGTGGCTGTGAGGAGGCAGTGGCCACAAGGGTGCAATGGTCTCCAGCAGGGTTCTGCTAAGCTGACCTGTGACTCTGTGTGTGACAGTGTGTGAGTGCTCCCTGGCTCCCTCACTGTCTTCTTGGTGCCCCGAGCATTCTTGTGCCAGGAAATAGCCGGGAATCCAGAATTCCGCAGGAGCAGAGCAAGCAGGCTGAGCGATGGGCGTAGACACACGTGTTCGCAGCCAGCAGTGCACAGCTGTTTCCTCTTGTGGCTTCCACAGCTTCAGATGATTTGTTTTATTAGAGAGTTGTGTTTGCTACCGACAGACAGCCCTGGGAGGCAGACACCCATGACCGTCGTGGCCATGGCTGGTTTATTCCTCCTGTGTGTGTGTACGGCTGGGACTGTGGGCTGCTGGTGCGACATGGAGGGCCACCTGCTCTCTTGGGCTGAGTCTCATGGGGGTCCAAAGAGGCTGAGCACTGCATCCCAGCTCTTAGGCACATGGGCGCCCTGGCTGGCCATGGCACATAGCTGTTCCTGCTGGTCTCTTCTGCACGCTGGCCACAGGATGAATCTTTGGGGACTGGGCCCTCTGGCCCTGCTTCAGCTGGAGGTTCCTTCCAGCTGGGGGGTTGGGTGGCTGGGTTCCAACCTGTCTCCCCTTCTTGGCTTGGCCAACCCTGTCACTATGAAGGTTCATGTACTTTCAGCTGTCATAAAAAGGGTCATCCCCACTTCACAGGATGGGGTGACCCCTGCATGTGGCAATGGCCTGAGCCCCTCCCAGACAGATCTGCAAACCCATATCCTTGCTTTTGAAGATGCAGTTTCCCTGGGCTTCCCAACACTCCCGGCTCTCAGTCCCAAGCCAAGTTCTAGGAGTTCTTTTGTTTATTTCTTCCTTGGTTTGTTTTCCAACCAAAGATAGGGTGAGGTTGGACTGCTGAGGGGGGGTATATGGGGGGCACGAAACATGAAATTAGCAGTTTGTTCTGATTGGGGTTGAAATTTGGTTCCAGAACTTGATGTGAATTTTTAACTCACAAGTGAATTTTAAAAGTTTTGTCTGAAGCATCTGCCTTTTTGTGAGAAGCTGGATCTTACATTTCTGTTTGGGTTTGTCCATGGCCCTGGGTAGCTAGTGTCTCCCCATGCCTGGGCCAGAGGGGTTGAGGTTGGATCCTGGGGAGCTGCCCAGCTGGCCTGCTGTCCCTTGGTCCCAGAGCCCAAAACTCCAGCCCAGGGGCAACAACCACCTGCCTGCCAAGCACAGCCCGCACGGCTCACACTCATCTCGGCTGCGGTCGGGCCGAGGACGAGGGGACGTTCCTAAGCAATCGCTCCTGCTACGCATACCACAGCTGCCTTGCACCTGGCTTTATGGGAAACTGTGAAATGACATTTTCTCAGGATTCTTCCTTGTGGGGAGAGCCTGGGATGGGGTTCGGAGGAACCTTCA
This sequence comes from Hydrochoerus hydrochaeris, assembly GCA_004027455.1. Taxonomy (NCBI): domain Eukaryota; kingdom Metazoa; phylum Chordata; class Mammalia; order Rodentia; family Hydrochaeridae; genus Hydrochoerus; species Hydrochoerus hydrochaeris. Next base: position 299,278 of record PVLA01000523.1, on the reverse strand, counting down.
ATGACATGTTAACCCATCTCCCCCTGCATACACGCATAAATATTACATGGATGCCCTGGCCATTAAATTACCAAGTGAGAATGTGTTGGGCACTGACCTCTTCCACGCTGACACTCTTGCCACGCTGGGTGAGTCTTGCCGACTTGTTATTAACAAGCTGGCTGGCTGGACTCTGTGCCCAGCATGGAAGACTGTCTGCTTGCTGACCATCTGGGTTCATGGCTCCTGCTGGAGGGTGCTCAGGCCGGCGTGGCCACGATGAAATGTCCTTTATGTGTGTCGGCCAACATTGCACTCTGTGTTCTCCTGCTTCTCTGTGTGGGGCCAGGGTACAAGACCTTCCCTTCCTTCCTGAGCCCTCACTATGGTGGGAAGGTCATGACCAGGCAGGGCAGAAAGAAGGGGTCACTGGGCACATCTCTATGGAAGCTCTTCAGGTGACTTCAGTCTCCTTTCCCCTGCCAGCCCTCAGTGTGCCAGGTGTCTTGCCTGGATCTCAGCGAATGGGTATCATGAGGACCCTGGGTGGGGACAAGGTCACTGTTTATTGGTAAAGGGTTCAAATCCCAGACACACTCCACACTCCATGAAGAACAGTAGCACCTTGTTCTGAAGTTGAAATCTCCTCTCCCTGACCCTTCTGGGGTCTCTGTTTGAACTCTAGCTTGAGGTTTAACCCAGACCTCTCCCCCAGAGCCACCATCTCAGGGCAGACAGGCAGTGTCCCCAGACAGGAAACAACCCTGAGAGCCCCTGGAACTCAACAGGGATCATGCCTCCAATGCAAAAGGGTAGAGCTCGGGTCCATCTCCTGGGGGACAGTGTTCAGCTAGGCTCCTACCTGCCTGGGGAGGAGACTTGTCTCATGTGACATCAGAGAAAGATCCTTCCTTGTACCCACTGGCTGGGCTGGGCACTGGCCAATTGAGGGGAACAGGAGCACATCCAGGTTGATGGCCTCTGCCCCTGGCTTCCTTTTGCCTCAGCTTGGGGCCTGCGAAAAACTGCCCAGTCAGGGCACACAGTAGGTGCCACATATGTTTGCACAGGGCTAGGTGAGCACTGGGAGACAGCCAGGAGGCTGGGCTGGGTCCCCCCACCTTTGTGGCTCAGCCATGTCTTTCTTTACACATCCTCAGGGCATCCTGACAGAGTGCTAGGTTGAGGGCAGGACCAGTTCCAGACTTGGAGCTGGCAGGGGACAAGACCATCCTCTGTCCCCCAGGGTCAGCGCTCGGCCAGGCAGCGGGCAGAGGCCGGAGGTGGCCGAGAAGGAAATGGTTGAAATTTGCAGCCAGGGCAGGAAATGGACAAAGTGTCGAGGAGGAGTTGGAATGCCAGCTGGAATGCTGCCCCCGGCCCCCCAGAGCTGCGCCAAGTCAGGAAGTGCCTGGTGTCTTGGCTGGAGGAGCTCTTGTCCGCTGGGTGGGTGCCTGCCTGGCGCCACCTCTGGTACCCAGCCAGTGACATTTAGGGGGATGTTCAGAAACAGATGGAGGGGGCTTCAGGAGGAACTGTTTGCTAAACGGGGAGAGTGGGACCCTGTTACTGTCATGGCCCATGAAGGTTCTTTCTACCTTCTCTGCTGACCCCCGAGAAGTCACCCCACTCTTGATGCTTGGGACTCAGTGCATTCTTTTGAGTGACACAATTGCACATATAGTCTTACCCACCTGCAATTATTTTTCTCATTGGAAATCTCCTATTTGGTCTCCAAAACCCTGTGTGGGTGGTACCTCCTGGATCAAGCTGTCTCTGAAGCCTTCTACTCCCACAAATGTCATGTCCCTCTTTCCCCAATATTTTTTTTTGGGGGGGGAGGGTACCAGGGATCAAACTCATGACCTTGCACTTGCCAGGCAGGTGCTTGTGCCACTGAGCTAAACCCTGGGCCCAAAAGAAAGGGAAGTTTATGATTTTTTTTTTGGTCGTTTGTTTTTGGTACCAGGGATTGAACTCATACTTGCCAGGCAGGCATTTGTGCCACTGAGCTAAACCCTGGCCCTCCTTCTCCAGGTTTATAGTCCACACACCCTGCACTGGAGTTCCTTTCTCCTCTGTCTCCCACACTAGGCTGTGAGCTCTTTGACAATGGAGGCTCAGTCTGACTGTGTCCCCAGCAAACCTCAACACTTGGTGGGATACATAGTTGACACCTAGTTTTCTTGGCTTGGAAATGGCTCAGTGAACTGCCCCTCAGCTGCCAAGAATGCTGAGGATGACAGGGTTCTCTCCACATGTGGGGTCCTGTGTGGCCTATCTTAAGCCAACACCCTCCTCTGTTTAAAAGCTCCACCTGGTCAGGCATGGAGGTGTATGCCTATAACCCTAGCAACCTGGAAGGCTGAGGCAGGAGGATGGCAACTCTGAGTCCAGCTTGGGCTACTTAATGACTTACCAAGACTCTCTCAAAAAATAAAAATGGTTAGGGATGTAGCTCAGTGTGAAGACACTGGCTTCAATCTCTAGTACCAGGGAAGAAAAGCTTAGGCTGACATTAGGAAGTTGTTTGAACCCAGCTTTGCCCCTGGTAGGTGCCCATTTCAGTGTCTGACCCTCTATTTTCTTCTCTGTGAAATGGGCATGATGACTATCCATCCCAGGACCTGGGAAACTCCATGACGAAGAGCCCTTGGCCCAGAGCCAGGGAGCCAAAGGGTGCTCAGCACTGCAGTCTGTCCTTCTCACCCCCCTTGAAGGCCCGAGAAGAGAAGGAAAAGCCTGTGGGAATGCAGAGTCCCAGGCCTGGGGAGCCCTGTGGGATTCCTCAGTGACGGGTCAGGTAATGAGCATCCAGTTCCAAGGTGTGGAGGCTCCCGGAGCTGCTCAGAGTCACCCCAGAGGCCCAGGGGCCAGAGGCTGCCAGGTCCCTCCTGCCACTCTGCTCTGGCTCCTGGTTGGCAGAGCCATCAGGTTTCTCCAGAGAAGATACCATCTGGATGCTCTTTAGAGGCAGGCAGCAGTGCCTATCACCTGGGGTTGGCGGCACAGGAAGCAGACTGTAGGGTCCAGTGGGGATCCTTCAGGATTCTGCAGGAGCCACAGTCCGCAGCCTGCATGTTGGCCAAAGTGATAGATAGGCTGGGACAGGTGGGCATCCTGCAGTCCCCGGCCCTGATCACCTGTGCACTTCTGTAATGTCTGCTTGCATTTGGCCTTTGTGCCTCCTGGTTCTATGGACAGATCTAACAGCTCAGTGTCCAGCCAGAAGTATGTGGCCATGATCCTAGCTGGCTGCTCCCCCCAGCTCCCCCAAGTCTTCTCTCTTTTGACCTGTGCTCAGAGGCTGGCTTCCTGCTGAGCCTGGCCCATGGGGGAAGGGTCACAGGGAGCACTGTAGACACTGTCCCTGCCCTGGGAAGAGGGTAACAGCAGGCAGGTGCCACCTTTGATCTTAGGAGGGACATAGGCCTAGAGGGGCCCTAGGATTCAGCGCAGGCTCTATCCCATCTAAAGGCCCATACCTCCTTGGGAACGGCCTGCCCACGTTTAGAAACCCTCTGGCCTGTGCCCAGTATTTTTGGCTGGCCTGCCCCTCTGGTTATCTGGTGTGGTCCTGGCCATGTCTCTTTCCTGGATGGATGAAACTGGCTGAGGTTGGATGGAGGAGCATAGACCTGGCCTGGTGGCCATGTGTGCCTCACTTTGCAGCCTGCCACACTGTGGCCTGGAATGAGCCCTGCACCTCCACCTATCCATCTGTAATCTAGTTGGGGCAAGGGCCCAGGGAGATGACTGGCACATGCATGGCTGTCCATGTGGCAGCTCAGCCTGTCTTCCTCACCTGGCTTGGGTCTCCCAGTCATTGCCAGCGCTGCATGGCGGCTGAGCTGTTATGGGACAGGGTAGCTGCAGCAGGCCCCAGGTGCCTCTTCCCTATCAAATCCTGGCTCTTCCTTTGCCCCCAGCTCCAGATGGTGACCTTGCCCTCCTCTGAGTGGGCGCTTAGTGGGCTTCGGAGAAGAACCCCTTACCCCTGAGGTTGGAGTGCTGGAAAAAGGCAGTGGCCTGCTCTGCTTTGAAGGTGTTTGTTGAGGAGGTGCAGGCTGGGGCTGTCTCTGGGGTGCCTCCTTGAGGGGATTCTTTGCTGGCAGGAGCAGGTGCTGCAGCCATCCAAGGCGTGGGTGTGCCCTGATCCCTGAGTGCCTGGCAGAATGTGTGCTCTCCGATTCCTGAACTCCCTGCCAGGGATCAGATGTGAGTTAAGGAAACATTTATTTTAAATGTAAACGGACCTCAGTGGAATTCTGCACGGCCTCCGTGGACGCGGCCCCTGGGGTGAGGCCAGATGATATAAATAGGGCACAGTTGTTGCTGCCCTTAACCATGGAGGGCTGAGGGGAGAAATGTAGGCGGTTTGGACTTCCCATCTGATCTGTTATCCTTACCTCTCCTCGCGGAGTCGGCAGGACAAGGCCACCCACATCCATCTCTGCAGTGACAGGAAAGCCCCTGCCTTGTGGTCCCTCCAGCAGTGGTGGCCAGCCAGCTGAGGGACCACCCTGCCCCAGCCTTGCTGCCCCTGCCATTGCCAGGCCCTGGTACTGAGCCCAAGCTGCCGGCTCATCATGTGTGGCAAGGGCCCATTGTGACCCTGCTTCCTCCTGCCCCTTCTGTGGGATGACCCTGACACCCCCCTGTCACTTCTGTCACAGTGCCCAGCTTCCTGGAGCAGAAGTGGGAAATCAGGGTCCTGCCACTGCAGTGGGGATTCCAAGAGACTCCCAGGTCCCCTCCTGGCTCCCAGAGGACCCTGCGTCATCGGAAACAAAGGCAAGAATGCTGGGGGCCCTGTGGTGCATGACTGTGTCTGGCTGGGCTCCAGAAATCACCCACAGGCATGTGGGGGTGGGGGCAGGATGTGTCCCTGCGGCTGCCTGTGGGTGTGCAAATGGCACGGAAGCCCACAGAAAAGCTTCAGCCTCTGTCACAAGGAAAGTTGATTTTGCCACCCCCACCACAGCCCTATACCAGGAAGCTAGCTCCCCGTTAACCTGGGCATGGTGATAGAACTCTACCCAGGCAGTGGGACAGGGGACAAGGCTTGAAATGTCTGCAGTGTCTTGGGCTTCCCACATGGGTCCACTCAGAGTTGGGCGGAATTGAGGATCAGACTGGGAAGTCACAGTTGCATCTGAATTTACAGTGGCAGTGTACTCCTTGGGGACAGGGATGCATCCATTTCCCATGTCCGAGATCCAGCCCAGCCTGGTACGATGGAGCAAGGTGAGCCAACGCCTTCTGTGTGGACAGTACTTCTGTGACATCACACTGACCCACCTCCCCCATGGGAAAGAAGCAGAGCTGGGCCTCCCTGGGCTCCTGGCTGCCCTGGGGCTCCTGTGGTCACATGTGGAGATGGGCTGGATCAGGGATGGTAATGCCCCGTACAGATATCAGTCCCTCCTGGGTGTCTGGGGCTGATGGGGTGGCAGGACATTGTTGTCTGTGTGGGCACAGGCACAGCAGAGAAAGGGCCTTGACTGCAAGGCTCAGATGGACTCTGGAAGATAAGACCTCACTATTTGGGTACCATAGAGCTATGGTGCTGTGGCTCCTCCTGGAAAGCTCCTTGGCTCTGGTCCACACCCTGCTCAGGGACCAGTGGCTGCCTGTGGGTGCTGCTGGTGTGGAGGCAAGGATTTGTGCCTGGCCCAATCCAGATGCCAGTGTTCCAAATGGCAGGGCAAATGTGGGGGTCACTGGCTTGGTGGGTCTGTCAGAGCTCTCCAGCCAGTGTCTCTCTCTCCACTGCTTTTACAGACAGAGAAACAGGCCTGCCTGCAGCTGTGAAGGCTCCAGAACCAACATTCATGAAGCTTCCTTCACAAGCCCCATTTGTGCACCTCCATTTCAGTGGGTACAGAGGACCCCAGGCCAAATCCTCAGAAGTTTTTGTTTCCCTATAAGCCATGGTCTCTTGCTTTGGGAGCTCCAGTGGAGGGATGGTTTTCCCTTAGGCCCAGTGGCATGGAGGTCCAGGTGTTCACTTCCATACAAGTCTGATGTGAGGCCCAGATGGGCATCGAAGGGTGGGAAGCTTCAGGAAGAGGGGGCTGAGTTCTGGACAAGCAGATGCCACAGAGTCTGGCATCCTTGGCATGGTCAGGTGGCCGAAAGGCCCAGGGATTAGGATTTAGATGTGGGGACTGCAGGGCAGTCAGATCCAGGCTCCACCCCCTCTGGGGGACACCTTCCCCTCTAGGCTTCATGTGCTCAGCTGGGATTGGGAATTAGACACATGGCCCCGTGAATGGGAGGGAGAAAGATCTACAGAGATTGAAGACCCAAACTGGGTCCCTGGAGAAGGAGGCCTTGGAGCCACCTGCTGGTAGGAGCAGAAGGAGGTGGCACTGGCCTTGGGTCTTTTCTTCCCTCTTCCCTGAGGACCAGAGATGCAACACAAGCTTCCCTCTATGGAACAGCAGTGACGTTCAGAAGCACCATTCACAGGAAATGCCAGAGACCCCGCGGCTTGGCTACCTCACAACCCCGAGCTCAGAGGCCCAGGCTCCCAGCAGGTGCCAGTCCACTCACCCCAGACCTGCACCACCCATAACTAACTTCATGAGAAAGGAACACTAAAGCTTAAAATAGAAATGTGTGATTTGAATGACCAGGAGGCCGAAATGAGGCTAGATTCCTTCCTAGCCATGGGACTTGGGGGATGTTGCACACCTCTTCCTGTGCCTCAGTGTCTTCACCTGTGAACTGGGTGACTGCAGTTCCCCTCCCAAGCATCTGTTGTGAGTGTTACTGAGTAAATGGTAAAAAAAAAAAAAAAACCTCTAAGACACATCTGGCTTTGCTGTGAAAACTCTCTAGATAGTACTTGAACATGACTCATGACTTACAGGCCTGTGCAAACCAGAAGTGCTTTCTGGTTTTTGGAGCATTTTGTGAGTCACACACATGCCCTGAGCTTATTGGTCATAGGAGGACCTTGGCCCTCTCCATGGCCTTCTCCAGGCTCCAGATGTCTGGGTGAGCAGATATGGCACATGTGTGGCAGAGATGTGCTGGGGCCTTAGTGACACCATTGTGGACAGCTCCTGTTGAGACCAGGAGGCTGGCCTGGTATGAGACGTCCATGTACCTGAAGGCCTGGGTGGGGAGGTTTCCTCTTCAGGGCCACATCCTGGGCCTCCAGCCAGGTCCTCTGTCCTGCACACCCAGAGGAAGCATCAGATAACATGGGGCAGGGTGTGTAACATCCTTAGAGGCATCTGGTTCCCCAAGATCTCTTGCTTTCCAGTGATCTGGTCCTGGGGACTTTGAATCCAGATTCTCCACAGAACAGAGCCTGGGCTTCAGCCCCCAGACTGTCTGCTCCCAAATGTTCCCCACCACAGCAAAAACCCCTCATCCCCAGAAAGGACACCATATGTACATTGGCATGTTATCCCCACACTTTTCTCCCTCAGCCTCTCCCCTCCATCTTTTCCAGGCCTCTGTGGCCTCTCCCTTCCTGATGGTAGAGGTTGGGTGTCTTCAGTACCTGGGTCTCTGCTGTGGCCCAGGGCAGGGCCTGCTCAGCAAGGAAGTAATAAGGGGGCAGATGGATGCTGGCTAGTCCTCACCCTGGTGGCCACTCTGACGTTGCTACTTCTTGTAGGGCTCAGATAGGGATACCTGCCGGCCCCAGTAACCACAGTGGTCTCAAACAGCTCTTTCCAGAGCCTCCTGGGCCTAGGACATATGAGGTGGTGCTGTCTGTTCAGTTCCGCAGAACCCCTTTATTACCTTGGGCAGAGGTTATGTGAGGACCTGACCATCTTGCACATGCACCAGGACACGGGGCCTCTTGTCAAGGTCCCTTGATGAGGCTCTGACCCCATCTTCTGCTAGTCAACTGTGTGACTGATCTTGGACAAGCCCCGAAGTCCTGCATCCAGTTTTCTGGTCTTCATTCTGTGGTGACAATGGTCCTTCCCTTTCTGTGGGAGGGCCTGCTATCTGGGTGCTGTCTCTGAATGGCACAGTGGTAACTGTGAGCTTCCTGTGGCCATTGTAAGGATGGGCAATAGGATTCAGTTTCTCATATCCGAAGGCCTGTATCAAAGTGTTCTCAGCTCCAGGGGAGAATCACATTCATTCATTCATTCATTCATTCATTCATTCATTCATTCATTTATTCTTTCATTCATCCCCTGAGCAGAAATTGATCATGAGACTCCCATGGACCAGGTCACAGAAATGCAGTGACTTCACTAATCTTCTAGAAGTTTCTTGGAGCTGGGTGACCTCTGTCCTTAGAGGGTGTGGCTTCTGGCATTCCTATGTGGTGGGTAGCTCTGGGGGTTATTCTGGGATCACCACAAATCTCACCCTCCTGGGAACTGGAATTTTCCCAAATTATAGGGCTCTGCTGGGGGGCTGGCTAGGCAAAGGATGTGATCCCCAGAGCCCTCTGGGGTCCTTATCCTGCCACTTTCTGCAGAGACCCCAGACCTGTCACCTCCTGCTGACTCTGGGTACTAGAGTGCTCTCTCCAGAGACTATGTGGCCACTCTAACTCCTGTTCTGCCTGGGAAAATCAGAAACTTCAAAAAAAAGACTTGTTTGTTTCTTTATGATGTGGTAGCTGGATGAGGCTGATTTCAGGATCATGACCAGATCAATCTGTTGCTCCCAGGGAGGCCCAGCACTGCCTCCCAGGGAGGCCCAGCACTGCCTCTCAGGGAGGGTTGTCTAGCAGGCCCCTGTGGTGGGGAGCAGAGGGGGGCAGGCACAGGTTGGGTGATTGAGATCATGGTCTGATACCACATTAATCCCATTGTCCTCTGAGCAGTGCCTCCTCCTAACTCCTGGGGGACCTGACCTATCTCCCATGGTGGAGCAAACCGCAGTCTGTCTGGAGGGGCAGCTAGTCCCCAGCTGGAACCAAGGTGAGATGAAATGTCTTTTGAGCTTTAGGCCCAGGACAGACAGAAACAGAGACAGAGAGATACAGAGACAGAGAGAGAGAAAGAAAGAGCAAGAGAGGACGAAGTCCCAATGCCTGACATGCAGCTGGCACCGGTGCTCAGTGGGTCCTGGCGTGTGGAGTGGGGCAGGGGGGCTTAGGGTCTTGGGGACGAGCACTTGTCCTCAGCAGACAGCTATGTTCAGGCTGCAAGAAGATAAAAAGAAACAGGTGAAGGTGAGTTTAGTAACATATTTACTAACTAAAATATTTACAAAGATAGGCAGAATATTATCACTTCACCATGCAATCGATTAAAACATTACTAATGAGATTTAAATTCTTTTATTAAAACCCAAATCATTGAAATCTGTTATGTAGTTTATACCTGTAGAACACCTCGGTTTAGGAAATACTTCATAGATATGTAGATTTTATAAGATTTATGGTGGAAAAGTAGATCACTCAGCTGATTGTCTGAACCATATTTATACATTTTCTAATTGATTAGAATGCCAAAAAATTCTTTTTTGTTAATAGTGATATCCCTGTCTACAAAAATGCTTCAGTTTTCAATTTTTCCACTGGCTATTTTTCAAGCACATTTTCATATGATTAAAGGACATTGGCATTTCCTTTTTCTATTATTTATTCATTTCTTTGCCCATTTTTTCCTATAGTGTTTGTCTTTTTCTTTATTTGTAGAAGTTATTTATATATCAGGACTATTAGCTCTTTGTCTATGATATAATTGGAAAATGTTTTTCCATTTTCTCACCTACTTACTTTTTTTTTTTCTAACAAAAGTTTATTTTTTAATGTAGAACTTAGAGAAAAACCCATTTGTATATCCTAGGTCTTTGTGATTTGTTTACTTATTTGAGATACTCATGAAGTGGAAGTTCATGGAAGTTCATGGTGGTTGGGTCCCAGGATGACTCAAAGACAGTGGGGGTGGTCTCTAGTTCAGTGCAGGAGGTGGCCCCCACGCCATGTGCCAAGCTTTGTACCGCTATCGCCACACAGAGGTTGCTCCTGGGATTCTGGCCTGCTGGGTGGAGAGATTTCCTCACCTTTCTCTGACCCAAGCTCTCTCCAGTCAAGTGGCTGTTGCCCCAGGTGGCACAAGGGGTGTCGCTTACCCATTCAGAAGATGTGAGATCTGAGTATGGGGTGTCAGGATCTTGGGGACTCTGGCCAGAGTCATCTACCTCAAATTCCATGGGTCCTTAGGGAGATGCCCTGAAATGCATCCCATTTCTGGAAGACAAAACACACAGGATGAGATTGCAGGGAATACCCTGTAATTCAGAAAGGCCTGATGTGGAAGCCGGCAGACTGCATTTTGGTAAAAGGAAAGGGAGGGTATTGAAAATGCCTTTTCAGGCCTGGGATGTGTGCTTGGGAGTTGGCAGGAAGGCTGAATCAGGCACATCCCATTTTGGCTCATGCTGCTACACTGTGACCCTGTCGAACTGGGGTTCAAGGCTTTCCTGCGCCTGGGGGTGCTACATGATCTGCCTTGGACCTATGAAGACAGAGAAGGTCCAGGCCTGAGCTCCAGGAGCAGGGGTGGGAGCCTGGGACATGGGGGAGCTTGAGACCAGGACCCTGTGGAAACCTGGAGCCAACTCATGGCCGAAAGCTCAGGCCCCATGGAATTCTCTGTGTGTGTCTCTCCTTGGAAAGAAACACTGAGTACACCCTCCAGGTCGGGGAGCGGGTGGGCGGGTGGGCGGGGAAATGTTTCTTAGAGTCCTTGAGTGGGGTCAAAGACACTTTTTCAAAGTTGGAGGCACTTAGGGGCTGCACCTTGGTCACCTCCTACACTGTCTATGGGTACCCGGTACCCATAGACAGTGGCTACAAAAGGGAACTTGGCCTCCATCTTGTAAACGTGACAAAAACTGGGTGTGGAATGATATTCTGCACCCAAGGGGAGGAGGAGTCCCTAGAGAGAGGAAAAAGGGAAGCAAGAGGGGGTTGTCAGGACATTCTCCTCAAGGGGATTAGCTTAATTTAGATAGCAGAGAGGGAAGTGAAACGTTTCTGCTGTAGTATAAATTACTGGATATTATGGTGGTGGTCTAACATGGCGGAAGCCCAAAGCAAAAGTGACGCTTGCCCTGATGACCACTTCCTCCTCCCCCTTCAGCCTTTATTACAACTTCCTCTTTCCTTTCCTACACATGAGAAAAGAATTCCAGTTAGTTCTTCACATTCGTCAATACCTGCTCCAAGACCCGCTTCCAGCCAGAGATCACATAACCTTCAGCCCCCTCTGTGTCTGACAGATGAGAAAGCCCAGCCTCAAAAGTTGTGCACTCCTTTCCACGTCCTTGATAAAGGCATCCTTTCTCTTTCTTTTTGCTTCTTTATTGTGCTGGAAAACCCTAATAGAATTCTTAGAGGATTGACTTTCTGACTAAAGGAGATGGCCTAGGCAGGGATTCTTCAGATAAAACCTTTCCTCCAGCTGTTCAGATGAAAGGCTATCTGCCTGAATGTCTGGAGCTCATGTGGGCTGTGCCAGCCTGTTAGCATCCATTTATTCATTCATTCTCTTACCCTCCATTACATCCATTATTCAAATACCCATCTACCCATCATCTGTTCACCTACCCATTTATCTATCCATCTCTCCATCTACCCACTCATCCATTGATCCATTCATCCAATACCATTCATCTTATATCCATCCATTCATTCACTCACTGATCTGTTCATCTACGATTCACCTATTCACCTACCATTCATTCATTCACCTACTTATTTACCTCTCACTAACTCATCCATCATTTCTTTTTCTATCTACCATCTCTCTATCCACTCCTCATCCATCATCTAGCCATACATTCTCCCAACTATCTATTTACCATTCACCCATTTATCTATTTATTCACCTCCCCATATACCCATTCATTCACTATCTACCCATCCATCCATTCACCATCCATCCATTGATTGGCCCATACATATACTCATCCATTTACCCATTCAACTACCATTCCCATCCATTCATACTTATGTCATCTACCTATCCATCTATCTAAACCTCTACCTATTCCTCCATCATCCATCTATCCATCCAAATATCATTGGATAGATGAACATTTATTATCCATCTATCACCCATCCATCCACCTGCCACCTATTTGTTACTCATTCATCCATTTACTATCTATCTACCCCTTATCTACCCATCTATCTACTTAGCCATTCATTCATCTATCCAACATCAATCTTTCTATTCACCCACCCACCATCTATCCAACAAATAGCTATTTTTTATGGTCAAATATGGCTCTAGTTGAGGAGATTTGGCAGTGGAAAGGACTCAGCTCGCTTTATTAAACTGACACTGCAGTGCTTTAAGCCATGTGGAAAATAAAGAGCAGAAATGTCAGGCCTCAAAAAAACTATTTTGCCTTTGAGATTCCCCCTTAGGGCATGGCTAAGGGTGTTGCCACAGGAGGAAGTCTCCAGAGAGTTTAGGATAGATCAATAATTCTCCTCTGGCTTCTCTTCCATTGCTGATGAAATAAAGGGCTCCCTGCCCATGTGCCCAGTGCACTCACTGAGTGCACTGGGTGAAACTGGGTCCTCTGCCAGGCAGGGCTTGAAGACCCTGACAGTAAGGGTTTTTGAATACCAGGCTTTAATCCCTAGAGCCTCTGAGTTTCCATGCCTTTGGCAGGCACCAAGCTAGGAGCTACATTTACTGAGCACCCGCTGTGAGCTCTGGGTTCCTCACTCTGATGAACTCACTCTGTGAGGGGATTCCATTCTGCACACAGGACCAGAGCCTGAGGTAAAATCCACACAGTTGGAGAAAGACTTTCAGGTTCTGAATGCAGGTGGTCTGTGTCCCTGCGGATGTTTTTCAACATGGACTTGCCCCAAGGCCCAGGTTGTAGCTGAGCAGCCAGCTGGGACATGTGAGAGTCCCAGAGTCCTGATTTCATTCAGAAGCTGGCTTGGGACAACGAGAGGCCCAGCAGCCACTCTTAGCATGATCTTTTATCTCCATGGCCCTCCTGGCTTGGCTTGAGGTGGGTCTCAGTTTCTTTCTGGCCTCTACCAGGATTACTTAATGGATAAAAAATAACTAAGTCCAGGTCTCAAGTATCAGCCATGGGAACAGCTGAGGTTGGTGACCAGGGGCCTCTCACTGCCTGGTGGCTCTGGGAACAGCCTGCCCCTCCTCCTGGCAGTGGCAGCTGAGGTGGTGTTGGTAGAGGGGGGCGGGGATAGAAAGCACTCTGGATCTGGTGTCAGGGAGCCCCAGGTGCAGATCAGACCACCCTTGAACAAATCACTGCAACTCAGGGGAAACCAATCCTTTCTTTAAAAATGGTCAGTGAGGCTGCACTTGGGTTGGAGCAGAGACCGAGGCACTCAAATGAGCTTATCTCTTCCTAATCCTCCCTTGGCAATGCAGAGGTACTACCTGCTCCTCTTATGTGACAGGACCAGCTCTATCTTGGTCATGGGTGTACACATCATACAGGTAGGTTCTAGGTTCTTAGGTACCAATAGCCCACCAATCATCAGTGAGGTAGACCAGGGCAGTTAGGTCTCTGCTTTCCCAAATTTATCATCCATCCACTCATCCATCCACCTACCCATTATCCAATCATCCATCCATCTACTCATTTATCCATAAACATCCACCCATCATTCATTATTCATTCATTCATCTATCAATCATACATGCGTATGATATCCCTCTATCCATCCATTATCCATTCATTTATCTACCCACTCATCAACCGTACCACTTCTGCTTTTGTTGTGTGCTGCATGGCTGGAGCTCTCTTATAGAAGAGTTGTAGTTTGGCATTTGACTCAGATATACTCTTACAATACTATACTATACTCTTACAATACTCTCCTGACAGCCAGCAAACAATTCTGCAGCTGACAACCAGGTGAGCAAACCTGTAGTCCTGACACTGTCTACTTGGAGGTAGCATACATTGAGGGCTCAGTCCTTAAGACTGATTCAAATGCCAGTTGTAAGTCCCAGGCTGTTTTACATGAGCTTATGGCCAATCAGCTATGAAGCACGGATCCAACGACCACCTCCTTGATTTAATTTGCCAGAGAGGTCACAGAGCTCAAGGAAACACATTTTCTCTTTTATTAAAAAAATATCACAAAGGATACGGTGGAAGGGATGCATAGAATGAGATGTGGGTAAAGAACACAGAGCCTCCCCACCCTCTCAGGCCGCCACCCTCCAGAGACCTCTAGGATTCAGCTGTCGAGATGTGCTCACAACTGTCCTTTTGGTATTTATGGAGGTTTCAATGCATGGCAATTGGTGATCAGCTCAGCCTTCTGCTCTTCTCCCCTTCCCTGGGATGCTTCCTTGGTTCTGGTGACTAACCCCATCCTAAAGCCTCTGAGGGGCCCTCAGCCACCAATAGTCTCCTTAGATACCACCTTGCTCGGTTGGGGTATACATGGTGATAACAGCTGCCCTCTCCCTGAGTTACCCGCAGCTCCTTCCCAGAGCATTCTGCAATTGCCCTGAAGGAGGGGGAGGGTTTGTAGAAGCAGAGGAGGGGAGTGAGGCCCTGAGGGCAGGATCAGCCCTCAGGAGCCCCAACAGGGAGGGACAGCCTCCCTCAGCTTCAGAGACCCTGTGGACTGGTGAGCTGACCCAGAAGCCACCTTCCAGGTAGAACATCAAGCCCCTGGCCTCGCAGCATAAGGCCCTGCAGCCGGGCTCATCATGGGGGGCTTCTTTATTGGCATCAGACACCTTGAGTAGATGAACCAATCAACATGACCCAGGCAGGACCAAGCCCCATCTGACCACTTGGAGGGTCACATGCAGGAGTGAGGCCCAAGACGATCAGGGCATAGTTCTTTGGGATGCAGAGGAGAGCTAGCACTGGCTTCAGGCCCGAGTTCTGGCCCTGGGATGCTGGCCATTGGTAGGCACAGCACTGCCCACAGCTCCTTTTCCCCAGCAGACCCAGGGTGACGGCAGACCATGCTGGAATAACCACAGAAATGTCAGATTCAGCAAAGATGTTCGTTTTCCAGGGTCCCCTTTCCCAGAAAGGCTTGGTCTGGCTGTGTGACCCCCAAGAGGAGGCTGGACTTCTGCTGAAACTGGCCAGTGATGTGCACTTGCCAGGCACCTTCCACCTTGACCAGGGCATCCATGGCAGAGGCTGGCCCCATGTGGGGCCCCTCTGTTCTTCCCTAGTGTGTGGCGGAAGCAGCCTCAGCCAGGCAGCCTTTAGAACTAAGCAGCCGACAGTGATGAATGGGCTGAGGGCTCTGGGTTGCTGCTGGGTGAGGGGTGAGTTGCTTTGCTCCAGGGCCCGGAGGAGGGAGTTCCGGAGCAGCGCCAGGGCAAGTGGACATCTTTGCTGAATCTGACATTTCTGTGGTTATTCCAGCATGGTCTGGCCTCACCCTGGGTCCACTGGGAAAGAGGAGCCATGGGCAGTGCTGTGCCTGCCAATGGCCAGCCTGTCCCCAGTCCCCGGCATAAGATGACAGGCAAGTGGGGAATGGACACTTGTGACTCCTGCCACCGGTCTCCTGCCTTCTGAGCTGATTGTCCCTGAGGGATTAGTTCCCTTAGCCCTCAGCTCTGCAGTGTCAGGTGGCTCCTTCCTCAGTTCTGTGTCCTGGGAGGTTTTCCCAGGACAGAGGTGTCTGACACCCATGGAACATGACCATGGGTATAATTTAAAATTTGCTAATGTCTCCATTAAAAAGTGTGGAAAGAAGCAGGTGGGTGAAATTTAATTCCAATTATATATTTAACTCAATAAGCCACACACCCACTTCAACATGTAGTTGATGTAGAAATCGTGACTCTGATGTTGCCTGGTGCTGACACTGAGCCTGGGGTCTGTGTATTTGCTCTCACGGTTCCTTATGACCAGAACTGACCACTCAAGGCCTCCTAGTGGGGTCAAGGTGCCAGTGGGGATAGCAGAGCGTCCCACCTCTGGTGAGTCTTCAGGCCTCTCTGGGGGTCTGACTCAGTCCCTGAGGTGGTGAGGGACCAGTCAGAGAGAGCAGAGTGCCAGATGCAGCTGGAGACTGAGGGGCCCTGGGACAGGGCAGGGCAGCCTTGGTCCCTGAGCCTGCTGCCCCCATAGCTTAGAGGCAGGCAATAGAACTGTCTCATGGGTCTTTGCCCCCTGGGTGTGTGGCATGGACAAGTCAGTGTCCCAGGGCTGCGAAGGGCAGCTGCTACCCACTCTCGGCACCACCAAAGACAGATTAGGCTGTGGGTGCTCCTTGAGGGTGCCCTGCCTTAGATTCATAGAGGTACCTGTGGGCAGCCCCACAATGACAGAGGGTGCTGAGATGGGAAAGTGGCCCAAAGACATGGCTAAGCAGGGGGTTTACCCTGCCTGACCCTCTGCCTGGCTTCCTTTGGCCCTTTTGCAGTGGCCACTGCACTGACATGCTCCACGCTGGACAGGGCAGTGGTAGCCCTGTTGTCTCCTTGTGTCCATGACCATGCTGGGGCCAAGTGGCTCAGAAGACTGAGTAGTGGCCTCTGGGCCTTGAACCCTCATCCTGGAGGTGTCAGGAGGACCCTTCCCTTGGTTTCTACACTGGAGCTATGGGTGAAATGGTCGTCTGGGCCTCATCCTGGGGTGCAGACATGATAATCTTGCCTAATGAACTCTAACACCCCCCCATACCTTTTCATCTAATCTGCAAAGCGTTTTACAAACACTGACTCATTAACCTCCCACGGGCTGGAGAGAGCCTGGTCCATTTGTAGGAAGGAAACTGAGCCACCTCATTGTTACAGGTTTACTGCGGGGGGCCACCCAGCAAGCTGTCAGTGAGGTCCTGGGGCAGGTATGCAGCTGGTGTGGGAGCCAGGCGGATCTTCCTGCACAGGGGAGCAAGGGACTCTGAGCTTCTAGGCACGGCCATGCTGTTCCACCAGCACTGGGTCAGTGCCAGATGCCTGCTGGCCATGTTCCTGTCACGTAACCCAAATTACTCACTGGGTCCCCCACAAGTCCCAAAAGTAGGTTCAATTCCTCCTTTTCTGTAGGCAAGGAAATACCCTCAGAGAAATTGGCCTCTGAGAGGGATGTCATCGGCTGGTCTGCACCCTGAGGTCATGCTTTTCCCCCGGCCTAGGGGTGCTGCCGGGGGAGGGGGGCGGCAAGTTGTTCACAAACTGCCAGACCTGGGGCGAGGCCACGACGTCAGGATCCTCCGGAGAAAGGGCCTTTAGCCGAGGAATGAAATACAACCACACAAAAAGGAAGGCGATTCTAATTGCTGAATATTATACAGTTCCCTCCTCTCATTTTCCATCTCATCTAAACTGTAATCAAACTTTTGTTGGCATTGAGAAAGTGTTTAAAGAGAAACGCACGGGGCCAAAGATTGCTGCCTGCTAATGGGGAAGACGCCCCCCGGGGGCCGGGGATCATGCCCGTTCCTGCCTGCACCTGGTCTGTGGCGATAACCCGGACATTATCCGGCGCCCACCATCCCTGTCACCGAGGCCCCTCTGTGGGCGCCTCCGAAAACCGCCTCGCCTCAGCCGTCAGCTCCAACATTCAGTGAAAGCAAAGCATCTCTAGCTGACAGGGAGGAGGGTGAAAATTACTATGTGAATAGAGAACTGCAGGTTACGCAAATAACATGTCACCGGAGACCGGGGGACTGAGCCTTAAATCAATTCATTAGGCATCGAGGCCTTTGTGAGCCCCGGGCCAGCCCAAGGCACAGGATGCACATTGCAAAACCCCCTCTCCCGACTGCCACTTCATTTCTATCTAAGCCTGCTTCCTTCTCCCCTGCTGGCATCCCTCCCTTTTCCTGCTGCCCTGTACCCCTGACCTTGGGCTTTCTTCCTGTAGGTGGAGGTCTCCTTGGTCCTTCTAGGAGCCAGAGCGGTTAGCAGTGCCCGGAGGGGGCAGCTTCTGATTCTTTCACAGCCTTCACTTTACTGCCATGGAGGTGGTGCCTCTGCCTGGGTTTCTGGTTCTGTTACCTCGTGGTTATAGGGGCCCCCAAGTCACAAGGGGCAGCTGCTCAGGGGCCTTTTGTCCGTGAAGGTGCAATGAAGCTAATACTGACTGAAACAAGAGTCCTGGTAACAGGTGGCTGCTGCTGAGTGAGGCCCCGGCTTAGCGTTTTACCTCACCCAGCTTCGATCCTGACCATTTCCAGAAGCAGGCACCCTTGTTCCAGGGAGATGAGCAGAAGAGCTGCTGGCCTGGCCAGGGGTAGAGAGAAGACCTTCAGGCCCTGAAGCCCAGTCCCTTCACTTCTGCCCCGGTTTAGCCACAGCATTTTTGCCCCTGACCAGAAAATCAGATGCTTCTCTGGGAGGGAGAGAAACTTTTCTGTTTGGGGGAGCAGGTGGATTCTGGCAGAGACGTGGAGGCCTATGTCAGAAGACCATGGGGATCTGGAGGGCTTCTGAGACCTGCTGGACCAGCTCTGGGATTTCTGTGAGGGGTGGTCAGAGCTGAGGAGCTGGGGACTCCACCCACACATTCCCATGGAGACCTGAGCTGCTGAACCCCAAACCCTTAGAGCAGAGGGGACTTTCTAGACATCTGTGTCCTTGAGCAGCAGCCAGGTGCCGGAGTGGGGGCCACGGGTGTCCTTGGACCTGCTTCATTGCCTCAGCCTTCCCGGCCCTGCAGCTTGGATCTGTGATTCTACTTTCCAGGTAGCGTGCAGAGTGCTGTGGCTGTCCACTGTCATCTCTTGTTCTGTGGCACCGAATGGCCTGCTGTTCCCTGAAGGCTGATGGATGGACAGCGGCCCTGGATGATTGGGCTGGGAGGATGGGCAGGCCTGAGTGATCCTGGATGCCTGAGGGGCCTCTCAGCCCCCTGCGGGATCTCGGCTGTCCCTACCTGTGCTGGCCTGCACCAGCAGCCACGTCATTTGGAAACTATGTGACCCAGAACCTGAGACTGTCTCTGGGGGAGCCTGTGTACTCAAGCCGCCCACCCTGCTTTCCCGGGAATATGTATCTGGCTGGATTAGACCCTTAGAAAGGGGGCCTGGGGGCCTCTCATCTTGGCAGTTCTGCCCCCCACCAGGCCTGTCCAGCACACTGATCTCAGCTGCAGCTGTCACTCAGCACAGATCTCCAGGCAGCCAGGTGCAGCTACCATGGAGAGCCCCACTGTGTGCTCCGAGAGGCCTACTGTGAGCCCCAGGTCCCCTTCCATCCTGCACAAGGGAGATGAAGCGTCTTGAGGTGCACCTATTGGGAAACAGGCCTCCAAGGTCTGTGAAGGTTTGGACTCCGTGCTGGCCAGACCCCTCCTTGGCTCTCTCGGATGCCCAGGCCTGAGGCCAACACCAAATCTGCGGCCTCCCAGCCTGCAGCTGACCTGGGCAGCCTGGTTAGTAGGCCTACTTCTAGCCTGGTAGATGATTTACGTACCCAAGACTGGGTGACCCAGCAAAGCAGGATACCTCGTGTTGCACCACAGGGGAGCCAAGTTCTTCCAGGCGAGCTGGCTCTGGGCCAATGCTCACATCCTGCTGCCCTGGGCCAGGGGTTGGCCTCCCCTCTCCCCTCCACACCCCCTTCCTAGATTGGAGGCGGGGATGTCTGAGTAGCAGTGAAGCCACCGCTCCCTCACTGGGTTTCTGCAGTTAGCAGGAAGAGCTGTTAGGTTAGCTGTCAGGGTCCCAGGATGGAAAGAGCACCAGGCTGCACTGTGGTCCAACCAGCATCCTGCCCAGCAGCCCGTGCTGGCTGGTCACTCGTGCTCCCCCGTGCTTCCTCTGAGCCTCAGGAAATGGGAGCTGTTGACCTCATTTTTAACCCTTGAGTTTCAGAGAGGTGAAGTAAGTTGCCCTGCTTCATACAGCCAGCCATGGTGGAAGGGATCTAATGGTGATTCTCTCTATTCCCTTTATCCTGTGTTACCAGACAGGGTCAAGGAGGAGGGGAAGGCTCCTGTGAGGGTTGGAGCTCAGCCTCAAAGACTTCTTCCTCTGGACTTCATTTCCTCAGTTAAGTATGGTGGGTTCTGCCCTTGGGAGTTCGCTCCAGAGGGTGACAGGGGTAGGAGGATCTGGAGCTCAAAGATGTGAGGTAAAGAGTCTCTTGTGCAGGGAAAACACGGAGCTAGACCCTGGAGTTGTGGCAGTGAGAACTCCAAGCTTCGATAGGGCCTGGCAGAGACCCTTCAGGTCCCAGTGACAGAAACACCATTCAAACCGGGTCAAGGACACTGACTGGCTCCTTCTAATCATTGTAGGGTGATCTGGGTCAGGTATGGTTTGATCCAGATGCCCCAACACTACCAGCAGGACTTGGCTGTGCTTGCCCTGCATTGGCATCATTGTCAGGAAGGAGATCCCACCAAAGCTGGCTTCTCAGGCACAAGCACCTGCAGGAAATGAGGGTGGGGTGACCTGGTGCTTTCTGCCTGTCTGGGGGGGAACTGGGCTTACTCAGGGTATGACTTGGGTGGCCTGGGCTGTTGGTGCTTCCTGTGCTCTTAGGCAGCGCCACCTGCCACCTGCACACACCTGTGACCTAGCCTGCTGGGCCCAGACCTTACCTCACCCTTAGCCTTGGACACTGGGTCCCTATACCAGGACACTGGCCCATGGCTAGCAGATGCTAGCTCACTGTCCTCTCCCACCCACCCAGCTGCCTGGCCCCAGGCTGACCCCTCTGTCTCTGACTGCTGGCCTGAGTCCCCAACCCCACCTCCACCCGGCAGCTGCTCCCTTTTTCCAATTCTGCTCCTCACTCCAGGTCCTCGGCCCAAGCCTTTCTTTCCTGAGGACCACGGGACCAGGAGAGGCTGCCCAGTCTGAGGGAACGGGCGCCGGCCTCCCTCGAAGGCCACACAGAGCTCTAATACAGGCCAGAGATGCCTCTGGGGACCACGGGGGATGGGACCAAGGCCACCCAGCCAGCTGCAGCTTTGTTTGAGGCCACCTCCCCAGCACCCTGATGGCGAAGCTGGCCCACTGGCAAACTCAGCCTGGCTCCCTGCTGGCTGCGGGGACCTCACGAGGGCTCCTAACACTTCCTGCTCTCATGAGAGGTTGTACTTTCGACAGCTGTGTGCAGAGAGGCAGCCTGGATGGGGGACGTATGTGTCCCCTGCAGCTGCTGAAACCCGCGCAGGCAGAGGTGCCTGTAATTGCTGGGTACTGGCTGCTTGGAAGAAAGGCTTAGGGGACAGAGTTTGCCCAGTTTCTGCTTCGTCTGTGCTTCAGGTGATCTGGGATGGCAGGGGCCATGCAGGAGGATGCACTGAGGCCCCGCTGTGTTGAGTCCCACCAGACAGATGACACAGAAGATGGAACAACCAGAAATAATGAGGAAGGGGTGACTTCAGAGCATTACTACATATGCTTTTGATATATCTTACTCCTCTGAGTTCGTATAATTTAACTTTTAGATCATGTTTAGCAGGCTGCGCACTGGCTGCCAGGACATCTGAGAGCTGGCTCCTGCAAGCTGCTGAATCACCCTGAACGCTTCCTGGGAGATGGCAGCAGCGGGACCCAGGCTTGAGGTGGACCCAGGAATGGACACCCACTCAGGTGAGGGCCAGGTGAGGACTCACACATAAGAGCCAAGTGAGGCTGTCCAGGGGGAGGCCTTTGGTTTGGGACTGAGCGTAGAGGGCTCTGCTCAGCCCACAGGTCCCTCTGATACCCCTGTTGACCTGTGACCTTAGGACCTGCCTCTGTGGGATACCTGTGGTCCCCTCACCTGCTTTCTCTGAGGTGGCTGTGCTTATGTAGGTGGCCAAAGGGCAGCCAAGGGGTGGCTCTTCAGGGTGTGGACTTGGTCATGAAGCTTCCTGCCTGGGGCCCTTGCTCTGAGCCCCATTTGTGAGGGGTGCTGACCCGTAACATTAGCAGAAGAGAGAAAACCAGGCCAAGGTAGGTGTGTGTGGGGTTCAGAGTGCAGCAGGCGTGGGTTACTTGCCACTTGGTGGGTTTGGCTGAGGAATTTGAGCTCCATTTCTGAAGGCGGTGGGAACCAGAGGGAGGAAGATCTTCTCCCTGTGACCTGGGGAGGACCTTAATGATTGGAGAAAGTCAGGCAACACAGCTGAGGCCACACAGCCCACCTTCAGGGCATGGGGCAAGGGTCGTACATATGTAGGCAGCAGCCGGCTTCTTCTCTTTCTGTACCAGGCTCACTTTTGCACAAGTGCAGCTCCTAGCACAGCTGTGTAATGCTAACGGCCTGTTCAGTCTGAGCCCATGATTTATTAATATTGGGTCGAGTACTTCAAAGTTCTTGAGGCTACAGTGTCAGGGCTGGGCCCCATGGAGGGAGACTAATGCTCATAGAACATTTGCCTCCCATGAAAAATGCATGACAGGGTTGTAGTAGCAAAGAGGTTTGCGCGATGCCCAGGCATAAGGCCGAGTCCTGGTGCTGCACCCACCGTGCCTGTGTGAAGCTATTAAGCTCATCTGAGTACCAGGAAGCTTGGCTGCTCTAGGAGCTGCGGGGCCCCTCTAACTCCACGTACACTGCAGTGGGGGCAACTACCCATGGAACCCCACCAAGAAAGGTCGAAATGGAGAAGACCCCATTTTAAATTGTAAATGTGGCTTGAAGAGAGCTTGCAGGTAGCATCATCCAGCTCCGTGATATTTGTTTGAGGCCACCTCCCCAGCACCCTGATGGCAAAGCTGGCCCACTGGCAAACTCAGCCTGGCTCCCTGCTGGCTGTGGGAATCTCCTGAGATGCAGAGATTATTCCAGTTGAGTATCCAGGAGCCCTAACAGCAGGTCCAATACCACATAGTTGATGCTGGAGGACTGAGCTCCAAATCCTGCTTGATTTAAATTAAATTGTACTTAAATCCATGTGACTACTGTGGCATGTGACCATCGTGTCCCACAGTATTGGTCCGATGTCTCTGTCTGGGCTTGGGTCACACAGGTGGACTCACCTTTTAAAATTCATCTTATGGTACCTTAAGATGTGTGTCTTTCCCTGTCGGTAAATCTGACCTAAAACAGGATAACTGTAGTTAGATATTGAGCTTTTTTTGAATGGTAATGCTAGAGATTTGGGATTAAAAAACAATGAGCTGAGAGCTTACTTTGAAACATGTCCAGTGAAATGAGGTGGGTTGGTGCATGGGTGGACAGATGGATGGACATGTGGTAAAGAAACAGCAGCCAATGTGCATGGTAGGATCCAGGTAGGGAGCAACAGGGTTTCATAATAAAATGGTTTTAAAAACCCTTCAGCTATGGTCAAACACAGTGTTCTCTCTCTTCCCCTGGGAGTAAATCTACCTGTCAGGAGAGTTGGGAAGAAGCTTGAGAAAAGCTGGGTGTGCAGAGCTGGTGATAATCCGGTGTCACTGAGCCCTTGAAACCAGCCACCTGGGAGAATTGGCGATTTGCACATCAGAGCCTGGGAGAGTGGGCTGGAGAATGGCAGGGAAGTCCTGGTTTCGTGTCCCCAGAGTCTAGGGGCAGGACTGGTGATACACAGTGCAAGGTCTGGCCCAACTGAATGACTGATCTGTGGTCTAAGAAGGAAAGGACAGGCCTGGTGATGCGTGAAAGTGGACAGGAGTGTGAGAGGTAGCCTGTGACTGGGTGGCTGGCTGGGTGGATTGGTTTCCTTGTTTCTCCACTTCCTCTGCCTTGTAGAAGGCATGTGCACTAGATCCTGGGCCTGGCCAGTGTTGTCTTGAGCCGAAGCCATCAGTGAAGGGATTAGCAAATAGCTGGGGATATCTGCTTGGTAGCAATGGTTGATTGCAAATCAGGTCACTGCTCTCCTTGTTTTGTCTCCTCTCCAGCAGGTCCAGTGGGGATATTTGCTTGGCTATGAAGGGAAGGAGGCAGGTTGCCAACCTCTGCCCTGTACGGGCTTGTTCCACCTGGCCTAACATGAGTGGTGGCGGGATGATCCTTCCCCTGGGGCCACACTCCAGCACAGGGCACATCCTGGAAATGAGGACTCATCACTGTGAGCCCCAGTTCCCCAACTGTTCTTCAAGGGGTCGTCTTGGCTGTCAGTTCCCTGGAGCTGGACTTGAGCCTCTCTTATTCCTCCACATTCTAGATGCTCTATGCAAGGCCTGCATCCCCTGGCTGGCCGTGTAGGTAGGATCCCTGCTACCTGTCCTGGAGTACGATACAGGCTGCTGACTGGGCAGCCACCACTGTCCAGATGGAGCTTCAGAACAGATGCTGAGACTCAGAGCTTCATGCCCCCAGCAGTACAGCTCTGCCTCACCCCTGGAAAATAGCTGTCTACTCCTGCACACGTATGGCTTATGTCTAGATGTCTCCCCAAAACCTCATTTGGTTATAGGTGGGGCTTTTTGGAAGCAGCAGGATGTATGATGCTGGCATTAAGGATGTGATGCTGGGATTAAGAGATTGTGATTATTAAGTTGGCCCACTGATTGGTTTAGCATGCTTTTGATTGTGGATAATGACAAGGCCCACCCTGGGAGTGGGTGGCACCATCCAAAAGGCAGTAGGAGGTGATAAAAGGGAGAGGCAGGCTGCTGCCATTGCTTGTCCTGCTTGCCCTGCCTTGCCGTGGACTGTTTCTTCTCTGTGATGCCCTCTGCCATGCCCCCCTGCCCTGGAGCCATCCAACTATGGACTGAAACCTCTACAAACTGTGAGCTAAAACAAACCTTTCCTCCTTTAATTTTGGGTGTTGGGTAGTTTGTCTCAGCAACCAGAAAAGTAACTAAGACAACACAGTAGTCCACTCCTGCACACAGCTGATCACTCCTGACACGGCCATCCGCTGTATGTACACAACTGTTCACTCCTGCACATAGCTGTCCACATCTTCACAGAGCCATCCACTCTCACACACAGCTATCCCTTCCTCCAGATGGGGAGGCAGTTAGCCAATCTCTTCCCTGAAAGGAATTGCCTGACCTGGCCTGAATGTCCACTAAGTGTCCCTGCATTCCCACCGGGCGCCTCCAGGCCCAGGTGCAAGGTGATGGGGAGCTAGCATGTCCAGTACCCCTGTAGCTGCTCTCTGTTCTCCTATGGGTAGTTTCAAGTGCCAACTAGCCTTTTCCCTCACCTGAACCAGGACGAAGCCAAGTGAGGCAGCCCTGGGCTTGTGTGAGACCTGGGGCCCTGGACCTGCTGTTGGGGCTCCTGGATACTCAATTGGAATAATCCCTGCCTCTCATGAAAGTTTTGACAGGATCACCCTCATTTACATGCAAGGGACATTTCATCACACCAGCATGGCCAGTTTGACTCCTTCTCTGGGAAGTGCCTGCTGTGTCCTTTCAGAGAAGCATGACTTATGCTTTAAAGATCCTCTCCTGTCCCCACTGTGCTTCTCTGTACCAGGGATACCAGCTGTGCTGGATGAGCTGTTCTTGGCCGAGGGCTGAGCAATGTGAAAAGGCTGTGCCAGAGCCAAGGCCCAGAAGAAAGCAGGAAGTCACCTTCCTGGGAGTGGGGATGGTAGAAGGGTTTGAGCCAGAGACACTGAGTCATGAGACAAGGGGCTAAGAGGCCTACTCCAGTCCATTGGCTCTATTGCTGCCTAGATGGGCCTCAGTTTCCCCATCTCTGGGATTGCAGGTCAGGCAACACCTGTGGGATGCTACAGCCTCTATGTGGTTCTCCTGGGCTTGTCCTTGCAGTGCTCTGCTTGCCAGAGTCATTCCCTGTTAGAGACACTTTCTCTGCTTCTCCCAGCCTCCAAATACCTCAGCTCCTGATAGACCCCAAATCCAAACCTGCAGCCTCAGCTGAGTATTTCCCTTTCCCCAGCACCACTGGCTGTGGAGGGAAATGGAGGTAGAAGTGGAGAAGAAGGGAGATGGATTCTGCAAAAAATTATGGCTCCTGGGCCCTAAGTGAACAGAGCCGAGAGGAAGAGGCAGCTAGATGGCTCAGTCCTCCTGGCTTTTCTATAAAGCTCTAGCAATGAAGACACTGAAGTAGCAGTGTCCACAACACTCACATGGGTCTGGAGAGAACTCAGATGCACGTACGGTAATATGGTAGGTCACAAATGCAAGGGCTGTGGGTAAGAAAATGTTCAAGCCCAAGGTGGTGCAAAA
Source organism: Hydrochoerus hydrochaeris (assembly GCA_004027455.1). Lineage (NCBI taxonomy): Eukaryota > Metazoa > Chordata > Mammalia > Rodentia > Hydrochaeridae > Hydrochoerus > Hydrochoerus hydrochaeris. Next base: position 273,318 of record PVLA01000523.1, on the reverse strand, counting down.
ATGAGACAGCCACAGGAAAAAAGCAAAACAGACCTCACTTCTCACCAACTCAAAGATTAAATAAAAATGGGGCCATCAACTCATGTGTCAATTTTTAAGCTACAATGCTTGCTGTAGGTCATACGGGATATCTGAAAGCATCAACTGTGAGCTCCAACCCAAGTCACTTGATCCAGAGGGGCTGGAATCACGTGCAGGTGTGCAGCTTCCATCCAAGTCCCCACCACCTGCTCTACCTCCATCCATTCCCACAAATCTCCACCTCGCATCCATATGAATCCACTCGCATTCACTTACATTCATCTCTAATCACCTCCATCTCTACCCACCTGTCTCCACCTCCACCTCCACCCTCCTGCTTCCATCTCCGTTTCCACCTCTGTCTGCCTTCATCCACCTTCCAGCATCCTTTGTGGGTCTCTAACTCTCCTCCATCCAAATGAATCCATCTCTGCTTACCTCTGCCTCCCTCCCATCTGCATCTAATTCTCTCCACTTCCACCTCCACCCACTTCCATCCGTCTCCACCCATCTCGACCTTCATTCATCTCCATCCTCACCTGCATCTGCCTTCTACATTCATCTGTCTCTACCTCCACCTCCATCTGTCTCTATCTCCATCTACCTGCAACTAACTTCATTCATCTCTGTGTACTTCCATCCACTCCATCCATCTCCATTCACTTTTTAAAATTTTTACCTTATTTTAAAGAGGATAAAACAGAGTAAAATAAAACAGAATAAAACCAAGCAAGATAAACTGGTATAAGCGACGCAAGACTTCAAAACCTTACCAAATCAGCAATTGTTACCAATAATAATGCCTCTTGTTATCTTCAATCTAGCTGCAGATACCTTCAGACATAGTAAAATTGAACAGAACAGAATAGAGCAGAAACCTAAAAACAAAACATTGAATGCAATAAAGGACTTCAAAAGAAGCTAATAGTAAATTCAAAATGGCTACCATAATATGTCTTGCTATCTTTTAAGTAGCTGCTCATGCCATCAGATATAACATGATAAAACAAAACAAAAGAGAATAAAACCCAACCCAAGAAAACAATGAAAATGATACGGTTTCTAGGTGGGGCTCACCTGCTGAGGCCTGGTTCTCCCCACCACCACAGTGCACGAAAGGTGCTGACTCACAGTGCTCACTTCGTCTACCTCCATCTCTATCTCCACTTCTGTCCACTTCCATTTACTTCCATCCATTTCCTTACACCTTCACTCACCTCCATCCATCTCTACCTTCATCTCCACCCATCTCCATTCCTGTCCCCAGCCAATCCATCTTCCTGAGGTCCCAAAGCAGTAAGCACAGGAGCCAGGGATGGACCCTCTTCTAATTCCATGAGTTCCCGAGGGAAATAGTTGGCCCAAGACTGCCCCAGGAGGTGCAGCGGGGCCAGAGTGGATCTACTGCTCTGGCTCACTGACCAGAGCCATGTTCTTAGAGAGAGTTTCTGGGCAGTCACTTGCTGGTGCCTATCAGGATCTGAGCAGAGGCACTTGAAGATAGAGATCATCCATTGGACACAAAGAAGCCTGGGGCACCCTTGCAAAAAAAAAGGGTGAGCAGGTGCCTTGGAAGAGGCTTTGAGGAGTGGAGAGAATTTCTGGGCCTCCCCCTGGCTGTTTCCCGACTCTCTGAGAGACACGTCAACCTGGAGCAGCAGGGGTAGGGAGGGCTTTGCCCTGTGGGTACCTTAGTCTCCTTGATGGCACTGCAGGAAGCTTTTTCAGAGAGAAACTGGAGCACAAAGAACCAGGTCTCAAAACAGGTGCTGAGGTACTGGCCCCGCCTGATCACCATGTGTTGAGGTTGCTGCTGCTGCCTCCTTGGAGGACACCTGGTCTTTCAAAGGGAGGCTCGGGGCCATCCCTAGGCACAGCCCTTGGTTTCTGTCCTTGGTAACTTTCAGTGATGAGCCTGACCCGGACTCCCGAACAGCTAGAGAGAAATAGGGTCTTGTCTGCCTGAGCCGGGTCATGCCTCTGCCCTGGCTGGACACTAGCCACTTCTGGGGATGGGTTAGGGAGGGCTCACTGTCCTCCTTGTATTGGGAAATAACAGTAAGGAAGCCGCTCCTGGCCTCCGGGCCTGCAGAATCAGCTCCTGCAGCCCCTCCCTAGCCACGCGCCTGGCTGAGAGCCCTCCCGCTCACTCCTGGCTGCCCCCAGGCCTGGACGTGAGCACCAAAGAGGGGCAGGGTTCCAAGAGGACGGAGCCAAGCCTCCCTGGACAAACTGGAGTTGCCTCTGGCCAACTGGGATGCGATTCCAAGAAAATATCCTGCTCTCCCGGCTGCCTTGGCTGGGAAGCCCACTGGCCTTTCATGGGCTCGGAGGTGGGCAGGGAGGGGCCAGCACAGACTTTCCTGCCAAAACTAGAAGTGGCCAAGGGGACAGAGAGATGGCCTCTGTCCTGAGGTTGGGACCAAGGCCAGAGTGGACAGCAGCTCACCCCAAGGTCACATGAAGGTGAAAGGAGGGAGCTGCCCTGTGTTCATTCTTGAGATGGGAAGGAGAAACCTAAAATTCACCTCTTGGTTACATTATTACAACAATAATAGACCCATTGTAAATAAGTTAAACAACATGGTAAGGAAAAATAACTTTATTCTCCAAAAGAAACAGTGAGAACAAAGGTTACATTCAATTTCTCTATTGTTAGGCATAGCAGAATAGCTGGATTCCTACCTGCATTTGCATTCAGCCATTGTGATGTCACTTGTCACACAGCCTCTGGAAAATGACCTGTGCACACACTAGGAGAAGGGTGTCAGAGGACTGGGGATCAGTGAGTGCTGCAGATCTGCAGGCTGGAGTTTCAACCCCCCAGACCCAAGGGGGGTCTCTGACCACACCGTGGGAACTGCTGCTGTAAAGTATTGACTAAATCCAAAGAAGGCAGGAAAGGGGAAAACCTTAGCGCAAGGAATGTGTGAAATAGATAGAAAGCAAGTAGTAAAATGTAGCTTCACTGTAGCTTTATAGGAATTTGCAATAAACATGAATGAACTGAAGGCGGGTGCCCTGCTGGGACCTTGGGGAAAGGTCAAACCTCTAGCTGGGAGCAACATCCTTGCTAAGCTATGCATTCCTGGTGTTTCACTGCAAATGTTTTCAACCCTGTATGCTTGACCGGCTGTGGGCCTCGTGAGATATCAATTGTCCAGACATGGCCTCTGCCCTCTAGGACTCATGACCTTGTGGGCTGCTACAAGTTGAGCTTAGAGACCTCCTGCCCAGTGTCTGAGTGGCATTTGTTTGGCATCTTCCCCTCAGGAGCTCGTGTCTCACTTTGTCTTCATGGCCACACTGAGCTGGACACTGTCTTAGGGCGCCCAATACAAGTAGGTTCACCCCATCCAGTAGCAATCGGTCAAGGGGTTTATCTGGAAAACCTTATGTACTCCATTTCACAGATGGAAAGATGAAGGCCCAGGCATACAGGGGAGAAGCCCAAAAGGGAGGTCGGACTTTCTCACTTGGGGAACCCTGCTGTCTCACACAGAAGTCCTCCAGTTCTGTTTGGGACTCCCTGCCACCATCAGAGCATAAGCTTGTCAGCCAGCTGGGGAGAGTAATGTTCCAGATCCACAGGCTGAAGGTGCGGTGCAGAGACCCAGCTCCCTTCCAGGGACACGGCTGAGTTCAGCGGGCCAAGCCTGCTTCCTCAGCTGCACGAGTGTGCCAGGTGCTGGAGATGACTGCTGGATGATGGTGGGGCCCCACAGCTGGCTGTACCCAGGCGCACAGGTCTGAGCTGAGACCCTGGGGGACTTACAGAGGGATGATTTTTGGCCTGGGTGGGATTCTGTCCTCTGAGAAAGTCCAAGGTCTGTCATGATGGCATGTTTCAGTAGCTGGCTTCTGAAACTGAGTTGCTGCCAGTCCAGGGCACCCTGACTTCAAGGGGACCACTCACATCACAGCCATTCTGAAGCCAGAGCTGGGTCTTTAAGAGCCCAGCCCTTGTTCCTGGCTGGCTCATCTGGGGCCATACAACTCCCGTCATGGCTGGGACTCCTGACTTTCAAGGAAATAAGGAAAAATGCCCCAAGTTCTGGCCTAAACCTTCCCTTCTCATCAGCTGCTCCCTTCCAGCCAAGGTGACTCCAACAAGTGCATCCCTCTCCCTCTCCGGTGTCACAGCCCTGGGTGAGCTCAACCATGGCTCCTTCACACTTCCTGTTCATTGAGGGCAGGGCCTCCCGGTGGGTGGATTTCGAGTGTTCACCTAAAAGAATCCCGCAGGCTTGCTCACCTCTGGGCCATACTGCCCAGCCTGGCCTGTAAGCCCCATGCAGAGGCCACTGGCTCTCTTTTCATCACGCTGGCAGGTGCTCTGTGGCCCTGGATGCTTACATCTCCCATCACCTAAGTACCCTGACCCTTCCTGTCGCTGGGATCTTAGGCAGGTGCAGGCATCCACAGCATGCATCTTTATATGGCAAGAAACACATGAATGAAACTTAATGTCTTGGCTCATGTCTGTCATCCCAGCCCTCTGAGAAGATGAGCCAGGAGGATCCCAAGCTTGAGCTCAGCCTGGACAACTTAATGAAACCCCGTCTCAAAACAAAACGAAACAAAACGAAACAAAACAAAGCACTGGGGATGTAGCTTAGTGGGAAGGCCCTGGGATCAATCCTTGGTACTGAGGGGGAAAGAAAAGAAAAGAAAGAAAAGAAAGAAAAGAAAAGAAAAGAAAAGAAAAGAAAAGAAAAAGAGCAAATGGTGTGGCCGAGCCTGAGACCTGTGTCCAGTTCCTGCTCCCGCTTCTCTCCCTGCAAGGACTGTAGGAGAGCAGTGCCCGCCCCTCTTCCTGTTAGCCTGTTCTACATCCCCAAGCCGCAAGCCTCTACTTGGGCTTGCCACCTAGTTCCTGGGTCATGCTGTGAACCCTCTCTGGGAGTCTCTTTTGGCCCCAGCCTGGGTACTGGCATGACGGGAAACCCTGGTGTGTGCTCATGATGGTCTTAGGCTCTTCTGGTCCCTCCATCTTTCTCTCCTGGGCAGACCCTGGCTGCCTCAGATCCAGCCTACATGGACGGTTCTTGTGCCAGGTCCTGGCAGGTGATCTGGCTGATGTTGGCAGGTTTGCATGGAAATGCACACCTCTGATGGCCAAGCAGCTCCTCGGGGAAATGGGACAGACCTTGCTCAGTGAATCCCAGCTCCCTTGCTCAGACTCCATGCCCTGAATGTTCTGGGTCTGATTGCCCCGGCACAGCAGCAGTAAGGGAAAGGGAGCTGGGCCTTCAGTCTCCCAGACAGTGCTCTGGAAACCCCAGAGCAGAGGAAGTGAGTATAAACAGGCAAGGATAACTCTTCTCTGTTTCACCTTATGCTAACAGGAGATCACAGACCATTCAGCACCATGGCTGACACCCTGGCTCCTGGTGTCCAGACAAGATGAGGGAGGCCCCTGGGAAGGGGGCAGGGAGTCTGGTGGGACTATCCTCCCTGCCATCCTGGAGTCCAAGGCAGCCCACTGGTGTTCTGGGTCAGGATGCCTGGGAGCAGGTATCTTCTTTTTGCCCTGAGTGTGGTGGATGAGGTCTCCAGGGGTTCTGTGAACACTCTGGGCCATGGAAGAGCTGGGCTTGAGCAGTCAGGAAACCCTATCTGCCATGACTGCTCAGTGGGATCAGCCATCCTGGGCTTCTTCTCCAGGTAAATGCTCCTACCCCAGCCAGGCAGTGCTCTCCCCACCCAGGCTGAGTCCCCTTTGAGGCTGTGTAAGCCCAGACAAAAGGATTCATCTCTGGGGGCCTTCGAAGGCTAGCCTGCCCAGCACAGTAGGAAGGTTCTGGAGAGCCCATGCCCAAGTGGGTAGGCTGGTGCTCAAGGAGAAGGAGTCCAGACCAGCTATAAAATGCCTTGGGCTATACACTGCTGGGCGTTAGGCAAGGGGCAGCTCCCTGGTCTCTGTGTGACCCTACCAGCCCTAAGTGACTCCCAAGGCCCTGCTCCCCTCCCCATCTTCTCACTTTGCTCTTTTGGCCTAAAGAGGGGGTCGTCAGCACCTTACCCCTCCAAACCCAGCCACTGCCTGTATCTTTCCCCCATAGCTGCTGGTCCCTCCTGTGGATCCTTCCTTATGGGCTCCTGTTTTCATCCTTAAAATTAGTGCCACCTTCTGTATGATGTGTGCTAGCTACTGATCCATGGTCTATCAATTACTGGTACATATCAATTGTCATCCATCTAATAGCTCTCTGTCTATCATGTATCAGTTGTTTACCTATCAATTATTCTTCTATTTTCTATCAATCATCTATCTCTCTATTTGTATCTAAATCTATCTATCTATCATCTATCTATCTATCTATCTATCTATCTATCTATCTATCTATATCTGTCATCCACCATCTATCTATCTTCTTTTCATGGACTGTGAGCTCCAAGACTGAAGGGATTTTTTTTCATCTTCTCCAATATATGCTCCCAGCACAGGATAAGCATTTGATGAATATTTATTAAGTGAGTGGCTGAGTGGATGAGTAAGTAGATGATGGATGGGTGGGTTGGTAGATGGATGCTTGGGTGAGTGAATAGATGGGTGAGTGAATAGGTGGGTGAATGAGTTGGTGGATGGATGGTTGAGTGGATGGATGGGTGGATGGTTGAGTGGATGGATGGGTGGATGAGTGGGTGAATAAGTGGGTAATAGATGGGTGGGTGGGTAGATAGATGGATGGGTAGATGAATGGGTAGGTTGATTGATGTATGAATGGGTAACTGGGTAGGTAAGTGAATAGATGAGTAGGTGGGTGGATCATTGGGTGGGTAGATAGATAAGTGGGTAGGTAGATGAATGGTTGGTTGGGAAGATAGATTGGTGGATGAGTGAATGGATGGATGATGATTGTGTGAATGGATGGCTGAGTATATGGGTGGGTAGATGGATGACTAGGTTGAGTGATAAGGGACAAATGGTACTTGCTAACTTCCTTGAGACTCTGGACTTCAGGAAAGAAATAACTATTTCTGCTGTGATTCTGTTGGTAGCAAGCTGGGTCCCGAGATTTGTGTTCTCTGACTTCCATTCCTTCAGCTGTTTCCTTGTGTTATGCAGTGAGGGTTTTTTTCCCAAGGGCTTTTTGTTTCTTGTCCCCCTTATGTAGGGAGGAGACACTTGTTATGTTCTGGAGCCATGGGAAGAAGTGGCCCAGTGAGGAGAAGCCATAGCTTCTCTGAGTACATCAGGGTCCCTGCTCCCAGCAGAGCCCTTGGGTACTGCTCACTTCCTACCCAGCCCAAGTGTCACAGGACCAACAAGTATGTCACCTTACTCTTGGTTGGAACCCTTTGTACACTGCCTGAGTTTCAGAATTGCAAGAAGAGAATCCCTTTTTCTCTCTGTCTTATTTTTGTGGTAAACAAAACAAAACAAAACCTCTTGCATATAAAATGTACCATGTCAGCCACTTTTAAATGCTCCTTTAGCAATGCTAGCTGTATGGATATTATTGTGCAACAGATCTGTTTGTCATTGCATGCTGGGCCCATTAAGTGAACCCATCTCCCTCCTTAGGCCCTGGCACTTGCCATCTACTCTCGGTCTCTGCAGTTTCGCTTGGACTGGACACCTCACCCAAGCAAAGGCACACTGGTTTCACTCAGCATAACCTTCTCACACTTGTAGTTTGGATGCTCCTCCTCTTTAAGGCTGAGTAATATTCCACTATGTGAATGGACCACTTCGTGCTTGTTTGAAGGCAGCTTCTACCCCTCAGCAATTGTGATACTGCTTCCTGCAGTGAACACAGGTATGAAAGCATTGCTTCAAGATGCTGCTTTCAACTCACTGGGATATATATCCAGAGATGGGATTTCTGGATCGTGTGGTAATTCCGGTTTTGGGGAACCTGCATACTATCTCCTGAAGCATCTGTGCCAATTTTCACCCCACCAGCAGTACGTGGGCCTCCAGTTTTTCCATATCCTCAGCAGCCCTTGCTGATTTCTGTTTCCAACAGCAGCCATCCTGAGGGTGTGAGGGGGCCTCTCACCATGGTTAAAATGACCTTTGTCTTTCTAGTGGTCAAGGACGTGGTGTGTGTCTTTTGTGCTTGTTCGTTATTTGCATGTCTGGATAAATGTCTACTCAAGCCCTTCAGCTGGTTTTTAATGGGGTTTTGTTGTGGTTGTTGAGTTGTAAGATTTTCTTATATGCTCCGGACAGCAGCTGCATCAGACACAGTACATGGTTTGCAATACTCTCCCAACCCAAAGGGACTTTTTTGCTCTGTTGATTGTTTCCTTTGCTATGCAGAAGCTTTTAAATTTGATGTATTCCTATTCGTCTGTTTTTGCTTTACTGCTTAAGCTTTTGGTGTGAGAAGCTCTCCTCCATCTGACTTTTATCGAAGGTGGCTCTGGGGCCTGGCTGCCTCTCCTGTCCTCTGTGAGCAAGCTTGCTAATAATCAGATGCTTAATTAGTTGGCACATTAGATGTTTCCAAAATATCTTTCTTTCTTTTTTGATCTTTGGAAACCTTGATATTCAAAGCAGGCCTGTGCCACACCGCTGTCTCTGAAGACATGTCGGGAGCACGTTCTGTTCCACCAGGGAAGGGCCCACTCAGCCTGGGAGCTGGATCTTCTGGAGGGGGGAGGTTTAGGCCTGGGGCCAGGCACGTGATGCCTTCAGCTGTCTGGAAGGCAGGTCGGTGAATGAGGGTGGTCTGGAGGTGGGAGGAACAGGAGTGGGGAAGACTTGAGGCCTGAGGGGCTTTGGGGGCAGGAGACTGGCGGCTGGCCCATCCCATAGGAGCAAGCCCAGGTCTCCATTCTTCCAAAACACCAGCTGATAGCCTAGCGCTCCCCCCCACCTGCCCCGTGCCCCAACCCCAGCTGCTGTAGAATTTCAGACACCAGTTCTCCTGTCTTGGGTCCTAGTCCTTCTGGATGAATGACTTTGAGCTTCTTGGGCTTGAGTTTAGTGGAAGTACAGACCAGGAGACGGATGCTCAGTTCCCAGTGGGGCAGGCATGGCCCCGATAAGATTGGCCCCTCCACAGAGTGGAGGTTTAGGCCCAGAGTCAAAGAGGAGGGAAGGAAAGCAATCTCAGAGTCTTGGCTGTACTGTGAAGATTTGGGGTCTTCAGACTCTTGGGATCTTAAGGACTCTTGGCATCTGGGGTTACTCTATAACCAACCTAGGGAGTGCCATGCAGGAAGATGACCTGGCCGGATCATGTGTTTTGGGGTGGTGGCAGGGCTGCAGCATGACTGTGGTCCATAGTGGCCCCAGGAGGGAGTTGTAGACTAGGAAGCAGGAGAGGCCTAGAGGCTGTATGTAGCAAGTCCCAGCCCATCTAAGGTGAGGCTTCTGTGAATTTTTTTATCCAAGTAACATTTATACACAGAAGCGCATCCTTTAGTGTGCAACACATCACCGTATCATGAAGCAAGCCCAACCGAGGGGCCAGCACCAGGTCAGGAAGCAACATGACCAGCTCGCTTAAGCTCCTCCCCTGGAAAAGGGGAGCTCCTGTCCCAAGTTCTAACCCTATTGATTGATGCCCTGATTTCTTTCCTTTGTTTGGAAGGCTTTTCTTGAAGTGTACTTTAGGTCGGCGGGTGCTCAGATCTCAAATGCACCGTTCAGCTGGATTTGACAGAACATGTCTAGGCAGAGCACGAACGTCACCCCAAAGGTCTCCTGGTGATCCTTCCTGGTCACTACCTCCTGCTTAAGCACCCACTGAGCTGATTTCCAGGCTGGTTGGGTTTACTCCTTCCAGAGTTTCAGGGCAGTGAATCTGGCCTCTTGCAACGTGATGTTTCAGAGGTTTGTCTGAAACATCGGTAGGAGGTACCAATTGTTTGCTGCCTGCTCTGGCTAAGGACCATCCCTTATGTCCTTTATTTAGGGCGGTCCATTCTCTTGTTGCTAAACATTGGGTTGTCACCTGGCCTTGGCTCCTGTCAATGACACTGCTGTGAACATTCTCATGCAATTGTTTGTGGCCCTGAGCTTTCACTTTTCTTGGCTCCACATCCAGGAGTGGGATGGATATGAAGGGCAGACAGACATTTAACTTTTTAGGAAACTGCCAGTTTCTCAACTTTTCTTCTCCTCTTTTCCCCTTTGCTCCTTTCCCCACCTCTTCTCCCTTCTTTTCTCCTCTCCCCTTCCTTTTTTTCTTCCTTCTTTCCTTTTTTTTTTTTTGTCTTGGGGATCAAACCCAGGGCTTTCATCTTGAGCTACATCCCCAGCTCATTTATTTATTCATTTACTTTTAATTCTCTCTTTTTTTTTTAAATCTTGAAACAGGATCTCATTAAGTCATTAAGTTACCCAGGCTGGGCTTGAACTCATGATCCTCCAGCCTCAGCCTCCCAGAGTACTGGGATTACAGGTGTGTGCCATCACATCTGACTGTTACAGCAGTCTGTGCTTCCCGAGGCCTATTTCTAATGTGACTGCCCCAGAGCCTTGTGTCCACAGGCCAGCAAGGTGAGGGTCTTCAGTATAGACTGGGCAGCAGCAATGTGCCCAAGTTCAATGTGGCTCCTGGAAGCTCAGTCCAGTCATCTCCCTTCATGTGGGACTGGCCTCCTCCCCGAGGAGCTTGTGTTTCTGACCACTGTGGGGACTCCTGGGTCCCATCACGACCTGAAACTGCTCAGTTTCCAAGTTCTTTGGTGAGAGGCTCACAGCCTGGCCCAGTCTATCCATCCTGCAGAACCATGTCTTCATCAGCTCTGTGATGGAGTGCAGTCTTCTAGGGGAGGAAATTGAAGTTCAGAGAGACTGAAGGAGGCCTCAGGCCATCAGGTGTCAAAATGCACCCATCTACCCTATGTATGGTCCCCTCCTCCACAATTCCGGCACACTCTGCTCTTCTGTGTGGTTGCTTTGGGGAGGAATCTGTTCTATCTTCTATCTACCAGGAAGGAGCACTTTCTTAGAGTTGGCTGGATGACTTCTGTGTGTCCCTGGCTCAAGAATGGGCTAGTGGTGTCACTGGTGAGACTATCAGAATCTTCCCAGACCCCAGCCAGAGCTGTCTCCTGTCTCTGAGATGGAGATTGTAGGCAAGCCTGGACCTGAAGATGGTCAGCCACTCCTGCCACAAGCAAAGGCTGCTTGGGGATCAAGCTGCTATCGAAGAAAAGTCATCTGAGACCTAGAAAGAAACACAGACAGCCAAGGATCCACTTGCTCCTGGATCCAGCTGTGCCTGGAACTCACCTGCAATAGGGGTTCTGTCATGTCAGCCAATGCATTTCCTTTGCAGTCCAGCTGCAAAGGTGGCTTCTGGATGGAGCAGCTGAGCATGTACCCAGCCAGCATACTAGCAATAGGGCTGGTGAGTCAAACTCCACATCCATCCTTTCTACAGTTTAAGGAAGCAATGGTCCTGGTGTCACGATCTCCACTCTTCTGTCCTCTTTTCACTGATGTCCTCCAAATTGTTTTCATTATTATTATTATTGCTAGGACCTTCCATGAAATATGTGTTTTTTTCTTGCCCTTCTACTTGTCCTGCCTGAGTATTATATTGTAACAAAAAAAGGCATTGATTTTAATCCAAGGATAAAGCCCAAGGAGGGCAGACAGGTCAGACCAGAGGGATCTGTCCAGCACCTGAGGTAGGTGGCTGCTCTGAGACAGATCTGCACTGAAGGAGAAAGACCAGTGTAGCCCACAGGTCCCAGCTGTCTTCTTTAAAACCCACCAACTGCCTGGTCTCTGTGTGTGTGGCTCCCGTATGTCTGTGCCCATGTGTGGTCCTATGTGTGTGTGTGTGCGGTCGACCATGAGTATCTCCCTCAAGGGGCTCCCTTCTGCTCTATACCCCCACACATGTAGTAGGACTGCAGAGCTACACACTCATCGCTGAAACTCCTCCACGAAAAGCATTGCTAATGCAACTAGAAGGATTTTAAATGACATTATAAAATCTTAAAGAAAGGATAGGTGGCTTAAATGGAAAAGAACACCCAAGGTTTTGCTGAGGTTTCAGTTCCAGATGTGAAAACCCAGGCTAGGCTGGGTGTGGTGGTACATGCCTGTAATCCTACCATTTGGGAGGCTGAATCAGGAGGAGTGCCATGAGTTTGAGATCAGCCTGGGCTACATAGTGAATGCAAGTCCACCCTGAACTACACAGCGAGACCCTGTCTCAAAAAAGGAAGAAAGAAAAAAAATAAGAAAGAAAGAAAGAAAAAATCTCAAACTTCTATTTCCCTGTAGACCAATGCCCCAGATGGACACCTGCCTGTCTGTGTAATTCAGCTGCCTGGAGCAGAGGAATGTGAGAAGAAATTCCAGGAACCAGACTGTCTGTTCACTGGTGAGCAGGAGCTTGGCACCCTTAGAACAGGATTGGCAGTGCTTAATCCAGAAGCTGTAGCAACCAGAATTTGAGTACCAGGGGATACACTGGCCGTAGTGTCCTCAGCTGATGTCAACAGAATTTCTCCCATAATGCCCAGCACCTTGGAAGTGTGTAGTCTCTGAAAGTCCTTGTCATCTCGGCATGCAACACGATGACAGTGGGGACCTGGTCCTCCTAGGCTCTGCCCAGACTCCCACCACTTCCTCCTCAGCCTGCCCTGCTCATCCTGTGGACTTCATGTTTCTGGTCCTCACCCCACTGCATCCTGGGTTTACCTAGCTAGAGGCTCACCTTTCCTTTGGGATGTTTCCTGGTTCTCTTTGGTTTCCCAGACATAATTAATAATGTCCACAGATAATGTTTTGCATATGATTTCTTCCAGAAATGGTGTGCCTTATTTCATAAATTGGTTAAAACTGATTACATTATGTCACAAAATATTGTTTCAATTTGCATCTCTTATTTCATTTCATGAAAAATTTAGTAGTCTATACATAGTGTCAATTCAAAGTGAATTATGTAAAGTCACAATAAAATGTCCTAGATAGCAACCAGTATGTACAAGTTTCAAGTGGTTTTTCAAATGTTTTCAAGTGGTTTTTCAAGTTTCAAGTGGTTTTTCAAATTTTTATAGAAAAATGCTAAGGCCCTGGATGCTGGATTTAACAGTACAGTACTTCTGCTGTGCCGTGTAATGTCCTTTAGAGGGACGTGTGAGAAAGTCTATAACCTAGCCTTGGGGTCTCCTTTTGCCCAGTTCCTCTACCCATCTACCTACTCATCCACCCATTCCTGCATCCCTCTGTCTCCTTCCCATTGTCCCCTGTAATACTTTATCCTGCACATGTGAGATGAACAGCAGTGTGGAGGACATCGGAATAACCCAAGCTAAACTTTTAGAGATAAAAACTAGAATGTTTGAGGTGAAAACTTTGTTGGACTAAAAAAACAATTGGCAAATTAGACTTTATGGAAGATAAGGTTAGTAAAGTTAAAGACATTTCAACAGAAACGCTTCAAAACAAAGCAGAGAAAAATCCATAAAAATGAACAAAGTACTCATGACCTTGGAGGCAATAAATGTGTGGCCTAAATTTCAGTTTCTAAAGGAGAAGACAGAGAGAGAGAAAAGGACAGGAAAAAAAAAAGATTTGGAAAAACAATGGTTGAAAATTTTTCCAAATTTGATGGGAAATATAGTCCACACATCTAAGAAACTAATACAGTATAGGCACAAGATACATGAGGAAAACCACACCGAAGCACAACACAAAGTACTCAGAAGTAGTGACAGATAGAAAATCTTAACAGCAGCCAAAGTAAAAACAACACTGAAGACCAGGAAGGAAGACCAGACAGGAAGACCACAGCATATTTGTCCTTGAAACAATGCAAATTGAGTGACAGTGGAAAAGTCATCTAAATTTTTCACCCAGTTAAAATATTTTTTTAAAGGTGAGTTAAAGACTATTCTGACATGCAAAGCTGAAACAATTTATCACCAGGGGACTTGTATAATGAGAAATGTTGAAGAGAGCCTTTAAGATGGAACCAAAGTAGTATTAGATATATATGAATATACAAAAAAGAAAGGAAAACCTCATAAATAGTAAATGTGGGACAAATAGATAAGAGTCACATTTATTGTTTAAGTCTCCTTAAAGGTGAGCTCTAGGAATGACAGTGTGAGGAGTTTAGCTAAACTTCTTCCCCAAAAGGGATTTCTCGTATAATAATCAGAATCAGTACTGCAGCCTTCTGATGCCTGGAGCTGATTGGAAGGCTTACTGAGAATTGAAGGGCACTTGTGCAACAAAATCTATGAGCTTGGCAGCCCACTGGTAGCTTAAGCACTTGGGGTGTGGGTTGTCCCTACTCATGACATTGTACTCGCAGGCCGGTTATTCTCAAGGCTCTGGAGGCTAAGTAGACAGTACACCCACTTCTTCCAACTCCCCCAAAGGAAGAGGTTTTCCTAGTATAATCAGTTTTAACCAACTTATGAATTGATGCACACCATTTCAGCAGCAAGTGAATGATTGTAAAACCGTCTCTTTCTTAACATTCTTAAGAGATCTCCCAGCAGGGATGTCTTTTCTCCTCCTCGCTATTGATCTGTGGAGCACAGAGCCCCACCCTCAGAGCTCTATGAAGCAGCAGAGCCATCCAAATGGACTTGAGGCTGTGTGGTGGCACGTGACAATCCCACCTTTCCAATCTCCTGGTGTGGAAGAGTTATATTTATGTATTCAGCAGCCAACCAACGTTGGCCAACCCCAGTTAGGTGGGCTCTGGGTGTCAGAGACCGCTTGGGATATCAGAGGCCTGTTCTGTGTGATGGGGTGGCTTGCCCCTCCTCCTGTCCCTCATGGCTCCTGTTCCAAAATGGGACAAGGTGGATATCTGTGAAGAGTGAATACCTGACTCTTGGTTGCTCCTGCCCAGAGGAGAGTCACAGCTAGCTACAAACACTGGAAGCACCTTCCCCTACCTAGTGATCTTATTTCCTTTGGATCAGATTGTGGAACAATTTATGCCCTGAGGCATTGTGGACAAAGATCAGCTTGCAAGAACTTGGTGTGACACCCACAGGGCAGGCAAGCAGGGAGTCTAGTGAGGAGATCATGGGAGGATGAGCCTGGCTAAAGCCAGTTCTCTTTGCTGCATTGACTGTGTGGTCACTCATGATTCACCCCTTAAATAGGAATGGGTGGACTTCTTGAATGTGGGTGTATTCACATAGTCCCCTGGAATAGATAAGGTCTCAAACTACACAGAAAGTCAGCTGAAAAGGGAAAACTCAATGGCTTCCAGGGCTCAAGCACAAAGCGATCAATCAATGGCTGGCCATTTAACTATGCTAGGCCAAATTTAATCCTTAGGGCTGGTCTAAACGTAAAAATACAGGAGGATTATGAACAGGGACACAAAGGATGCAAACTGTGGGACACAAGGACTTCATTAGTTCAGCTAAATCATCTAATAAATGGATGAGGGAACAAACAAACAATAATAGCAGATCCCTGGGTGCAGGCAAATACCCATATATGCAAAAATATGCTATGTATAGTGGTTCAGATTTCAAGGAAATACTACAAGATATGCCATAAAACAAAACAAAAAAATGTGATCCATATACAGGAAAAAAAAAAGTAGGCAATAGAAAAGGACTTTGAGGGCCCCAGATGTGGCACTTGGAAGACAAAGACTTCAAAGAAAGGTACTAAAAATGTCAAAGAACTAAAGGGAACCATGTTGAAAAATTAAACAAAGGCATATTGACAATGACTCATAAAATTGGGACCATCAATAAAAGGAAATTATAAAAAGAACCACATGGAAATTCTGGAGTTGAAAGTAGAGTAACAAAAACAAAAATTCACCAGACAGTAGATCCGAGTAGCAGAAGGGAGAGTCACTGAACTTGAAGATAGCACAATAGTGATTATGTGAGCAGAAGAAAAGAGGAGAAAAAAGTGAACAGAGCCAGGGAGGAATTTGGGACTATCAAGCACCAATTTCTGTACGACCACAGTGGATATGCTGGAAAAAGGAGAAAACAGTTGAAAAAATAATGGCTGAAACTGCCCAAATTTGATAAATACCAATCATCTACTTCTAAGAAGCACAATATTTTTTAGGTAGGATAAATGATGCAGTTCACACACAGACATATAATAGGCAAACTTGAAATCCAGAGATAAAGATGATCACAAGAGCAGTGAGGGAACAAGGACTTGTCATGAGCAAGGGCATCGTGAAATCAGCAGCTGAATTCCCATTGGCACATGGGCCCAAAAATCATGGGATGCACTCTCAAGGTACTGGGAGGAAAACCTGCAAACCAAGAGTCCTATACTCAGGAAAACTACTTTTCACAAAGGAAGGTGAAATAAAGATACTCTAGGGAAACAAACAAAAGCAACAAGAAGATTTACCTGCCTTAGGAGAAATACTCAAGCAAGGTTTCCAGGCTGAGAGGAAGTGATACAGATAGTAATTTAAAGCCACACCAAAATATAATGAGTGCTGGTAAAGATGAGTAGGAACCACAGGAGAATTACATATTTCCTTTCTCTTCCTAAAAAGCAGTGGCATTGGGACTATAACATGCAGAAACTTCATAGACAATCACAACCAAAAGGAAGGAGGTAGAAGTGAAACTAAAATAAAAGGGAATGATGGAATCCATGGAGGAAAGGAAAAAAGTAAGACACAATAAAAATAAATACACATTTTAAAGCCTTCTATATTTTCTTCTCTTTGCCCCTTTAAAATACATATGATTATTTAAACTATCACTATAACATGTGTTGTTGGGTGTGAGTGTAATCATAGCACAAAATGAGGGATGAAATGGGCCCACATAAAAGTAAAATTTCTGTATCTTACTGGAAATAAATTAGTATAAATTGGAAGTAAAATTTGATAAATTAAGATGTAAATTGTTAGTTCTAGAGCAAAGACTAAAAATTATATATAACATTTAGATAGATAGAGAAATAATCAAAGGAATTAAAATGATATACTAAAAAATTGTGACTAAATATCAAAGCAAGGGGTAAAAAAGAAACTAATAAGACATATGGGAAAAAAATTCCAAAATGGGAGGCAGATCTGACCATATCAATCCTAATCCTAAATGTGAATGGACTGCAGTCTAATCAACAGCAGAGACTGCCCACATGCACTGAAGGAAAGCAAGACCTAACTTGCAACTCTCCAGGGACACACTCAGATTCCAAGACACAAATGAGCTCAGGAGAAAGGTTGGGAGGACATTCCATGTGAACAGTATGCACAGAAAGCAGCACTATCTTTGCAAATACCAAGTAAAAGGGGCATTAAGACAAAAAACTGTCATTGGAAATAAGACTGAAACATTTTCTCCCTGCCCCTTAATGGCAATGCCAAGCCTTCTGGGACTAGGGACCAGCTTTGTGGAAGATAATTTTTATACACACGGGGGAGTAGTTTATTTTCTTGTTAGTATATGTTAGTGATACATGATAATTATATTCCCCAGTGCTAGCAGCACAGCCTTACCTCCTCCTTGGATCAGCCTTAGATTCTTTCAGGTGTGCACAACCCAGATCTCACACACGTGTAGTTCACAGTAGGATTCGGCTAACCTGACAAGAGGTGGAACTCAGGTGGTGATAAGAGTCATGAGAGCACAGCTGTAATACAGATAAAGCTTCTCTGGCTCACCTCCTGGTGCCTAGTCTGGGTCTCAGCTGGTAATAGTCTGTGGTCCAGGGGCTGAAGACCCCTGCTTTACAGGAAGCATTGGCTGACCTTGTACAGGGTGTCTGTGTTAGGAAGAAAAAAATCAAGTCCTTGGCCTCTATACCAAGAAACCAAAAAGGGAGCATGTAAAATGTGAAGAAAGCAAAAGAAAGTACCATAAAGATCAGCCATGGCTCAAGAGATGGGAACAAGAAAAACATCAGAAAATAAATAAAGACTAATGACATTGTTAAACTTGTAGATAGACTGACTGATCAGAAAGGAGAAAAGATACAAATATAAAAGTTAGGAACCAGAAGGAGACATCACTATAGACTCTACAGACCAACAGGAATAAGATCAATGTCCTCTGCCCAAACCTCTGCACCTAGAGGAAAGATGCAGAGCCCACTGCTGAAGAAGCAGGGTCTCAGGAACTCTGCATGCATCAAAGACATCACACTTGTGGAGGAAAAGTTTCCTAAACTCAGGCAAACCCACAAAGGACCTGGGTCAGCTCAAACCCCCTCAGAAAAGAACAACAAACCTAGAAGGATGATGGTGTAATAATCAGCAGAGTGTGTCAACATAGAGAGATAGCTTCACGGGATAGGGCGGGGCAAAGAAAGAGACTCAAATGTGTGGTAAAGACCACACTGAAGAAAGGCATCTTTTGAACAGCTGATATGGGAAAAATCTGATATGAATCATCCACCTATCAATTTATCTGTCTCTATATCTATTGTCTATCTATACCCATCTATCATCTCTATCACCCACTTTCTGTGTATTATCTATCTTAACTTTGACTTGTTCATTGTACCATATACAAAAAGTAACTCAAAATAGATTACAGACTTAAATGCAAAATATAAAACTATAAGACTTCTAAAACACAGGGAAGAAAAGGCTGTGGGATGTTTAGGCAAAGATTTTTTAGGTATGACACCAAAAACACAATGCATAGAAAGAAAAAATTGATAAAGTGACTTTGTCAAAAGTAAAATCTGTTCTTCAAATTAATAGAATAAAAAGACAAGTTAGAACCTGGAACAAAATTCTTGTTAATCATAGCCAGGCATTGTGGTACACATCTGTAATCCCAGCCCTCTTGGAGGCTGAGCTAGGAAGATGGTAAATTCAACCCTAGCCCAGGCAATTTAAGGACTTAGGGAGACCTGTCTCAAAATAAATAATAAAAACCAAGGACTGAGAATGTAGCTCAGTGCAAAGCCCTAGTTCCATCCCCACGACCAAAGTACCTGCATTTAGAATATTTACTCTTTTGAAACTCAGTAATTAAGACCCAATAACCTAAGAAAAATAAATGAATATAATCCCAGTGCCCTGGAAGATTGAAGCGGGAAAACCAGAAGAAAAGAGGATATATAAAGAGAAGTGATATGGTTGGCAAATAAACATATGAAAAGATGTTCAACCTCCAGTTATTGGGGAGATAAAAATTAAAGGCACTCTGAAATGTCAATACACATTTATTAGAATGGTTAAAATTAAGGAGACTGACCATGTTAACCGTGGTGGGGAATAGAAAGACTAGAGCTTCCAGCATTGTTGTTGGGAATATAAAACAAACAAACAAACAAACAAACAAACAAACCCAAAAAACACTTTGGGAAACATCTTGATAGGTTCTTAAAAAACTAAACATACACTTAGCTTGGGACCCAACTACTTCATCCCAGCACTCGCCCAGGAGAAATGAAAATATGTATTCATTCAAACACTTGTGCACAGACACTCCCAGCAACTAACTGAAATAATTCCAAACCAGACAGAACCCAAATGTCCATTGATAGGTAGAAGTGTAAATGGATTCTAGGTGTCCAACCTGGGAATGGCACTCAGCAGAGGGAGGAACTCACACAGTGCACGGAAGAGCTACAGTGTGTGTGTGTGGTAGAAGAAGCCAGGCAGAAGGGATGGCGTGCTATGTGATTCCATTCCTATGAAATTCTGGTTAATTTAAAGCATGGGGGTGAGAGGTGATGCCCATTGCTTTCCCATGGCGATGATTTTGCAGTTTTTATATATTAAATATGAGCTGTTTATTATCTGATGATTATACTTCAACAAAGTCATTTCTCTAAAGGGTAATGAGTACTTTAATGTGTCACTTCCTAATTAATTGGCTCCAAAGTCTCCATCTCATTCCTCCAGTGCTGTCACTGGGTGGGAAAGTGACTCAGACCACAGAGCAAGGACCAGGGACAGCTGGCCTTGGAAACACAGAGATTTGTGCCACAGTCTGACCTCCTCTGTGTTGCTGAGGTACTCACATGTATCTGCAGGGTTCACTGCTCTGTGGTGTGTGACTCCACATCTCCCTGACTGCTGGAATGACACTGGTATGATGGGGGCTGGAAACATTTATGCTGGAGGAATTGGCAGACCCTGAAGGTCCAGCAATACTCCCTTCCCATGGGCTGGTCTTTGAGTGTTTGCCTGCACTGCCCCTGGTGTCCTTGGACTCTTTGATGGGTGGAGAGGGCCCTGGGAGATGGGGAGGTGGCTGAGAGGTGGGTGGGGGTCAAAGGGAGGCTGGTTGTGCTCAGAGATCTGATGGGAAGACCACGTTGGACTGGGGCTCTTTTGGGTCCTATGAATGTCCACCCCAGCCCAATGCACACCCCGAAGGAGCCCCTGTAGCCCTTCCTCCAAGCCCTTTGGGTCTGAGTCTCCTTGAACACCATGCACTTCTTGCCAATTGTGAGGCTTTGAGCAGATGTCTGAATTTCTTTGCTGCTGGGTGTTGGGTTCTATGCACTGAGACCTTGCTAGGGAGCTAGGGGCTTCCCCCCCACCCTGGAACCCCATATGCTTCCATGATGGGACAAGCATGGTGGTCCTGGCATTCTGGTGTCTCTGGCTCATTAGAAGCATCTGTTTACTGATGCTGGACCTATGGCACCCCAGCTTCCGCCTGGGGACAGACCAGCCTCCTCCTCCACTTAGAGAAGGCAGAGCTCTGTGCCCTGGATGAAAAAGAGGTGATCAGGGTACAGATGGCTGTGGGAAGGGACCCCCCAAGGCAAACAGGTGGTTGAGTGAGGACTCTCTCTTGCTTGCTTAGCCTTTGGAAGCCTGGGGCTCCTCAGACGCCTGGGCTCCCCATTTGCACAGCTGGAGCTTCACCAGGCTCAGGGATGCCCACACCAGCTGGAGACCAGGCCTTGCCAGGAGCAGCCCAGGGTGGCTCCTTGAGGCCTGGGACACAGCTCAGGGTACAGGGCAGGAGGTGGGTGGCCCAGCCCTGCCAGTTTGTCCCTCATCCAAGGCCTGGCGGAGATGTGCAGCAGAGAACACTCATCCCGCACCACAGCCTGTGGGCCTGAGTCTTCCTGTCTGTGGTCTGTGCCCCCTGCCCAGCACAGCCCCATCTATTCCTTCTGGCCAGCCTGGGTGGGCACTGACCATGATCTTGGCATGCAGGCCTCTGTCTTTTCTCCTGGACAGCTGGGTCCTCTGTTTTGAAGTCTGTTCCAACAGTCCTCATCCAGTAAACTGAATCCCCAGAGAACTGCAGCCTGTGCCTGATTCTGAACTGCCCAGTCCCACGGGATGGCATGGAGACAGCCTCGGCCAGCAGTGCAGAGTGAGTACTCTAGGCTGTCTGCCTAGCTGACAGCAGGGTGTGCATGAGTGTGTGTGAGTGTGAGCATGTGTGTGGACCCCCACCTTGGCCTGCTGCTCTGCCCTCCTTCCACATCTCCTTCTGTAGCAGCCCCTGGCCCTCTTGCCCCAGCCCATCCTGTACCTCAAAAGTTCCTGCTGGCTTGGGAATTTTACACAGCTTGAGCAGTGTTCTATTCCAGACACATCTTTCTAGACCTATGCAGGGCTGGCTCCTTGTTAGTCACGTCTCAGGGGAGTGTTATCTCCCGAAAGTCCTTCTTTGGCCCCTATCCAGAAGCGCCACCCAAGCATGGACACTGATCTTGGTTTCACTCTCATATCTGGGCCCATTCTGCCTATTCACCTCTACAGATGCGTTTTCCTCTCCTAGTCCATTTCTCCTAGAGGGCACAGCCTTCCTGAAGGCAGAATCCTGGCTGCCTGGCTCCCTGGAATGGTCAGGGTCAAAGAATTTGTGTTTGTTGAATGCATGAGTGAAGAAACAGTCCCAGACTCATGTTAGACTCATGACAGAAGCTGGGCTGTGGCACAGTGATGATGGTCACAGTGGCCTCGTCCTTCTACATGAGCCCTTCTCCCTGACCTTCACCCCACCACCAGGGGCTCTGGGTGATGTACCTCACTCAGGGAAAGCTGCTCTTGGCGGCCCCAGCTCTGACCTTCCGGGCACTGCCTAGAACTTGCTCAGGGAGCCTGAATGGCCCAACTTGCAGGTGAATGGGTCCACACTGCACAGGTCACTATTACCTGTGGGACCTGGAGATGAGAAGGGGCCAAGTGAATTCTTGTCCTTGGTGAGGCCAGGGACCTGGTGGCCATTCAGAGCGGCCTCATCTGACTGGTGATTGGCTCTGTTCACCCTGGAGATCGCCAGCTCTTGACTTTCCTGCCCCTCCCCGCTTCTTGGGACTGCGGCCCGCAGTAACCTTTTAGCTTAGTGACTTTGCCAGAAGATCATTTTCTGGGAAATCCAGACTAGGACCCTTCTCTGCCCCGCCCTGTAGTCTCCTAAGGATTGAGGATTCTGGGATGCAAAAGCCCTGTCCATTCTCTGTACCAAGCCCACTGTTGTGGGCAGATTTGTGACCTCCAAATCTGAATGTTTAAGTCCCAACCTCCATGATCTCAGAGTGTGACCATATTTGGGAACAAGACTGATGCAAATGTAATTGGTTAAGATGAGGTCATACTGAAGCAGGGTGGACCCTAAATCAATGTGACCAGTGTCTTTACAGAGAGGGGAACTCTGCACACCAATGGGGCGTGTGGGGCCACTAGGGGTGCATCTCTGAGGAGGGAGGGTGACACGAACTTGGTGTCCAGATGACTCATGGAGTGGCACTGTCTGGGTGGGGTGGGGGAACATGGGACCAGAAACCCACCTCTGAGGCTGACATTTGTGGGAACTTCCACCTGACACCTCCATCTCTAATTCCTAGAAGTTCCTGTGACTCGCTGGTTGTTCTTCCTGAGCCACACTTTCCAAAGACACTTATCTCAGCCCAGCATCCAGGACTGCCCAGGGCTGAGACAGCTGCCACCCCATGGGGCCCTGGCCTCCTTCCAGGTCCCCACCTTTCAGACAACCTGGGGCTCCTGGCAGGAACCACCAGCCAGCTGACTTCCTCCATTCCCTGGTGAGGCAGCCAGACAATGAGCCCTCCTCCCAGCAGAGGGGCTGGTCCTGGGTGCCATCAGCTTCTTACTACATCAAACCAGGGTAGAGACCAGCCAAGGACATGAGCAGCCACATCTGCTAGACACCCAACACTTGGCCTGCCCCGGTTCCATGTCAGACTCTGTGTTCTGGGTGCTGCTACCCCAGGCTGCACAGGGACAGGGAGCCCATCACCCAGGTCCTGCCATGGCCTGTGTGGTGCTGCATGGAGTTCATTTCATAGAAGAGAGTCGGTGTCCTGAAAGAGTTCTTGGCTTTTCTGCCTCAGTGGTGACAGGAGAGTCATCTGTGGCCCAAGGGCCTCCTTAGCTCTCATTGGCCATCTTGGAGCCATGGGAAAAGGAGGCTGAGCAGTACTAGGCCAGTGTGGCAGACTTGTCTCTCCTGAAGTGCCGCTTGTATATGCCTTGAGGTGGCCTCGGTCCACAAAACCCAAGCCTGCCATGCCTTTACTCTAGATGGACATCCTTCCCTGTGACCAGGGTTCCACAGCTGTGGGATCCTCTCCTGCCCACAGAGGCCAGTGGAACCAGGGGGGGGGTCACACTGGGCAGGTCAGGGAGATTCTGATGGAGAGGACAGAGCTCAGGGTGGGGAGTGGTGTGCAGTGGGCAGGCTCTGGGCTGGGCCACTCAATACTGCTTGGAGAATCCTAGCCCGGAGAGCCTGATCAGCCCCTCCCCTCCGGACCTTGATGTTTGGGTTATTGTTTTCTGTTGCTAGTAACACCACACTCAGTACACTATAAAGAGAAGTTTATTTTGGCTCACGGTTCTGCAGGTCCAAGGTCGAGGGGCCACGTTTTGATGGCCTTCTCCAGGGCAGAGTCCTAAGGTAGCTTAGGGTGTCACATGGCCAGAGACGGAGCATGTGTGTGTGCCTGTAAGCACGTGTGCATATGTCTTTTGTTCTCTCTCATCTCATAAAGCCACCAGGACTCAGTCATGGGGACTGTACCTAGCGACCTTATAGAATCCTGGTCACTACCAGAGGCAACGTCTACACATGATGGGATTAATGTTCCTCATGATGCTTCACCCTGGGGGTTGGATTCTAATCCTAGAGGCCAGGTCCCATTCGGCCAAGCCCACGCCTCAGCAAGAAGTCTGCAGAGACGACTCTTTCTGAGACCTCACATGTGAAACTGTCATGCAACCATGAGCTCCCAAGTTCCAGCAAGGATGGAGGCTGCAGACCAGAGAGCCACAGCCTTTGCAGCACAGCACTTGCATCTCTGTGGATTTTCTTGAGTGGAAAATAAATTAATGAAGATGATGACTGTGATTATTCATTGTGTCCTATGTTTGGGAAGTGTGAATTCTTTGCTTACCTTTCCCTGTGAATGAATGAGGTAAATGATATTGCTGCCCCATTTCATAGATGAGAAACCGAGGCTCTAAGAAGCCATTTGTGCAAGGTGACATGGCCAGCAAGATGGTGCTGGGTTTAGCCAGGGCCATGCAGTTCCCTTGCTATCACAGGAGACAAACCAGCTGCTCTGATTTTGTCTGCCTGGGGGGCTCATTTTAGCCCAGAGCAGGAAACTCCATGTTTTCCTCTAACTGTGCTGAGACCCTGAAACCTCCAAGGGCTCCCTTGGCTCCAGGCTGGTGGAGGGAGGGTTGGGCGTGGGGTGGAGGCAGAGCCCTATATGCGCATGGGAGGCCTCCTGACTGGCCCTCTTCTGAGCCTGGGGAGGATGGTCTATGTGCCTGTCTTGGGAACTGTACTCTCCCCCTGTCTCCCCTTGGGATGGGAACCTTACTTGACCTGCTTCAGGCCCCCTGCACCCTCAGTTTCTCTGCCAAGTTGGTGCCCAACCCAGAAGGAATGAGGTGCCAGCTGCTTGGTTCCTGCTAAGTCTTGTGTTGTGAGCCCCTAGTCGCCCCCTTCTGCTGCCCAGCTTCCCTGTCCACATTGTCCTGCCCAGGAGCAGGCTGTGGACTGGTGTAGATTCTTGACCATCAGCGCTGATTTTCTTTCTTGATGTGGAACTGGTGACAATGACAGCTTCTTCCAAGGCACAGGGGGACCACATACTTTCCCATCTTCTACCCAGACTACAGAGTCATCCTGTCCTCCTGGGAACCAGGCTGGGATTATTAACCCATGTTTCAGAAGAAGAAACTGAGGCCCAGAGTGGTGAATGCTAGGTCAGGGTCCCATGCACACCTGGGCGTGTTTGGGAAGGACACCTCATTCAAGGTTAAAGCATTGAGTGTGACCAGGGCCAGACCTCCTTCAGGAAGCAGGGAGGTCAGGGCTTTGAGCACAACTGGAGGAAGCCATGGTGGGCCCAGATCCACTCAAAGACAGCTGCTCAGCTGTGCTCTGGATTCAAGGCTCAGCGCCTTCCCACAGGCTGATAGACTGCACAGTCCCTCTTTACTCTGCAGAGGTGTGCAGGGCCAGTGCTGGGCCAGGCTTCGGGACAGACAGGAAGGGTGTCTCATGTGCAGCACTCTGGGCTGTGGGCATTGGACCCCAGCCAAATATAAACCCAGGGCACTCAGCTGACCAGGGAGGCGGTGGGGAAGTGGCTGTTAAGGCTGAGGAGAACCTGCTGGGTCAGTGCAGTGCAGCTGAACTGCCTGCCTCCACAGAAGGTTCTGGGTGACAGCGAGCTGTCCGGCAGAGCACTCACACACCAGAGGTCCTCATTTGCATTCTTTTCGGTTTTAATCCACTTAAGTTTCAATAGCCACCTGTGGCAAGTGGCTCCCATTGTGGGTAGCACAGTATCTTCAGCAAAGGTGAGTAGCAGGCTGTGGGGACTGGAGAGTACTGGAGAAGCCCGGAGAAGGTGGTTGGTGTGTGTGGGGGGGTGCATGCAGCAGGAAGGCAGGAGGCTCTTTGTGATTCTTTGGGAGGAATTTCTGGTCATCTCAGATCCAGACATGGTTCTGTGACGGCTCATGATCCGGGGGGAGGGGAGGAGGTACTCAGCTGACACATCTGCTTTGGCAGCTGACCTACGTGGTCCAGAGAACACAGAAGACTGATGACCAATGATGAGCTGGAC
This sequence comes from Hydrochoerus hydrochaeris, assembly GCA_004027455.1. Lineage (NCBI taxonomy): Eukaryota > Metazoa > Chordata > Mammalia > Rodentia > Hydrochaeridae > Hydrochoerus > Hydrochoerus hydrochaeris. The sequence goes on along the minus strand of PVLA01000523.1, from coordinate 247,364 downwards.
AATTGGGACCTCTTTCTGTCAGGTGATTCAGATTTTCTTGCTGGCCAGTTGTCCTGGGATGCAAGGTCAGATCCACACTGAAGGTTGAGGTGCAAGGGACAGAGGCTGGACCAGATATGCAGATGGAGTAGGATCTTCTGAGAAAATGCGACCCAATGGTGAGGAAGGGGCAGCTCTGGATTTCAGGCTCTATTTAGAGTCTGCCCTGAGCTCTGTTGCCTCTTGATGACAGGTGAGGTGGGGTGGGCTTTTCGCCTCTGACAGTAAACTATGGAAGTCAAATGCTCAGCCACGGGGCTCTTCATGAGGCTTGGTATGGAAGTGTCCACTGTGAGCTGACCCAGGGCCCATGTGGGGGGTGATGTGGAGAGGGACCAGTGCCAGCTAGGCTCAGGCTCTCTCCAGCACCCAGACAATGGCCTGGTCTCCCAAGGACCATGGGCAGGCAGGGCTCATCACTGCATCTTCCTGCGTACAAAGGGGTAAGGAGTCTCCTTGTCCAGGCTGGCTCCAGCAATGGGTGAGTACTCAAGCAATTATTAGCAGCAGAAATCTCTGCACTCAGTCATCAGCTCTCTGACTTCCTCTGGTGCCTCATACAGGGTGCATAGTAGGTACACAAGAAATACTACCGAACCATCTGTCTGTTGATTTCATTGCATCTGTACTGCTCCATCCACCCACCCATTTATCCACCCACCCACCCATACATCCATTCATCCATCCACCCATCCATGCTTCCAGCTCCTACCCACCCATTCACCCACCCACCTATCCACCAACCCACCACCCACTCATCTTCCACCCACCCATACATCCATTCATCCATCCACCCACTCCCCATTTACCCCATCCCCCACCCACTCATCCCACCCACCCTTCCCTCTGCTTCACAAGCCACTCGCCCACCATCCTCATACCCTCTGTGTATGCCTGTGCCCACTGCATTTGATGAGGTGCCCCCCATAACAGGCTATTGGGTCCCTTGCTCTGACAAGGAAGATGAGGCTTGGGGAAGAACAAACTTGCCAAGGCCACACAAGTCCTTGGATTCCGGACCCTCAGTGCCTTCTGCTCTTGTCAGGAGAACTGACACAACTCCATCTCCCACTGACTGTTTGTCCCTGAGGGCAAGCCTCGTGTCTTAGGCCTCTCTCTATACTGCAGTGTCCCTGTGTACCCATAGCCTGAGCACTGGGCTGATTTCAGAGCAGACATGAGATGAGGACCCCTTCTCCCTGGGGTTCCTGCCCCAACCTGCAGGGAAGACAGCTGCCAGATGGTTCAGGGTGGATGTGAAGCCAGGAATTCCTGGGACGCGTCAAGAGGGGGCTGGGCTGGGCTGGCGGCGGTGAGTGGGGCACGCGGGGAGTGGGCTGATGGCTAGCATGTCCCAGCTCGTGCGGCGGGTGTCTGGCCAGGCAGCCTCCTTCCAGCTCCTGCAAGCTGCCTCCTGCCTGTGCTTCCTTCCTCCCCTGCCCTGTGTGCAGTGGGGGAGCCCTTTGGCCCTGCCTCCCTGCCCCAAACTCCCCATTTCATTGCCAGCTAGAAATAAAAGAGATTCTTCCCACAAGGCTGCCAGCCTCAGCCAGGGACCAGCCCACCTCCAGGTCAGGCTCACAGCAGCGCCGGCAGCTCCTCTCTCCCTGGATTTTCAGAGTCCTAGAGTTCCTTCAGAGCCCTGCTGTCCATGGCTGAGTGTCCTCTTCCATCATGACACCAGTGATGGAGGAGGACACACCTCCTGTCACACGGCCATGCACACACTCCTTTGAACCTGGCTCCCGTATCCCCACACTCTGGCTGGTCAACCTCTGTTCCTTCTGCCTGGCCTTGTTTCAATGCTACTTCCTCTGAGAAGACAGGATTCTGGTTGGCAGGCATGGGGAGCCATGGAAGGCTCTAGAGGAGTGGTAGGGTGTCAGGTAAGAATGCCTAGGGATCAGAAAGGGAGGGGTGAGTGTTGGAAGTCCAGACAGACCCCTGTGCTGCTAACAACTTCTCAGGCAAGCACCTTGGTGCCGTGGGGCCTGACAGCCCCAGGCACAGTGCTGTGAGTTGGAAGCCACATTCTTCAGCCTCCCAAGGGCACCTGGCCTCCCCTCCCTGCACTCTCTCTTTCTGCTCCCCTTTCTCAGGAGGGAAAGACTGAAGCTCACTGCCTCCTGGTTTTCTTCTCTTCTGCTGCAATTTTTCCCATGGCCAAGGAAGTGATTTCCAGGCATAAGAATGAGAACAGCCAGTGACCTTGGAATGAACTTGACTTCTCCTCTCATCGAAGGCCGCCTTTCAACCCCAGTGCTTATCTTCCTGGGCACAGCAAGTGGGGAGGTGGAGATGTGACCTGCACCTCCTCTGGTGCCACATGGCTCTCAGTTTCTCCACTTTCCAGTGGGGCAAGACCAGTTGACCTCCTAGACTCTGCTCAGTTGAGGTCCCCTGTAGGCATGAAGAGGTCACTGGGCTCAGAGGTCAACTTCTGGGCATCCTTGTGCTACAGCATGGTTGGAATCCTTCTAAGCAGATGCAGACCCTGGGTTAGGGGTGTATGGGCTGCTGGTGGTCAGCTTGGCTCAGCTCCTGGGTTGAGGGTCGGGCAATGTCCAAGTCCATGGCTGACATGGGAGCTGCCTCCGAGCTTGGTGTCCTCCAGTCTGTTTGTCCCACTGTGTGCTCTGCTGTACCTGGTCATCAAGGCTTCTGGGGTGTCCTGCAGACCTGGCCGTACTCATCAGTACTACCTTTTGCAGGGTTTCCTGCCTGTCTTCCACCCCCACATCTGTGCAGTGGTTGTGTGGCATCTACTCCAGCGAGGAGCATGCTTCATAATGGACCACAAAAGGCCACTAGTGAAACTGGACAGATATTCGTTCCCCCGAAAATAGCAGTCCAGAGCTGGGGGAGGGTGCTGCGTCCCTCCCCCTCTGGCCTTCCCCGCCCTGCACTGGGCTTCACCAGCAGAAAGACACCTCCCTCCCAGGTTAGGCATCACCACTGCCCTGTGGAGGAGCTGGCCTCTCACTCCCACCAGCCTCAGTGTCTGGGCATGGACAGGGCATGGACATGAGTTTTTGTCCCCATCCTCCACATCCTATGGGACCCCAGCACTGGCAGAAGCAGCCCACTGGTGCAGGTGGGGGTGGTAAGTGCACGGAGCAGAGCCAGGGGTCTGTGTGCCTCAGGCCTAGGCCAGTGGGTCCCAGCTGGCTGCAAGCGAGAGAGGAAAGGAAGGTGCAGAGCAGAGTGGGTGCTGGGAGACCTGCAGCAAGACTCCAGTAGCTCATGCTTTTCCTGAGACAAAACATACCGCTGAGAAGCAGTTGGGCTATATGTGCTCCAGGGGTGAAGCCTTCCAAGGTAGAGGGTGGCTAAGGTCTGCCCTGCCCCAGCAGGTGCCTGCCGTTCCCTTTGTGTGAGTTAAGAGTGGCCCTGTGATGGCCCCTTCATCTGTCCTTTCCTCACTCCATCTTCAGGTCACAGAACCCAAATCCTTAACTTCAAGGAGCATCGACTGGGACTGTTTTTCCAGACTGTGCTTTGGTAAGTTCCCACACTAGCTGAGGGACCAGAAGTCCAGCCCCCTAGGGAGACAGGGCACTTGGTCACAGGCCAGACACTCCAAGATGTCTTGCCTTCCTGATGGCCTGAGACTTGCCTCAGGTGGGTGGCAGGGCCTCTGCTGCCAGCCTGGCCCTGGGCACAAGTGCCCAAGGTCTGAGGGAGCCAAAACCTCAAGATCTGAACCCCCCATAGCTGCTCACGTCATCCACATTGCCAGCGCAGGAACGTAGGAACGGGGGCAGCTCCAGTCCGGAGTCTGGGTCCCCACAACAGAGCCTCAGCTGGCTGGTAGCAGAACACAAAGGGCCCCCGTGGTGCTGCATTCCCTAGCTCTGGGGAAAGCCTTGAGGCCCAGGGAGGGGAAGTGCATTCCTGGGGCTGCTGTTCACCCCCCCAACTAGAACCACTGGTCACACATGAGACAGCGGGTTAAGAATTTCCTTTTCTATTTTTACTGTAAAATTTGCACTGGCAGGGGGCGTTTGGTTTGTGCGGGGCTGGGGGGAAGCTCTGTTTTGAGCAGTTTGGCTGCAGATGAAAGGGTGGTCGGCCTGCAGGGCTGAGAGGGACGCTCAGCGCCGTGGCTGAGAGGCTGATAAGGAGTCAAAAAGCTCATTATCGCCGTTTTTATTATACCAGTTAACCATTAAGAAAGGAGTGGAGAGGGGCCCGGGTAGCTTGTTGAGGGCTGGCCCGTCTCACTCTTCAGCAACCTGGTGCCTTAGTCCCAAGCTTGGAGGCTGGATGAGGAGGAGGCGGCTTCCCTGCCCTCTGGGCGGACAGAGTGTGGATGGAGGGGCCAGGTGTATCCATTGGTGTCCAGCACCTTCTGGGCCTGAGCCTCCTCCATGGGCCAGCCCTGCCGCTGAGGTTGAAACTGCTTTTAGGCTTTAGTGAAGTTGTCAGGCTTCCAGGAAATTTCCTGATGCACCTGTCCGTGCAGGTTCTCTAGTACCTGTCCACATGGGTCCCCAGTGCTCATGCCCACAGGGGGACCCATGCACTTGTTCACATGCATCCTGATATCTGCTCTCTAGAGAAGGCCTGCACAGACCCTGCCTGGGAAGCAGTGCGAAAAGCAGTTTCCTGGACATGCAGGCACCTTGGGCAGCAGGTGCTTTGCATAGGGCCTGTAGCCTTGGTTGGGGGCTGCTGGCCCTGAGGCCTAGTTGGGAAAAGATACCTTAATGGTGATGGGAGACATACTTATGACAGAGACCCTGCTGGTTCCTATTCAAGTCTCAGGTTTCTCTGAACAGTGCCTTGATGATCAGGATTCTCCTTTACAAGAGACATCCACTGCCAAGGGATTGCAGGAGCAGATTCTGTGCTCCTCCCTGCTCTCTCAGATGTGTGTGCCCTGTGGTGAGTGAGCTTTTCCTCAGCAAAACAATGGGCAGAAGGCTGGGGATTTAGCTCAGCGGCATAAGCACCTGCCTTGCAAGCACACAGTCATGAGTTCGATCCCCGGTATGGATTTAAAAAAACAAACAAACAAACAATAGGCAGAGAAGGACAGAGATGCACCTCCGCATGAGCTGTGGAACTCTCACTGAGCCCCAGCGCATGGTCTCCCAACAGTGGACTTGTGGAGTGAATGGCTTTTGTGTGAACTGCACTGACAGCTGCTGACAGGTAGGTGAGCTGAACGTGTTCACAGCACTCCCCTGGGCCCACAGACACACACATGAGTTCATGCATGTGCACATACATGCACACTCACACTGTAGAGGAATTGCTTCCCATGTCTGCTGCCTGCTAGCAGTTTCCAAGCCCCAGGCACAATCTCCCAGGAACTGTTAGGATTGCTCAGTGGACACAGTGCAAAACTTCCCAGTTGGAGAAGATGCACTAGAGGACGTGATAAAACCAAATGAACCCCGGGCTTGGAGCTCTGCCCAGCCCTGCGGATCACTCTAAAGCCAGTCACTATGCTTCCTCTGCAGGAGCCCTGAGTCTCAAGGCTGCTGCTCATCAGAGGCTCTGAGATACGAACGCTGGTGCTTCGGTCACAGCTGGACCCTGTGCTCCTCCATCTCTTCAGCTCTGGAAAATTTCTTGACATTTAAAAAAATAATTTCCTTCCCTCCATTTTCTCTCCTCTCCCCCGCCCCCAACTCACATTTATATTCTTACTGGGTCTCCTGACCTCACTTCATAGCGTCTTTTCTCTCTGATTTTCTATCACTGTGTCCCGGAGCTCCACTTTCTGAAAGATTTCCTCAGCTGTATTGTTCAGGCCTTCTACCTTCTGCTGTGCTTCTTTCTCCCTCCCTCTCTCCCTCTGTCCTTCTTTTCTGTGGCGCCAGGGCCTTGTGGATGCTAGACGAGTGTCTACCACTGAGCTGCACCCCAGCCTAAGTCTTTTCTCATGGTTGTATTTTATGGTCAACAGTCCTCTGTTCTTTTCAGTAGCATCCGCTATGGTGCTGTGGCAGTGACTGCTCGCTCCTGAGGACAATCCTGCCGTCTTTCTTTCATGATAAGCTTCTGCCCCTGGTCTGTGTGGAGTATTGCTTAGTCTCTGTCCAGGAAGCTTTCTTTATTCCCTGGTCCCTGTCAGTGCAGGCTTGAGGGTCCTTGCTTTGGGCTGTTGCTCTTTGGTTGGCTGGGTTTTTGAGGGTCAGGTGCAGAGTGGTGTCCAGGACCTGAGAGCTGCTCAGAAGTTGAGGTTTCATGCCCATCCAGCCCCTGAATCCCTTTGCTGGCCTTTGCTTGTCAATCCCTTTGCTGGTCACCCTCGGTGGCCTCTACAGAATCTGTGGAAGGGGGTGATTGGGAGGGAACTGATGGGGGCAGAGCTGAGGTGGCCTGAGCAGACTAGGGCCCTGCTCGGTGATTGAGGTCTCTGTGCTCCACTGAGAATGGCCTCCTGTGGGTTCTGTGAGCACATACGGCTGCTCCTGGTGCACCTGCTGTTGGTGGCCAGCTTCCTTGGCTGTCTCTGCCCCTGCCCTGCAGGCATGGCCTATTGACCATGTGGTGAGAATTGGACTGGCCAGCACCCCTTCTGCTTCTGCCCTCTACCTGGAGCCTGCATTGCTGCATGGCTTTCTGAAAGTCTTCTTTAAACAAAGAGTCTATTTATCATGTATTTAATAGGGGTGTGTGGTGAACGCCCAGGTGGGCTCTGTGTCCAGGTGGGCCTGGGTGGGATCCAGAATCAGCCGCTTTATAACCTGCGTGACCTTGGCGGTCCTCGCTTCTCTGAGCCCTGTTTCCTTATCTGTGTAAAGGGAGTGAAATTCCCACCTGGCCAGGTTGTTGTGGGGCACAGATGAGATAACGTGTCATAAAGTGCCCGCTGAGGGCTGGCACACGGCTGGCGTATGGAGAGAGTGGCCTTTGTGTTACTGTTTGTGTAGGTGTCTTACCTGCCAGCACATGGGGTGCTGCGGTCCCTGTCACCAGCCTGGGCCAGCTTTAGGCTTTGTGGACACTTCTGTGAGTTCAGCACCGGTGCCTGAGTTGCCTGTCTGTTCTTGGGGATGGGTGTGCAGGGCTGGGCGGGCCCCAGGAATGCTATCCATCTCCTCAGCCCCGGGTGTGGGGGGGGGGCATCTTCCGCCTGTGACAGGCCACCTGCAGCCTGCAGAGGCCGCCCCGGGGATAGGTTGTCAGCACCGGGAGGGGCCACCTATCCCTGCAAGACCGGGCCTGTGCCTGAGCCACATCCGGAATTCCGCAGGAGCAGCTACCTCGCGGGCTCCTGTCTGCTCTTGTCCAGGAATGTCCCGCCCTCTAAAGCCGCTGCTCCTCAGGGGCCCTTTTCTGAGTCCCCACTTTGTGACATGAGCTCTGGAAGCAATAATGATACACGGCATGTGACCGCCCACCCTTGGATTGGACAGTCTGAGTGGTGCCCCCCAAATCCTGGTGTGGATTCGCTTGGTGAAAACAGATATAACGGTCCATTCTACTCACTGAGTAAGAGAATCTGTGAGACCCATGACCCTCCGCCCAGCAGAGACTCCTTGAGCTTCCAGCTGCAGATGTGGGTTACTGGGAAGGCACCTATCCCCAGACACATAGGAAGGTGCTGCTGATGCCTGTGCCCAAGACAGGGGCCTGCTGGGTACCCAGAGGGGCTTGTCGCATCCAAGTGGCCATGGGGCTGGGCTGTCCGCACTAGGAGGAGCCACCTGGCCCTGAAGACCTTTTTCAATTTCTTTCTTCCCTCTTGATGCCAGGTCCTAGAAAGATAAATCAGTCCTACTGGGTGGTCAGCAGAGAAGTCAGGGTCTGGAAGACACTGGGGGAAGGGATGGGAGTGGATGATGGGTCTCAGATACGGGTGTCCACAACCCTCTTGGAGGCTGGGGAAGTTCTGATTCAGTGGCTCCTGAGGAAACCTGGGGTCCCTGCACTGCCATGGGCTGTGGTGGCTGGAACTGCATCTGGGAAAGTGCTCTGAGCCAGTGAAGGGATGTAGGGTGGACCCCACAGTGATCTTCTGTCTATGCAACTGGACAAAGCCCAGCTTGGATTTAGGCATCTAACCTTAGGCTTTTCTGGTTCTAGATCTGCCTCAGTTTCTCCGTCTCTTAACAAAGTAACTCCAGAGTGTTTTTTCTTCCTGGAATTAGTGCCCTATCTTTTGCTGCTGCCCACCTGGGCATAGTTGCCCTTGAGGCTGCACTAGTATGTCCAGCTACCATGTTGGTTTGTGGACACGATCCACCTGCCCTGGGAGCCATCCCTGTCCCAGGTCCCCTCACATCTGCAGGTGTCAGACTGCAGACTCACATCACCAGGAACCATTAGGAATACAGATTCTGGGGCATCCGTACCTCTAGGAAATTCTGATGTTCTTGGGTGAGAAATAAAATTCCTTGCTGAGTCCACAGAGGGCAAATGAGGCCCAGGAAGGCTGAAGGGCCACATTGGCTCTGAGGAAGCTCAGCCAGGCTGGGTCATGTTGGAGAGGAGAAGTTTGCTTATCTAGTCTCTAGCAGCCTGAGCCCAGTCCTGCAAGCTGGGAGATTGGTGCCCATTTTACAGATGGGAAAACTGATGCCCCCAGAGACCAAGTCTCCACATGATTTACAGCCTTGACGAGAGCTGAGCCAACTTTGGCACTGCCAGTTTGCTGGGAAAGTTAAAACTTCACGGAAATGAATGAGTCTTGCTTCTGTGTTTTTCTAAGCTTAGTAGATCAATATAAACATTTATCTAAATGGAAATGTAAAGCTTTTGTGCTCTGGGAACACATATCCAATGCAAAAAGGTAAACCAAACAGGCACAAGATCTGCAAGAGCTAGACAAGGAAACGATGCTGTAATTACATGGAAAATATGCAAATTGATGATTAAAAAGCAATGCTAAGATCACAGTAAAAAAAGAGGAAAAGGACAGGGAAAGACATTCCAGGAAATTCTCTCTGTCTTTTATTTCCCCCCTGCCAAGTGCTGGATTGGAATCCAGGGCCTCAATCATGATTGACAGATGTGCACCACTGACCCACATCCCCAACCCCAGGACACTTTCAGAGGCAGAAAATGCAGGAAGAAGATTATAGCAGAAGCAGCCTTCACTCACGGCCACAAAGCAGGTGAGGTGTTCAAGAGACAGGTGGGGTCCACATGAGGCATCACTTTAACAGGATGCACTGCTGTCCCTGTCCCCAGCCAGTTGCTAGCCTTGAGGCCTCAATTACCCCATTGGCATAATGGGCCCATAAAATCTGAGAATCACTGGGGTGGCAGAGTGACCCCAGCTCAACATAACTGGGTCACCATGGGCAGAACTTGTCACAGGTCCCCCAGCCAGCTGGCTGACCTTGATATTGCTGCAACCCCATGTGACCTGAGAATGCGGTGATTCACCATGTTTAAGAGGATTGGAGCTGCCGTGGGCACCAGGGAAGCGCCTAAGAAGTCGCTGCCAGCATGGGCAGGAACCGGGCAGCACAGGTTGCCCTGCCCTCACATCTGTCTGTGTGCATGTCACTTTTCACTGGGGGTGACACGTGGATGGTGTGAACTCCCCAAGTGAAACTGCAGAGGATGCGAGGCGCAGCCATGCCCAGGACACAGGGACCCCTGCGCGTGGGCCCCTCTGTTCCACAGCTGCTGGCTTCTGCCTCCCTCAGTTGGAGCTACCTGTTTCCAGATGCAGCGTGGTGTGGGCTCCCCTCCATCTGTCCCTGTCACTCCCTGCAAGACTTGAATCTGCCGTCTGTTCTGTTCCAGGGATTGATGAACACCTGCGGTTCACTGGCGCTGGAAGTGGTATTGGTGGTGTCCAGTTTTTGGCTGTCAGGATAATGCAGATGTGGACCTGAGCTGGGCCATGAGTTGACCCTTGAACTCAGCTACCCCGGCTTCCCTGGAGTGGAGCTGCCCAGCCATTGATGTCACCACACACTGGTTTGGAGACTTGACCGCAATATAGGAGGGTCACCATTGACTGCTTTTCTGTATTTAAAATTTAAAAATCTTCCTATGAAGAAAATCCCAGGTTCCCATGCTTTCACTGGTAATTTTTATCAATATATTCAAGAAACCTAATTCTGCTGTAATTCTTACAGCAAACAGCCAAGCAGGAAATATTTCCTGAAGCATTTTAAGAATCTAATTGGCATTGGATGACAGAACTTGTCACCAACAGGACCTGGGAGGAAGATAACAAGTCCCTAAAGATACCAATAAGGGATATTTCATCATGACCAAGTCGGGTTTATCACAGAACCAAAAGTAGTTGAAAGTCACCAAATAAGTTAGTATAATCCTCCACAGCAATATCTTAGGATCTTTTCAGTAGAAGAGGAAAAAATATAAAATGAAACATCCATTCAAGAAAGATAGTTCCAGTAGAAGCAGAGGAGCCTCCCTAACATGACAGAAGGCTCCACAAACCCCAGCAACATCTCCACCAAAGCTCCATCCTGAGATTGGAGTCTATGCCTCTGCTCTAGGGTGCTGAGTCCCAGCTGCAGGCGAGAAATGAGAGAGAAGTACCAGGGCCGGAGGGCAGAAGGAACACGGAGAGTCACAGAAGACGTTGTTCTGTATATGAAGGCTGGAGAACACCAGGATAGATTATTCACATTACTAAGGGAGGCAGGAAGCAAATTGGATACAGAAACATCTGTACACAATAATCATTTTTTTGGGTAGTGGAAATCGAACTCAGGACCTCACGCTTGTCAGGCAGGCACTGTGTGCTGAGCTATATTCTCTGCGCAGTCAGTTGTTTTTCTACTTGTCAATGATAGACTGAATCTGGGAAAACATGTCACTCATACAAGCTTGAAAATATGAAGTACACAGGACCAACGAAATGTGTAAGGTTTTGTAGTGGGAATTAAATCTACAACACCCAGCCATCCTTTGCAATCCTTTGCCTCAATCTGGCAGAGTGCTGGGCTCACAGTGGTGCCACACCGCTGCCAGCTTCCTGCTTCTCACCTTCTGACTGAGTGGCGCTCAGCGGGATCCAGATAAATGGAGCAAGGAGTGTTTCTGCTCCTCCAGGTGCCTATGGCCAAAGCAACAGCTCTCCCTCAAGCAATTGGGTATCACCCCCTTCCCCCAAATTTCTAGCCTGTCCTTCCTTTTTTGGGGTGGATTATGACAAACTGATTTGAAAATTTGTGTTGAAAGGCAAAGAACCAAGACATGGGCAGAGGAACTGCTGGCTCAACTCTGGTGACACTGAGGCGGGTTCCCATATGGACAGGGAGGGGACATGGAGGAGTTTGTGTCAGTGGTTTTGAGACTCTAGGTCTCTACATCCCCCGAGAAAAATGTGACTGCTTCACTTTGTGCAAATCCCAAGCAGACGTGTCCAACTTGTGGCCTCAGGACACTTGTCCTCTTTCAAAAAATGCTATAATAAAGTATTTAAAAACAAAGGAAATTTCGTTACTTACATGTATTAACTATATTATGTATTTTATATGCAGCCCAAAACAAGCCCTCTTCATGCGGTGTGGCCCAGGCATGCAAGGTTGGACAGGTCTGAAAGCCAAATGTCATCCAGAAGAGAACTGAGAGGAATATCTTCATGACTTTGAGTTAGGGATGGATTTCTTAAAGTACAGAGGTAATTGTCATAAAGGTATAGATGGACAAACCTTATTACATTCACAAGTTCCGTTACATTAAAAGCCACCATAAAAGGAATGAGAAGACAAACTACAGAGTTAGAGGAGCTTCACCCGTGCATCCAACCAGAAGGAGGTCTCCGAACATCACAGGGCCGTTTGCAGGAATCCACATGGCAGAGCCCTTGTTGCTTTGTCCAAGACAGGCACGTGACTTGGCCTGGGAGAAGCCTGGTGTGAGCCAACAGCTGGCCACGGGAAAGGGCAGGCTAAGACCACTCTCGCTTCATGCTGGCAGAAAGTCACTCCTGGGATCACACAGAAGTCCGGAGAAGAGGCAGGAATGATCCGCCTCTGGCGCTGTTAGCCCGAGGGCCCTGGACTGCTGGCTGTGTCCTCCACCTGTCCTGGAGAAATCTGTTTATGGAGGACACAGGGACTTGTGAGAAGTTCATGACACCATTACTCACGAAGCTGGAAGGGAGACAAAGCACCTCACAGCAGCAGCAACTGCCCGTGGGTGTTCACCCCTCAGAATGTGCTGAAGGGTGGAGCGCTGACCACCAGCTAAAGGGTCCAAGCAGCTGGGGTCCGGGTGCAGAAGGCAGAGGTGTGATTCTGTTTGTCATAAGAAGTAGGAAGCTGGAAGTGGTGGTGCACGACTGTGATCCTAGCACTCTGCCAGGTTGAGGCAAAGGATTGCAAGTTTGAGCCTGGACTGTGAAATCCAGCAAGATCCTACCTCAAAATAAAAAATGAAAAAGGGCTGAGGACCTATCTCTAGGCAGAGGTCTGGGGTTCAACCCTGAATACTGCCAAAAACAAGGAGGAGGAGGAAAGTGTGGTACAGGCCTGTCATCCCAGCACACAGTAAGCTGAGGCAGGAATATTGCCTGGGCTATAAAACAAGAACAGTTTGGGCTCTAAAATGAGACCCTGTCTTTTAAAAATGTAAAAAATAAAGAACAATTAAAAGGCAACAGGAAAGCAAGATAATGTGAGGGAGAGCCACACAGGCAAAAGGAAGGCAGTGACGTCACACACTGCAGAGTGTGTCCTCCTAGGGAGGCTTCACGCATGTCTCTCAGGGGGCTGCTGCTAGGGCTGTTCTCTCGGAAGCAGGGGGACCCTTGTGGGTGGCCTGTGCTGGCTGTGTGAGTGTGAAGTGTTTCATGAGCTCTCAGATACCCAACTTTGAGCAGAAAGGAGCTGGCTCTGCTGGGAGCCGGGACTGGGCTGCCTGCTCTCCTTCACTGGCCGTGAGGCATACCTGCCTCTGCCCCACTGTGGGCCGGCAGAGTCCCCTCCCCAAACCCTCTCTTCTATGGGTCAAACAGCCTACATCCTTCCTTTTCTCTCGTGTGGCTTTTATTGACTTTGGCTGCTGCCCTGGCTGCTGGCCACCTCCGTTTCCTTTGCTAGTGGCCAGGTCTGGCTATATGGGCAGCCAGAGTAACAGGTTGGCACTTTCCTTAGATGCCCCAGGGCATCCTGGTCCAACCAAGGTGCCAGGGGATACATGGAACCAGCCTGGGTTTCCGAATGGTCTGAGCTCACTTGCCATAGCTTGTGGGCACCTTTGGCTGAGGTGTGGACCCTGGCACATGGCTGGTGGAGTTCCATCTGGAGAGAGAAGCATTTGTTTACCTCTTGGAGGAAAAACAGCTCTGGAGGTCCGCAGGTACAGTCTTTGGGAGGCACCAGGTCAGGCTGTGTGCTGGGCTGTGGCAGCTGGGGATAGGGGAGACTTGGTCCTCACTGCTGCTGCTGCTGTGTGGCCATGGCAGGTTTCACGGCCTCTCTGTCCCCACCTGAATGGGGAAAGGGTGGCGCTCCCTCCCTTATTCTCCCCAGGGCTGGCAGCCTCTGAAATGAGCATCTGTACCCTGTAGCAGCAGGATGCACCCTTTCCTCCCCAGGCAGCTGTGACCCAGAAGCCAACTTCTAATAGGGGAAAGACTCAGGCCCTTTCCTCTCCAAAGACTTGTCCAGACTTCTGGCATATTTAAGGATACTTGCTGACAGCCCTTTGAGGGTATGGACTGGGGTCTTCATGGGGGCCTGACCAGTCTCCAGGAACTGGAGGCTCCTGAGTAGGGGGGCTCCTGAGCAGGGGGCAAGGCAAGAGTTCTTCTTCTCTTACTCATCCCTTGAGGCCTTGTACTGGACCACACATAGCCTTGAAAACTTCCACAATGCAAACTCCAGCTCCTTTGAAAAGGGACAGGGAAGCTTGGGTCACGGCCACTTCCACTCCAAGAAGACAAGCAACCAGAGGGATAAAGTGTTGTTCTTTTCCTAGCAAGGCAGAAGTGGATGCTGTGAGGTCTCTTGAGGGGTTTTGTGAAGTCTCTGTGGAGGGAGAGGCCCCATCCTGTCCAGTACTATCACTGTGTAGGCAGGTAGGAGGTGGTGTGGACGGCAAGCCCCGGGGGTAGACATGGTGTGAGGGATGATCCTCCCCTCTCCCAGGGCTCCTGGGGTCTGTGGCATGCAGAGCCCTGGGCCCCACCAGTGGGGACAGAAGGGAACCAAATAGATTGACTCAGCTGAGTATGGTGGTGCTCATCTGTAACCCCAGCATTCTGGAAGGCTGAGGCAGGAGACTTGCAAGTTCAGTCAAAGCCTGTGTAACTTAGCAACTTAGTGAGACACTGTCTCAAAGTAAATAAATAAATAAATAAATAAATAAATAAAAGAGTAAGGGCTATAGCTCAGTTCAAAGGCCCCGAGTTCAAACTTTAGTACCAGGAAAGAAAGAAAATGAATGAATGAATAATTTAAAAGAGCACCTGGCTTGAGCTTACACCAATGGGGAGGGTGGTGATTGGAAATGGATTTCTTTGATTTGCAGTAATTCCTGCACCACAGCATGTGGCCATGGCTCTCAGGCCCTTTGCCTGAGATGGGCTTAGAATCCAAGTCTTTGCACAGCGGAAAGGGTTGGAAGTCAGAGACACAGACAGAGAACCCACATTCTAAGGCTGGAAATCTCTTGGGCGTCCTCCTTGCTCACAGATGGTCCCCACCAAACCCTTTGGTCTCTGAATCCTGGTGCAGACCTCACTGCAGGCTACTGAGCTGTTAAACAAGGGGAGATCTGTAGAGAAACTGACAGGGAATCCTTTCACTCTTGCTATTAGTTCAGGTTAAATAAAAAGAGGTGTAACACCTGCTCCCCTGCAGCCAACTCCAGGAACTGGTTTCCTTCAGCCCAGGGAGGCCTGTGTGAAATATTTCCCTCCACCTGGCTTCCGATGTCTCTGGCAGGGATTGGATGTCAACTTTCTCCTTTTAGGGACCTCTCAGACTCTTGGGACAGAGCTGGAGCTTCCTGCTTGTGTGTCCTCCCTGGGGCTGGTAGGCAGAGGTGACACAAGGACAGAGGGTCTAGGGTGGCAGCTGGGTCCATGATCTTCAAGAAGGTTGAAAAAGGGGCCCAGGGGTACCAGCTACTCAGTGTGTCTTTGTGGGATGGGCTAGTGATGGGCATGAGGGATGTGGTCCCCAGAGTGGTAGCTTCATGTGCTGTGTGACCTGACTTCACTGTGAATGGTCATGGTGGCATCTGCTCCTCCCAACATCAGATGACAGGGGGCTGCCACCTCTATTTTCCAAGGCTCTAGTCTCTGCATTGTCTCCACCTGCCTTTGCTTCAGGGCTGCTTTTCAGGGGAAGTGGTGGAGAACCCAGCTGGAGATCATTAGTCACAATTCTGCTCAACTCAGCAACAACTTAGGTGTTTTCAGGGGCCAGCTCAGTGAGCTGACCAGCTGACCGGGGATGAGCCCACAGCAGCCTGAGGCTTCCTTGAGGTCTGTGTCACGTGTTTCTCCAGCCTGAGGCTCCTGGGAAGGGAGCAACCTGGTGTGCTTAAGAGCATAAGGAGAGCCTAGCTCGGAGTGGGTGACAGATGCAGAATCCTGGATCTTCTTGGGGCCCTTGCACCCCCTCCTCCTCATCTGCCAGCAGTGGCTTTGCACACAAGAACCCCTGGAGCTCTGGAGTCCAGGCCATCGTCCCCAAGCCACCTTCACCCCTGCGCTTGGGATTTCAAAATCATCTTCAGGCCACAGTGATGGGCACTGACTTCAGCATTTGGCCTCAGCAATTGGAGACTGGGGCTTCTTGACCTAATGGGGCATGTGAGGGTCCTGAGTGTCCCCCAGAGAGATGATGGATAGCAGATGCAGATGCAGGTTTACTACGAAGAACTGGCTGCAAGTCTGTGTCCATGAGCCTGTGGCATGCATTCCATGAGGCCTGAAGGCCTGCACCCTTAGGAAGTCACGAGAGTCCTGCCCAAGGACAGGAGGTGTGATGAGCTGTCAAGAGGGCAGAAGCACTGGGCTCAGATTTGTGCTAGTCTGGCCTCTAAGGTCAGGTGATGTCCATCTGCTTAATGGTCCCCAGTACAAATGCTGATGTCATCCATAAACATCCTCATAAATGCACCAAAAAGGAGGTGTAAGAAGAAACCTGGGCACTCTCATGTTCATCCAGTCAAACTGGCACTAAAATTAACCATTACACAGGGCTCGGGGGGGACTGCATGGCACCTCCTTGGACTTTACCCTCCTTCCTTGCACCCTCAGCCCCTCCTCTCTCTTCTCTGTCTCTTTGCTCAGTTATAGGAAACAGCTCATGATTTTCTCCAGGATTTGCTGAAAAAAAGAAAAATTAGACAAAACAAGGGAAAAAAAATCCAGAAAATACTCCTTTTAAAACAATTCTTTAAAAAGTAAAAAACCAGTTGAAATCATCCTCCCAAAATAAAATTGTTAACTGCTAGTTTTCCTGTGGTCAATTTTCCTTTAGATTCTATGTTGAAAGAAAATTTTGCAAAAGCTGACCCAGAAGAAGTGAATGCAGGCATTTGAGAAAATAAGGATGTGGGTGATTGTGACAAAGGGATTGTGCCCAGGGGACTTATTCTAGAAGACCCTGCCACAAACCAATGACAATGAGTCAGTCATGATTTTGTTTTAAAATTAAAATAGAAGAGAAATTTTCCCTGAGAACATAATTTTGGTCAAATGAAAACCAAATCAATTAGAAACCGTTTCATTACGAGGTTAGACGATTGCTGTAGGATGAATTATTGGATGAAGAGTTTGCTCTGGAAAATACTCTCTTGTTGACTGTCACTCAACAAAGACAGGATTGTGATCGATCACTTGTATTCAGATGTCACTGGTGTCAGCACATACACACACACATATACATGTGTACACGCAACAGTGCAAATGAACATACATGTATATGGCTGTGTGCAGGCACACACATATGTGTACCCATGAACACAGCCACGTGCATAACCACACATGTGTGTACATAGGCATGTGCAAGAACACATGGATGCACACAGATATGTGCCATGCACATACAGACATGCACAAATACATGCACATGTGCTCACAGATGTGCACACACACCTTCTCTGGGAGCCGGCTAAGCCACGGTCTTCCCTGAACTGTGTGTCCTTTGTGCAGAGCTCAGGTTGGGCCCTTGCTGCTCTGCTACACACGTCCTCGTCTGGGCTTGAATAGGGTTGCCACATACTTGTTGAAGTTCCCTAACTTTCCCTTGCATGAACCTGGGAAGCCATTTCTCCCTAGGAATTTGTCTATTTCATCTATAATCACAATTGCCTTAGCACAAGGTCATCCATAACATCCACGAGATGCCTAGGGCTGGGCCAGAAACTGCTTACCAAGGCGCCTGCCAACACCCAACCCTACGACACCTCTTGCCAGGTGCAGCTGCAGAACCCAAGGGGATTCTGGCCTCTCAGCATCCCCTATATCTGCCCAGGGCCCTCAGCCTCTGCCTGTTAGTGCTCTGCATTGTGGACTCAGCTGTCCAGAAGGCCAGGAGGATTTCAAGAAGCTCCTGAGGACATGACATGCTAGAACGGGGTGAGACTCTCCAGAACTGCTCTATCTGGAACTACTTCCCTGCTGGGGTGGGGGTACAAGCCAGCCCCTCAGTCACTTGGTTCTACTGGACTCAGATGTGCAAGCCTGGACAGGGGACCTGATCCCAGGCTGCTGCCCTTGGGCACAGGCCGCTGCTCTTGGCGGGACTGGGAGAGGGTGTGTGTATGCATCCCTCTGAGTGTGGACTCCCTGGAACTCTGAAACCCACTCTCTATCAGCTGCCAGCAGAGTTAGGGGGCTCTGCCATCACAGGAGGATGTGGCACCTCCTCTGCCATCACAGGAGGATGTGGCACCTCCCTCCTTACCTCTGTGTGTACCAGCTGAGACAGAATGGGGCCTAGGTTGGGGTATGGCGGCTAGAAGACCTCTCAGTGGTAGAGACTGAGTTCCACTCACACTATGGGGACTGGCCTTGGGTTTTGGAGCAGCATCGCCCCCCCCCCCCGGCAGTGCCCTTTATCCATTTGTTCCTTGATGACTGGAGTCAGCTACACTTGAGGACAAGGCAGGCTCAGGTCTTTCTGCTTCGCTGCTGGGTCTCTGGCCTATATGATCCTGGGTCCTAGGATCACACAAGGCCCTGGCCTGGCCTGGCAGATGAGGCCTCATGGCCTGCTACAAACAGTGCCTGGCCTCTCTGCCCTGGCCGACAAGTAATGATTAACATGGGCAACTCTGATTCTTTGTTTCTCCTGGGCTGAGGCCGGGGGTGGCCGGGCACAGCCTCCTCCCTCTTGTCCCCACCGGCAGGCCTGAATGCCTGTCTTATCTCTCCTGGCCTCTCTGGTTTCAGCCTATTTGTTCTGACATTAGGTGGTCTGTCTCCTGGTACTGGCAGCTCAATTCACCCAGACAGTCTCTCCGAGGCTCTGGGCCCCTGTAGGTAGGTGCAGAGGGACATGGCCCATATGGGCTTCTCACCTTCCCAGAGTCCAGGTTCCCGAGCTTAAGTGCTGCAGGGATCCTTGATCCTGTGTCTCCATCTCCTTGTTTGGCTTCTTATTTTAGGGGTACGGTTGCCTGGAGCAGGAAAGCCAAGGAAACCTCCACCCATGGCCCATGGCAGTTCACAAAGTGGCTGAGGGCAGGTAGAGATAAAACTTCACTATTTCCCAGGAAAAATAGAGCTCAGGACACTCCCAGTGGCCACAGGCTACACCCTCCAGCCGCAGGCACCTGCCTGATACAGGCTGGATGCAGGGGTGGACCTGGCTATGCTGATGCACTTGCAACTTGGAGTGTTAACTAGACTATTTTTCCACAAGGAAGTTTCTGGAAGGCTTCCACATATTTTGGGGAGCCTCAGTTTTTCACTGGTGGCCCATATGGTTCTCAGTGGGCCCAGTAACTAAGATTGCTGGGTCCTCAGGAGACTAAGGCCCTTTCTCTCCAGGTCTGAGGCCTGCAGGTGGGCCTACAATGTGCCCTGGGCTTTTGGCCTGGGTCCTGGGTGAGCTCCCTTCCTCCTGCCACCTGGAAGCCACTCCTCCCAGGGTGAACTCCAAATCCAGCCTAGCCCAGGCTCAATACGACAAGCTGAAGCAGAAGTGCCAAAACCATGGCAGGTCTCACGGGAAGTCTGATTAGATTCTTCGTGCAGCTGGAAACGTAAATATTGATGGAAGTCGGAAGACTGAGTGATCGCTGGTGAGATATGATGTCACCTCAAACACCTGCTCTGGACCGAGCCCTGAGGACATGTGATTCAAGTACACACTGGCACTGAGGTGTGCAGCTGATAGGTGTAATCTCCACAGGGTTCCTGGGGGCCAAGGGACATGGAGCAGAGCCTGTGGCTAGGCAGTGTGTTTGTGGAGCTGGCAGCACTGGCTGCTGGGTGCTGGCCTGGGGACTCACCAGGCCCAGCCTTCCTGGCCTGGCCAGCAGATGCCCAACCAAACAGTGACTGTTCTCTGGCCCGGAACTTATCTCCAGTCAATAGAAGCGCTGGGCAGCCATGGAGGCTGTTGACCGGGGCCAGCAGACAAGGGCTGCTTTCAGACCTACTGGTGGTTTCCAATGAGCTCAGCTGCTCCACAGCTGGGGCCAGGGACAGACTCGCACCCCTCCCCAGGCCTGTTTTCCCTACTAGTAAACAAGAGGCCAAGGGTAGGGCACTGGGTGTCCGGGTAGCGAACCCGCAGCCCCACTGCCTACCCAAGATGTCTGAGGCTGTGGGCACTGCAGGGAGAGTACTCAGGACCAAGGAGCTGCCTGCAGGTAGGTGCTGGCCTCTTCCTTCACTACAGCCTTGGCCAGGACACGGTGGCTGACACTTGCCCCTGGGGACAGACTTTCTTAAGTTCACGTTTGCCAGTCAAAGAAGTTGGGAATCTTCAGAATGAGCAAAAGCTGAGGGGAACCCAGAGCCTCTGAGATATTTCTAACCCTCTGAGAGTGGTAGTGTGACTCTGAGCCACCCAAAACAAGCCTACTGTGGGGGATGTCTGCTTTGCTCTAGAGTCCCAGGTGCTGGAGAGGTGTGGCAGGAGAGGGCACATGGAGACAGGGTGTCCTCACTCAGCGAACCTGGAGTACACAGTTTGGAGGTCTCTTTACTGCATAACTCTGGCCCATAGAACCCCCCCATCCCTACCCTGCCACAAACATGTGAGGCAGCTCAGCAGGTGGCACACAGAGCCTCCCCAGACTGACTTGAAAACCCTCTTCCGCATGTAACATCAACCCCAAATGATGTCCACCCAATAGCTCAGAATGTGACCTTATTTGGAAATAAGGTCTTTTCAGATGTAATTAGTTAAAGCCTTGAGATAAGATCATTCCAGATTTAGGGTTAGTCCTCAATCAAAGGACAGTTTTCCCTATCAGAAGAGGAGACAGAATGAGGGGGGCCAAATAAAGACACAGACAGACAGAGTTGACGTGTCCATAGGGCAAGAGACATCATCCTAGACTGACCCCATCCTAACACTAACCATAGCCCTCTAGGACTGAATGGTCACCTCTGTAAGCCCCCAGGCTGTGCTCTATATGAGTCAGCCTTTCTATCATTAGGACAAAAATACCTGAGAATAACAATTCAAATGAGGACAGACTTATTTTGGCTCATGGTTTTAGACAGTTCAATCCATGGATAGCTGTTTCCATTGTTGTGGATCTGTAGAGAGGCAGGAACATCATATCAGAAAACTGGGACAGAAGGAAGCTGCTTACTTTTTGGCAACCAGGAAGCAGAGAAGGTGAGAAAGCCAGAGAGGAAGAGGTCAGGGATCAGATAGAGTCCCCAAAGTCACACCCATGACTCACTTTTGTCTCTATCACCTCCCAAAGACACCACTGAGTTATGATCTTATTCATGGATTAATCCACCTGATGAAGTTGATCCTGTACTTTAAAAACCCATCAGCAACCAAGCCTTTGTCACAATGAGCCTTCTGGGAGATATTTTAGAGGAGAACTATAATATGGTTCTCAGGGCTGGCAAGAGCAGCACCCAGCAAGCCCTGGAGTGCCTGCCAAATCTCAGCAGCACCTGGATGAACTACACACACCAGAAGGGAGCCCCCATACTCGAGTGCAAGGGCAGAAGCTCTTGAGGGGTCACTTAGGAACTGTCCTTAAGAGAAGGCACGCTGCAGAGAGCTAAGTTTGTCTCCAGAAGCTGCAGGCTCAGAGAGAAGATGAGGCTCAGATTTTGAAGTTCAGAGTATGGTGTGTACTCAGAGGCTGTGATAAGGATGTGTCTCCCTCACACCTTGCATCCCTCTTCTATGTGGAGGAGACCAAGGCTGGGTGACAGGAAGAGTTCACCCAGAGCCATGCAAGATGACACAGTCATGAGGTTGTGAGAGCCTGGCAGTGGGCTGCCCCACACCCATGCTCAGGCCATGCCCTGAAGATGCTCCGTGCTCTTCTCTGGCTCCACTCACCCAGGCTGAGCTCTTGTGGTTGTGTGTGTCCTGTCCTCCATGGACCCAACTCTACCACCCAACACTGCACTTATGGGAAGACTGTGAGCCTTGTTTTCCTCATCTGTGAGAGGGCTGGCAGCTCTCCCAAAGCTGCGCTCTATGAGGGTGACATTGAGGAGTCACTGCCCATAGGGCTCTGTGGAGGGCTGTGGGGTGCACACCCTGCCCTCTGCATCAGCACATGCAGGAGACCAGCTGCAGGGCAGAGGCCAAGAGCCTCAGGGTTTCCAGGTCTGCAGACTCTTCAGGCAAGGTTGCTGCTCACACAGTAAGGGACATGACTCTGGCCAGGCTCAGCATCTGCTCACCCTGGGGCTACTCCGGGAGCATGGTCATGGCAAATTGGACTGAGCTGTCCCTTGGCCCTTGCCTAAGGACAGTAGTGCCCCACTCCCAGTGCCCTCCACCAAGACATGCGACCTTCCTTGCAGTTGTCCAACTGGGTGCCAGAAAGCATGGAACGCTGGGATTGTGGATCCATAGCACCTGCCAGCACCAGCTGCCAGCCTGTGCCTAATTACTTAATTTGCACTAATTCTCATGCCATTAATACTTGAGGCTTAAAATAACGTTGCCTAGAAAACGAACTTGTCTAGGACACTATTTTCATCACTTTTTGAGAAAAAAGAGAGAGTCACATTGTCTGTATTTCCAGCTGTTTTCCATTTCTTCACTCGAATCTGCCTGTGTTTGGTGCTAAACTTGGAGACAGGCTTTATGGGAGAACTTTGAGGGGACATTTACTGGTCTCCAGCCACGGCTCTTCCAAGAAGAGTCCCAGGCCAAGGAGCATCTGTCCCTGAGAGGTATGAGGAGGCCCCACCCTGTGAAATGATGCTGGCTTCACTCTTCAGCCTCGTGGTGGCCCCAAGGCATGGCCAGGAGAGCAACCTCTCTTGGCTTCCCTCTCCCTGGCTCACCCACACCTGCTTCTTGAGGTCCCCAAGTCTTTGTGCTTCTGCTCTTTTCTGGAACCCAGACTAAGCCGGCCTCTCTGTCTACAGCCCACACAGGCAGACATGGGGCAAGATCATCATGGATCTCGGTGTGCACACTCACATCACACACAGGTGATGGGCAGAATAAACCTAGAGAAAAACATTGGAACCTGGAGTGTTACCTTCTATGCAGATGCAATTAAGAACGTGATGAGAGATGCTGCTGGCTGGGCCTTAAACACTATCTGGTTGCTCCTGAGAGGAAGACAGCCTGGGCAGGGGGTCTGCAAGCAGAGGCCTGGTGTCCAGAGCCCCAGGCCTGGATAGTGCCCAACACATGCCCAGGTCCCCAGGCCAGGTCATCAGAGCCCAACTCTGTCCATTAGCTAGCCCAACTCTGTCCATTAGCTGCCATGAGATAGCTGATGCCTATCTCATGGCAGATTGAGGGACCCGTAGATCTGCCTTTTTTTGTTCCTTTTGTGGCATTTTAGAGAAAACCCAACTCAGACTACTTCAGGTGATGAAGGGGCTTATGCATTCTTGGGCTAGGGATGTGGGGAGCTGCAGCCAACTTTGGGGTGGTGTGGGCTCTCTATTGAGTGAAGCCATAGGACTGGCTTCCAAGGCCTTCTGTTCTGCTTGTCTCAGGTCAGTGTCCCCATGTGGAAAAGACACCATTGGAGGCAGCAGGTACATCCCACCTGCCCAGGACACAGGCTTGGCTCTTTGCAGAAACCCTTCCCTGCATTGCCTTCTCATTGACAAGCCCAGGGCCCGTGTTCACAGATGAACCGATCCTTGTAGCCAGTGACCCAGCTGGAAGGAAAGGACAGTAAAAGCCATAGCACATTAATGGTGACATTTTGGCACATTCTAGCCCTGTCTCCACATTTTTGACTAGCATGTCGGGTGCAGTGGAGGTCTGGGACTCTTGGAGTGGAAAGACAGTGAGAGAGGTGTTGTCCCCACTGAGGGTGAGCCTGCCCAGTCTGATGCAGTAGTGTCTGATGTGCTATCTCCTGGCTATGCCATGTGCTTCAAGGTCAGCTTTCTGCCTGCATTCCCTGGTGAGTGCAGAGGAACACCTGAGTCCTTGTTCTTGTCCTCTTGCTATGAGCCTGTGTGTGTGTGTGTGTGTGTGTGTGTGTGTGTGATATTCCTGCTTGCACATGTGTGTGTCTGGTAGGGGAGACCTTGTGTACATGCCTGGGGGCTCAGCTTGTGTATGTGCCTTGTGGACTTGAGCTGCTGTGGGAGGTGGGCACCTGTGCAAGATGCGTGTGTGTGTGTGCATCCATGTGTGTGTGTGTGAACAGGGCCGGGGCTCGGGGAGGGGGGCAAGGATTTTCCCGGAGGCTGGTGCTTGATAAACTGCCAGGCTGTCTTCATTGTCATGTCAACCAAATATTTTCAACCTCCTCGCCCAGGAGCCTCTGGATTGCACTGTCTCCTCCCTGCTCGAAAACCCAGGGCCAGACTTCCAAACCGCTAGGCAGATTCTGAGGCCCTTTTTTTAGCTACCAAATGAAAAAAAAAAAAAAAAATAAGCAAACACAAATCTGCTGATCGTGGCCACCTCCTTTTCTGGAGAGTTTAATTTCTGAGCTTTGATCTGATACCAGGACCCAGAGGACTTGTTATTTCTAAATAATGAGCTGAATGTTTGTGCTCTGAGCCTGAACTTTTTCTGGTTTGGGGAAAAATATGACTTTCCATAGACGCTCTTTGATGCGGCCAGTGGCGTGGGGATGAAAGGCCTCTCAGAGGGCAGTGGGGTTGGGAGGGGCAGCCAGGGCCCTGTGATGCCAGCGCTGGGGACAATGCCTTCCCCAGGGCCCTGCCCACTGGCCCTGCCCTTGGGAGGAGCAGACTGAGATCCTCTTATGGGGGTCCTCGCTCTGGGGCCCACACTTGTAGCTCCACCGACCTCCTGGCCTCCACCTCAGCAACCACAATGGTTCAGAGGCTCAAGGAAGGACAGATATTGTAGTCCACTGTCATGGAATAGGGCTCCAGGGCTGCCGTCTCATCTTGACTGGGACCTGTGCTGTAAAGATGCAGGATGGAGGTTAACAGGAGCAAACAGGACAGGTCCGAAGACGTGCCGCGACACCTGTGGAGAATTAGAGAAAGGCGCCCCCTGCTGGCTGATACTGGCCCACAGGTGCGACTGGAGTCTTGCAAGGGAGCAAAGAGTTCCTGCCCTCAAGTCCGACCTCTACTGCTTCTCTGGATGGCAGCTTCTGCTGGGGCCCGGTGTGCACGGCTTCATCCAGCCTGTCCAGTGTCTTCCTGTAGAGTCTACTCACATCCTTGCCTTTTCCCCAAGGATGTGATCAAGGTGATCCCAGTGCTACACCTGCCCCCAACCCCAGCGGTGGCTTCATTCCTGGCTGATTTCACCAGGGGGAAGCTGCTGGGCATGCCTCAGCAGACATTGTCACTAGAGGTCAAGAGGCAACATCGTCAGTCATCCGCTTCGATAATTAGCCTGGAAAACAAGACAAAACAAAACAAAACAAAACACTGGCTGTTCCTTAGAGCTTCTGCTCTGAACTTTGTCCCCTGCTTCTGCTGGCAGACAGTGGCCAGGCTAGGGGAGGCTCTGTCCCTCTGCTTTGGTGTATTGGAGCAGTGTTCTGCTGTCCCCACGTTGCCCAGATCCACGTGCAGCGGCGTCTAAGGGTGCCTGGCTCTGAAACCTACACCTGCAGAAGCTGCTTTGCTCCTCTGGTTTCTGCTCCAAGTGTTTCAGGCAGGACCCGTGGGGACTGGAACCTGAGTCACTGGTCCCTAGCCAGTGTGGGTTGGGGACATGTTTTTAAAAATTAAATTATCACTTAGTAATATAATCACATGACTCAAAATCCCAGGTGGGCATAGAAATAGCAAGGTTCCCAGTGAAACAAGTAATGAAATCTAAATATCACATGGGCCCTCATGAATACCGTGTATTGGCAGTGGGGCACTGAATCTGCACTCGGGTGAGATGTTAGTGGTGGTGGTGGGGCAAGTGTGCGTAACCTGGAACTCTGTAGTGCCTTTGTATTACTATGCAACCTAAAAGTAAAGCCATACTGGACTTTCTGGGCCTCTCCTCCTGGCCAGTTTGTGTTTGGCACTAACACAAAGTGACTTTGGCTTCAGCAGTGATGGCTACAGAGACACAGCTGGATGGTGATTGGAATGACCCTGGAGAGGACTCACCTTCTTGTGCCCAAGGGTAGTGTAGAAGCTGGGAAGGATGGGCAGACTCTGGGCATCTATGCTTTGAGGGTAGAGCACACAGGATTGTGACAGGTTATGTGGGGGACAGGAGGAAGGTAGGGTCCTGCCCAGTTTCCTGCGAGGGCAGGAAGATGTGGCTGCATGGATCAAGTGGCAGTGGCACGTATGGGGACTTGGGTTGTGAAAACCTCAAGGCGAAGAGGTCAGGTCTCTTGAATTGAAGTCTAGAGTTGAAGGGAGGGAGGGGCTGTCCTTGAGAGCAGCCAGGAGGTAGTTTTGGATATTTCCCAGGGATTCACAGGAAGAGAAACAGGTCCTAATGTCCACTTTCTCAGGTTCCACAGACTTCTGCTTAGATTCTCAGTGGGCTCTGCAGCCTCTGTGTGCCCACCCTACTCTGTGCACAAGCAAGCAGATGCTGAGACCAAGACCATATGATCCATTTTGCCTCTTTGACTGTCCCCCGGCCTAGGAGTCACCCTGGGCTTTGTCATCCTTTCCCTAGGACAGTGCCCAAAAAACAGTCCTCTGTTTTTTTTGCTGTTTTCTTTGCAGCTGCTCCGCTGGATGCGAAGGACTGACTCACCCTTGAATGCTTCTCTGCAATCTCTAAGCCTTTACCTCACAAACTCTCTGATGCATTTGGGCAGCTGTTTTCTGCTGCCTGGGTGACCAAGACCAGCAACAGATCTTCATTTATCTTTTTAAAAGTTGCATCTCATTTTGTGACTCTATCTTGATTTATGTAGCAATGTCTTTTGGACTTTTTAGTCATTATAAAAATGCTACAAGAAATGATCTTGCACATAGGTTATTTCACTTGTGTGCAGCACTACCTGGAGGGATAGTAACACTGCTGGGCCAAAGGGAATATATATTTATATTTTTTATTGATATTACCAATTCCCTGGCCATAAAAGTTGTGTCAACCAACTCCTTGCTTATGTGCGATAGTGCCTGTTTTTTCGCAAGTTTGCCCATGGAGAATGCTATCTGGCATTTTGCTCTTTGCCAATCTGCTTAATCAGTGGGGTCTCTGTTAAGTTTGGGGTTGTGTCTTAACTACTTTCTCTTTGTGTGGACAAAAATACCTGACACCCAAAAGTTAAAGGAGGGGAGGTTTATTTTGACTCACAATTTGTAGAGGTTTCAGTCCATAATTGGCTGATTTTAAAACAGGGTAGCATGGCAGAGGAGAAATAATCTGTGGCAAGGCAGGCAGGAAGCAGAGAGGGATCAAGGGAGGAGGAGTGAATACACACACACACACACACACACACACACACACACACACACTTCCTTCCAGGCCACTCCCAGAGTGACCCACCTCTTCTCACCAGGTTTCACCTACCAGTGTCATGTGAGCTATAAATCTATCTAGACTATTCCAGTACCACACACCATGCTCCAGTATCACATGATACTGTCATCTCCCCAAAGCTTCACTTATAAGTGCATGAGGTTTTGCGGGGGGCACATGGATATAACCCTAACAGCTTGCATCTCTCTCCTTTGAAGTACAGCTGGGCACTTCTTGACCTGCTACCTTCATCTTTTCGCATGTTTCCATTAGGCTGCTAGTTTCTCTCCTGTTGCATCTGAGAATCTCTTTGTGTCTGAGAAACAAGCTCTTTGTGACAGAGCCGCCGCTACCCTTTCTCAGCTGGCTACTGTCTTTCAACATTGGCTCGTGGAATTTTACTGTTTTGTCATTATTTTGCGTGTCTATTGTACTTGTTCTCATGGCGGCTGACACAGGCCATCTAACCTAGCTGTGTCTGGTGGCAGATTGAAGACTGCTGCATGTCCTGAGGAATATCAGCCATTGGAGCACATACATAGCACCCACATAGCACTGTAGAATCATCTTTGCTAATAAGCTGTTCAAAATCTACTGCATAAGACAGAGGGACATAAAAACATACATCATAGGTTGACTGGGATGACACTAGGGAGCAGTAAGGGCCAGGCTAATCATAGGTGTAGTGAGCTTTGTCCTTGGGTCCTTTGTCCTTTCTCCCCAGGGTCACTTGATCCAAAGGGGACCCTCCTCAGTGCAAACACCAGCAAGGACATGAACAAGCATTTTCTAAAGGAAGAAAGAAAACATAGTAAACATGTAAGAAAAAAAATATCCTCCCTCTAGTGCTTTAAACCCATGACACTATTTTATCCAGCAAAGTGGTGAAGATTTGAGTGGTGAGATACAGAAGCAGTTGCAAGGAAAGCCAACTGCCTATCAGGTGGTGGTGTCTGAATGCGTGTCTGGGAACAGTCAGCAACGCACATCTGCAGGACCGAGGCTGGGCGCAGGCCCCGGCCATGTACTGCAAGAGCTTTCACGAGCCCGAGTGGAGATTTAACACGGCAGTAAGCAGGAAGTCAGAATTCAAGCACAGGGGATCAGTTAAATAAGTTATGAGCGCTCACGCAATGGAACTCCAGGCGGTTTTCCAAAAAAGTCGTTTAGAATGTTTGATGACATTTATGACTTCATAAGATAAATATAAAACAACTGAGAAGACAAAACCATGTTGGAAATGCCATGGATCGGATGCCACTCACTCAGGCACTGATCCGTGGCAGTCCTGAGACTGTGCTGTGGGCCAGGCCCTGTGTTTATCCCGGGTGTTGGATGGAGAATTGAGTGGGTGTGGGAAGCTGTGTTCTCATGGGAAGAAGACGGTGTCCAATAAGCAATAAATACAGAAGAATGGTGGCCAGTTCTCCAGAGGGAGCAGTGGGGCCGATGGAGCCAGCATTTTCCCCAGGAGGGGTCTGAGGTGGCTAAGCCACGGTGAGGAATGGGGGAGGAGAAGGGTTCACACAGAGGGGAGAGGATGTTGAGGTGCTGGAACCAAGGAGGTTGCTGTTTCCGTTACCTAGCGGGAGTGGCAGAGCCACAAGCCTGTGACTCAGACCTTCACCATCTCCCCTTCCCACACCAGGACTCAGGACAGCTGGGCTGGGTTCCCCTGGGCAAGGGCTGGGGCTAGATCTACTGTCTTGGGGAGCTGCAGAGCTGGGGCAGGGGTATCCTCCTTGCTCCCCTGGGATCTCAGGGCTCTTCTTGTTGTCTCTCCGTGGTGGTTTGGGCTTCTTTGCAGCAAAGCAGCCCCAGGACCTGGGAACCTGTACCAGAGCCAGGGATGAGTGGCTCTCCCCACTGACTTCTGAGTTCCACGGCGCTTAGCATGGCCCTGGGTTGGGAATGACAGCCTCACCTCCCTGTAACTGTCCTGTGAGAAGAGGCCTCAGTGGGGTGACCCTGCTGGTTGTCTCGCAGGGTAGCTGTGCAGGCCATAAGAGGGGCAGCATGACCGACAGGTGTGGGGCCAGCAGGGCCAGGGATGCAGGACCTCAAAGGCCAGGTCAGGCCAGAACAGCAGGTGCTTGATGAGCATCAGTGAGGGGGGCCTCTGGCTGATGCCTGGGAACACAGGCAGAGTGGGGAAGCCGGCATGGGCAGGCCACAGGGCCATGAGTCCAGAGAGGAGAAGGTGCTCTGCCCTAGTGGACTCCTCGACCACACCTGCTGCCCTCCCTCGACAGGAACCACAGATTCCCTCCTGGCCAGAACCCCACGGCCTCTCAGACAGCACATTCACCAGGTCACCGGGAATATATTCAGCAAAACAATAACCACATGTAATTCAAGCAAAGGCAAATACCTCGTGTAAAGCCCAGGGCATACAGATAAAAGGGAGAGAATTCCTGGGGCCCCGTGTTGGCCGATTGGCCAGGCTGCCTTGGAGTTGCTGTGTGTTGGGAAATTACCTAATACTATTACAGCTTGTAACCGATTAATTTTGTTTGATGTGGGAGGTTGTAAGGATTTTAATAAGGGCTACTTGTTGTAATTGCAAAGTGACTGAATCTTCCAGGATCCTGAAATGCATTTCAGGACATTAGGAAAGAATAAAAAAAAAGGAGACACATGGCCGGCCTGCCCAGCACTGTGGATGAAATCAGACATGAGCCCTGTGTCAGGGAAACCTTGGGCTCCTGTGAGCTAATGACATGAAATTAGGGAGCCATTAGGACTGCTGGTGGGCACGGCTGTTTGCTCATAAATCCCCATGCCTGGCGATCTTTTCACCTCCTGCCAAAAGGCAGAGGTTTTATCCTATATATTCAAACAGGCTGGAGAGAAGAAAATAAACACAGAGAAAACTATGAGGTCTCCAACATCCAAGAGACCCCTGGCCCCTGCTGTCTGGCTTAATCCGTATCTTTTCAAAAAGAGCCCTGATAACAGCTGAGGTGGTCATAGGGGTGCTGGGCTGGAGTTGTGCATGGACCCTTAGTGGATACATCTGGTTTTGTATGCACAGAGCAGATCCTTGCCCTGGAGCAAGGCTTGTTCTGGGCCAGGACTATGTCTGCAGGTCTCTGAGGACCTGACTATCAGTACCCGCTAACTGCTGGGCAGGGTGGTGATAGATGGCCACTCAATGCCTGCAGGATCCAGGGTTCAAGAATGGAGGCCATCTGGAGAGAGAGAGTCCTGAGGCTAGTGGGTTTGGGTTTGGTTGATCCAGTGGCTCAACACTGCTCTCCAGGCTGCTGTTTCTTTCCATTTCTCCTCTCTGTCTTATAGGTAGAAGTTTCAAAGTTCCAAAACCAGCTTGGCCACATGGGCGCAAAATAATTGCTACAGTTCCAGGCTTCTCAGGAGAAAGTGTCTGCTCCACAAGTGCATACAGGTGAACACCTGCAGAGGATCCCTTAGCCACATGTCCATCCCCCAATGTGTGCCCAGGCAAGGAGAGAAGCGTGTGATGGACAAGCACCCCCGGTTGGATGAGGGGGTGTGGGCAGCTAGGTATTGTGTAGGGGCAGATACAGGAGGGCAACCTCAGATACTTGGCTACAGCTGGAGCAGTTTCCGTTTTGCTATACCCATGCTCAAGGGGAGAAACTGAGGCATAGAGCAGTGGGTCTCAAGGTCACTTAGCCAGTAAGGGAGGCAGGCTTGCAGGATTCACTCCCACTAAGGACACAGCACACGGGAAGGTGAACAGGCCAACAGGTAGGTATCCGAGAACCCAGACAGCAAAGAGAAGATGTGGAGGTCCTCTTTCCAATACACATGAGTCACTTCTATCTGGTACAGGGTGGCCCTCTGCCACCCTCTGTGGACAGGTGGTGGCCCTCCTCCCTGGCTCATCTCCACGCTCCAGTTTCTTTGGGTGCTCCTCTGATTCTTCATTGTAATATTTTATTGGTTCCCCCATTAATTAGTGAATTCAATAAAATATTTATATGTTGGTCAGTTTCACCTTTAAAAAGTAACCCTATAATGCTGGTCTGGTCCTTTGAGGTGGAAGCTGGGGCTCAGGAGTGAGGGGGAGCCAAGCCTGGAGGCTCCAAGGAGAGACAAATGGAGATGGACCAGGAGGGGCTTGGAAGTGTGGCCAGTGTTGCCCTTCCTGCTGTCTATCCAGATACGCCACCCACATGGTGGCCCCTCCCAGACAGCCCCACTGCCCACCTTCTTGCCCACACAGACAGGGCTGCCCCCGTGCTTCTGGTAAACTCATTCTTATGATAGGGTGAGTGGCTGAGAATGGTTTTCCATGGCATTCTCCAAACATTTCTGTGCACATAGCTTTAAATTCCAAGCACACTAACTGTGTGGCCTAAGGATAAGACCTCAAATAGCCTCTTTCAGGTTCAAAATGTCTCCATTTCTGTTATTTAAAAAGGATTTCATGGTGATTCTTGCATTCCATGCCAGGGGACATCTGTGTTTTAGTACAAAACAATGTGTAATGGCTTCCCACAGAGGGAGTGGACAGCCGAGGAGACGGATTAGGGTCGGTCTGCAACTCCAAACTCTGTGGTCCCCCTGCAGGATGCTCTGGGGCACATGACACTCAGCAGATAGGATGGGTTTCCTGGGCCCTGCCGGGGTCTCCCACCTACCTTGACTTCCTGGCCATAGCCAAGAGCCCTGGCCCTGGCCCCCTCCTTGGCCAGGAAGGGTGGGGATCCAGAGACTGCTCCGGGCTTCATGTTTGGCTTGCAGACCCTGAAAGGGTACCTGGGGATGGATAGAGTAAGAAGGAACAGAACAGCAAGGGAGCTGACCTTGGGTCTTCATTCTGTGTCACCAAGTCTCAGGTCAGTTGCTTCAGCGTCCACAGGAAGCTGCCCCTAGACCCACACTCCTAAAACACAGCAAGGGGAGAAGGGATGATGTCCAGCCCGAGATTTGCTGGGGTGAGGATCCACCTGGCCTGGGGCGAGCACCTACTTGGCCAGGTTCGGGGCCTATCTGAGAGAGTATCTGGGGTCAATGATGTCATGGCAGCTCTGGTGTCACTGCTGACCCCACCCACTGGTCACCCACAGAACCAGACCCAGTCTATGGGGCGTGGCTGTAGACCCCTGGGGCGGGTCCTGGGTGGACCCCTGTGTAGCGGGCGTGGCCTCTGGCTGGGCGGGTCTTAGGTAGGATCAGAATCTCAGGGCGGGGCCTGGAGTCCCTGGACTAGGCCTAGTTGCAGCCAAGGCATCTGTGACATGGTCAGTCTCCTCTCTGGCACTCTGCTGTCACCTGGTGGCGCAGCGCGGCAGAGCACCCCCGGGCCTCACCTGCAGAGAGCAGGTGCGCGCTGGCTGCGGGAGCGCGGCTGCTCGGCGCGGATCCCTGCGGAGAAGCTGGGATCTCAGGTCCAAGGGCTTTGGCTTCCGCGCCCAGGCAGGGTTTGACAGGCACATCGCCAACTGGGTGGGCCCCGCGACCCACCGCCTCCTGGCTTCCCAGATGGGGAAACTGAGGCCCACAGTGCTATGGCGGAGTAGTCCTCTAGCTCACAGGGTGCAGTCAGCGGTGCTGTGCCCCGGAGCTGCCACCGGCTCTCCGCGTCCCGAAAGAAAACCGAGGTCGGTGCAGTAAGCCAGTGAGCCTAGCTCCCCCGCCAGGCAGCGGGAGGACGAGGACGCAGTGGCGGCGGGTGCCACGGCCTTGAGGTTACTCGGGCGGCGGGGCGCAGATGAGCCAGGGGAGCAGGAGCTGATCCCAGGGCCCAGAGGGTGGGGGCCGAGACCGCTTCATTCTGGGGCCGGCTGAGTTCCATGGAAGGTGCTGCGGGGAAGGCACGGGTGCGAGACCTTTAGGCCAGGGTTGCAGGGCTGTGGGGACAGGCAGCGAGAAGAGGCTTTGCGTGCATTGCCGAGGCTGGGATCTGCTGCGGGAGTGGGTGCCAGGGTTGATTAAGGACAACTGCCAAGTTTCGGTCTGGAATCACCCACAGGTGTGATGGGAACGGGGCCAGGGGACTGTTTAAAGGGCTCTGTTTTTGAGCCTTGTGTTACTTTGCGGGCCTTATCGCAGGTACTTAGCACAATAACCCAGGGTGTTTCTCTCCTTATCTTGCTTCGTGGCACAATATGGCACAATAACCGGGGGAGTAAGGCACGATTACCCCTATTTCAGGCATAAGGAAGCAGGCTCAGGGAGGTGACAGGGTCACAGTTTCCAGGCACCCGGAGCTGCGCTATGACTTCATCCCAGGTCAGAGTTTGGGTGTGGGTGTGGGTGCCATTTCAAAGATAAGATACATATGGCATACATTAAAAAAAAACACTATTAAATGTATATAATTTACCCTTTTTAGTATATTTACCTGGTTATACAGCCATCATCACTACCTAACTCTAGGACAGTTTATTTTTTATTATTTATTTATTTATTTTTTCATCTAGGACACTTATCACCTTGACAAACCCATGTACCCATTAGCTGGGATACATACTCTAGCCCCAGCCCTTGGCAACCAAGATTTACTGTCTTGCCTGTTCTGCTGCTATGTTGTGTGGGTAAGATGGTGTATGTGGCCTCCTGTCGGGCTTCTTTTACCCTGAATAATGTCTCCAAGGCTTATCCAGTTTGCAGCCTAACCAGGTTTCTCTCCTTTTTTGTAGTGTGTAGTATACCATTATGCGGACAAATCAGTTTGTTTTTCCATTCATTATTGACATTCAATTGTATGCTTTCCACTTTTTGGCTATTGTTTGTAATGTTGCTATGAGTATTTTCTGATAAGTCCCTCTTTTCAGTTCTCTTGGGTATAATACTTATGAGTGGAACTGTTGGGTCATAAGGTAACTCTAGGTTTAAGAAGACACCTTTCAGGAGACACTAAACTATTTTCAAAGGCAGTGGCACTATTTTCTATCCCACCAGCAATCTGAGGTTCTCACTCTCCCCACTTCCTCACCAATTTTTGTTATTTTCCTTTTTAAAATAAAATTTTAGTGTGTGAGGTGTGTCTCACTGTGGCTTTGACTTGTATTTTCTGGTGACTGTATCCCTGAGTACTGTTTCTTGAATTTATGGCCACTGATGTATGGTCTTTGGAAAACCATCTAGTCAAATCCTTTGCCCATTTTTAAAGTGTATTATTTGTCTTTTATTGTTGAGTCCTCTGAGGCCTCGCTGTCTCTCTCCACCTGCTGGACATGCCTGGGTACAGCACCCAGATTTTCTATTCTCCAGAGCTGAAAACAAATATGCTACACTTGAGAGTGAATATGTGCCACATGCAGCCCCCAGGGGTGGGGTGGGGGGGTTGGGTTTCATCCATAAAGATCCAGTGGACCCTGTATGGTGGCCCATAGGGCTGTCCCCATGGGGTGCTAGGCTCGGTTGCTTTTCTGCCCCTCCCGAGTGGACACAGTTGTTCAGAGCCACAGCTGTATTCTGTTCCTCCTGAGGGCCCACTGTGACTGAGACTGGCCAGGTAGGACAGTCAGGGTGTTGAACAGGAACAGAAAAATCCATGCTGTCAGAACTGCTACTTAGAAGAGCAGTATCTGCACTAAGGAAGTCAAGATTCTGCCATTTAGATAGGTTGGTGTTCAGCACTTGATGCTTGGGTCCTGGCCAATTCTACTTCTTGAAGATGCCAAACCTCCCCTTGTTTCCGGTTGGGGCAGACAGTTGCAAGACGAGCCCTCAGGACCTGTGCTCCCTCCCACAGCAGCCCAGGGCAACTTGTGAGTGAATTCCCGCTGTAATCTGAGGTCTGCTGCAAAAGCCTCAAATTTGTTAGTCTTGTGTCAGTAGGGATGTCCTGAGCAAGGCCTCAGTCTTCTAATTTGTGAACTGGGACATTTGCTTCCAGCAATATGGTGGACAAACTACCTGGAATGCACTTCTAATGTAAATTACTTAGGTATCTCAGTGAGACATAGAAATTCCTGTTAAATGCAGAGCTCAGCATTGAGGGACTGAGGAGCCTGCAGGAGGAGTCAGCTGGTCTCCTCAGATGCACAGTGGGGAGGATCCAGGCCTGGGATTCACACCAGGTGGCTGGAACCAAGAGACCTGCAGAAAGCCTGGGGCCTTCAGAAGTGCGTTTGACCTGTGGGGCAAGGTTTTCTGTTGAGAAGGATAAGAAGGGGACTTCCTTCCTGGGTAGGTAGTAAGTGTACCTCACAAGGCTTAGCAGCACCCACTAAGAACCCTGGTACAGCAAGGATGCCCCTGAGAACCTGGGGACCCCGAGTAGCCACCACAAAATTCCCCTTGAGGACACATGTTCAGCACAGGACACACGATGCCCCATAAAGCTGCTGACGGTGCACTCACTACAAAGAGCCCCTCAAAGAATAATTCTGTAGTGGCAAGATGATGTCTTCAAGATAAAAGGATTGTCAAAAGCCAACACTAAGAGTGTTTTCAGAGCAATTGAAAACATGGAAAGAAGGTAGTTTTTCAAAATGTGTAAAGGCCAATATAACATGGAAAAGAACCGCCACCCCAACTCCTTCCGAAATGAACAATGTCATCACTGAAGTTAAAACTAGATGTGACTAAAGAGAGAGTTGGTAACTGTAGATAGATCTGAATAAATTATCAAAGAATGAGGTAGATGATTGATAGATTAAAGTGCTATAATGATGTCTAATTGGAATTCCACAGGGAAAAGTAGGGAAAGGAGACATTTGAAGAGATAATAGCTGAGAAATTTCCTAGAACAAGCACAAGGATATTTATAGAAATCCAAAAAAATCTAGGCTCCTGCAACGTAAAACATGCAATACCTGACATTCAATTAAAGATTATCACACAAATCCAGGGGCATTGGTGTACGCTTGTCATCAGAGGACTGAGGGAGGCTGAGGCGGGAGGATTGAAAGCTTGAATCCCATCTGGTCAATTTAGCAAGATTCTATCTTAAACTAAAATAAATAAAAAGGGACAGGAATGTTGTTCAGTGGCAAAGTGTCCCTGGGTTCAATTCCCAAGAAGACATGACCCAGGGTGAAGAGCATGGCTAACCAAAACCAGTCCAGAATTGATACAGATGTTGGAATTAGTGGGCAAAGACATGAAACATTTATTATAGCTGTGTTTTTTGGGCTCAAAAAGTTAACTAGGCAAAGAAAAGATATACAGAAAATCCCAAATTAAATTCTGTTCCTCTCTCTCTTTCTCTCTCAGTATGGGGGTTGAGCTACATCACCAGTTCCTTTGATTTTTTAAATTTTGAGAAAGCATCTAGCTAAATTGTCCAGGCTGGGCTCAAACATGTTGTCCACTTACCTCAGCCTCCCAGGGCCAGATTGAATGTTTAGAGGCGAACAAGTGGCTAAAACACTTGATGTGAGTGTCATTGTCATGACCCCAAGTGAGTAGTGTGGTGGGGTGGCGGAGGAAGCACTGGAAAAATATTTGAAGAAATAATGGTTAAAAAGTGTCTGGGCCTAAGCCAGGGATATAACTCAGCAGCACAAACACCTTCCTGCTAGGTTATGAGTTCAATCCCTGGTATGGGAAAAAAAAAAGTGTTCAAGTCAGAGGTAATAGTGACAGTAAACTCACAGATTAAAGAAACTCAATGACTCCCAAGCCCAAGAAGCACAGAAAAAAACCACATTTGCGAGCTGAACGTGCACAGATTGAATCCCAGTGCACGGAGAAGCTTTGGAATGTCGCTCCCAGGCGGTAAGACCACACCCTGTGCCCCAAATCACTGGAGGATGAAGGATGCATGAGAGGTCCCCACAGTCCTAACTAGGCCATGCCCAGCAATCTCCAAGTGACTAACAGTTGCCTGCAGTCTGCCCCAGGAGCCAAAGTGGATCAAGTGATTCCTAATGCACGAGGGAAGCTTTGAAACATTGCTTGAAACCCAGAAATATAGGAAAATGACAATGAATGAGCAAAACACGATCTCAAACTTCCAGCCCAACCCAAGCAAGCCTAGGAGACATAGACACAGAAGAAAATGTAAGCCACACACCTGAAATTCCTGAAATGATAACAACTGAAGTAAAGAAACAACTCCTGGAAGCTATAGTTAAAAAATTAGAGGAACAATGCAAAAAGATGGAAACCCTGAATGAACAATATAAGAAACAAACAGAATGCATGAAGCAGATTCAAAGAGAGATACAGGAAATCAAAAATTCCATCAAAAGTTGGCAAAATCACCTCAATGAAAGTGAAGATAGAATTTCAGACCTTGAAGACAAGATTACAGCTAGTGCACAGGAAATGAAAGATCTTTTAAAAATAATGAGGAATCAGTAAATAACAATTCAACAACTACAAGATGATGCAAAGGAAAACAACATAAGATTGATAGGTATAGATGAAAAAGAAGGTGACAATACAAATGATATCGAGAGGCTATTTACAGAAGTAATAGCTGAAAACTTCCCAGACATGAAACTGGAAACTGACATATGGATCAGTGAAGCATATAAAACTCCAAATAACCATAACCAAAATAAAATTACACCCAGACATATAATAATCAACATCCCAGAAATCCAACATAAGGACAAAATATTAAAAGCTACTAAAGAGGAGAGACAGATCACCTATAAAGGAAAGCCTATCAGAATCACAGCAGACTTCTCAACACAAACAATGAAGTCAAGAAGAGCATGGAGTGAAGTATTTCAGATCCTAAAGGAAAACGACTTCCAATCCAGGCTGATGTACCCTGCAAAACTGTCCTTCAAAATGGATGGAGAAATAAGATACTTCCACAGCAAAGAACAGCTGAAGAACTTCATGACCACCAAACCAACCCTGCAAAGAATACTGAAAGACATTCTAGACAGACATAGGAAAAAACCACTAAGCAAGGCAAACAAATAGAGTGGGAAAGTGAAGAATCAAAAGTAGAAAGATAACATGTCAAAAGTAAACCAATATATATATCAGTTATAACCATTAATGTAAATGGCCTCAATTCACCAATTAAAACAAATATACTGGCAGAATGGATCAAGAAACAACATTCAACCATATGCTGTATACAGGAAACCTGTCTAACACAAAAGGAAACTCATACATTGAAAGTCAAAGGATGGGAAACAATACTTCATGCAACAGGATCCCTCAAAAAACCAGGGGTATCTATTCTGTTTGCAGACAATGTGAATTTCAAACCAAGAATGATCCAAAGAGATAAAGAAGGTCACTACATACTAGTTAGGGGAAAACTTCAAGAAGAAGAGATAACAAGCTTAAATATATATGCACCAAATTTGGGAGCACCCAGCTATACAAAACAAATATTAACAGAAATGAAAAATCAAATAAACAATTGCACAATTATAACAGGAGACCTTAACATGATATTGACATAAAGGGACAGAATCAACTGGACAGAAAATCAGCAAAGAAATAACAGAAGTGAATCTCTCCTGTGAACAAATGGACTTAGTAGATGTATACAGAGTGTTCCACCCAACAACATCAGAATATACATTCTTCTCAATATCACATGGAACATTCTCTAAAATAGACCATATACTATCCCACAGAACATGCTTAAGTAAAGGCAAAAGAATTGAAATTATCCCATGAAAGTTATTGGATCATAGCACCATGAAACTAGAAATTAATGACAAAAGAAACTGCAAAACCCCCACAAACACATGGAAATTGAATAATACACTCCTGAGCAATCAGTGGGTCACAGAAGAAATTAAAGAAGAAATTAAACAATATTTACAGGCAAATGAAAGTACAAATTTATCTTACTGGAACCTGTAGGACACAATGAAAGCAGTCCTCAGAGGAAAATTTATTGCAGTGAACTTCCACATCAGGAAAACAAAATGAACACAAATAAACAACCTGATGCTACACCTTAAATATCTAGAAAAAGAAGTCAAGCCCAAAGCCAAAAGAAAGGAAAAAATTATAAAGGTCAGAGCAGAAATCATTGCAATAGAGACTAAGAAAATGATACAAAGAATCAATGAATCAAAGAGTTGGTTCTTTGAAAGAATAAATAAAATTGATAAGCCCCTAGCCAACCTTATTAAAAAATGAAAGAAAAAACTCAAATTCATGCAATAATGAATGAAAAGGGTGAAATCACTACAGACCCTGTGGAAATATAGAAGATCATCAATACTTATTTTGAAAACCTCTACTCTCATAGGCTTGATAACACAGAAGAAATGGACAGATTCCTAGAAACATATGGATTACCAAAGCTGGGTCAAGAAGATGTAAAACTGCTGAATAACCCAATTTAAATTAACAAAATTGAAAAATGTAATTAAATCCTTACCAACAAAGAAAAGTCCAGGTCCAGATAGATTCACTGCAGAATTCTACAAGAAATTCAAAGATTTAATGCTGACACTCCTCAAACTCTTCAATGAAATTGAAAGGGAAGCAATTCTCTCTAACTCATTCCCGGAAGCAAATATTAGTCTAATACCAAAACCTGAGAAAGACCCAACCAAAAAAGAGAACTACAGGCCAATCTCCCTAATGAACATAGATGCAAAAATAAAATTTTGGCAAACAGAATGCAGCAAATCATCAAGAAGATTATACATCATAACCAAGTGGGATTCATCCCAGGCATGCAGGGATGGTTTAACATATGCAAATCAATAAGTGTAACTCACCATATCAATAGAGCCAAAAATAAGAACCACATGATCGTTTCTATAGATGCAGAAAATGCTTTTGATAAGGTTCAACACTTATTCATGATAAAAACCTTACAGAAAATTGGAATATATGGCATTTACCTCAATATGATAAAAGCCATCTTTGACAAACTAACAATCAGCATCATATTAAATGGCCAGAAACTGAAAGTCTTTACCCTAAAATCAGGAACAAGACAAGGATGCCTATTATTACCACTCCTATTCAATATAGTGCTGGAAATACTAGCCAGAGCAATTAGACAAGAGAGAGAAATAAAAGGAGTAAAGGTAGGAAAAGAAGAAGTTAAATTATCATCATTTGCAGATGACATAATACTCTACATAGAAGACCTCCAAAACTTCATTGAAAGATTCCAAATATAATAAATAAATTCAGTAATGTAGCTGGATACAAAGTCAATACTCAAAAATCAATAGCATTCCTATACACTAACAACAAAAACACTGAGAGAGAAATAAAAGAAGACACACCCTTCAAAATAGCACCCCAAAAAATGAAATACTTTAGGAATTAATCTAACAAAAGAAGCAAAAGATCTATCCAGGGAAAATTATAATACCCTGAAAAAGAAACCAAAGAGGACCTCAGAAAATGGAAAGACACTCCTTGTTCACGGATAGGAAGAACAAACATTGTGAAAATGGCCATACTTCCAAAATTGTTATATAGATTTAATGCAATCCCAATCACAATGCCACTGGCATACCTCACAGATTTAGAGAAATCACTCCTAAAATTCATCTGGAACCAGAAGAGACCTAGAATAGCAAAGGCAATTCTAAGCAACCAAGGCAAGGCAGGAGACATCATAATCCCGGACTTGAAGTTATACTACAAAGCTACTGTAATAAAATCAGTATGGTGGTGGAATAAAAACAGATCTGAAGATCAATGGAATAGATTAGAAGACACAACTACAATTACAAACACCCTCAGCCACCTTATCTTTGCTAAACGGGCCAAATACATCCACTAGAAGAAAGATAGTCTCTTTAATAAATGGTGCTGGAAAAATTGGCTCTCCATATGCCGAAAACTAAAACTAGACCCATGCCTATCACCATGTACTAAACTAAAGTCTAAATATTAAAACAGAAACACTAAATCTGTTGGAAAATAAAGTAGGTAGAAATTTTGAAGACATAGGAGTAGATAGAGAATTCATGAACAAGAATCAAACTGCACGCAAAATACTTCACAGAATCAATAACTGGGATTGCATCCTATTAAGAGTTTTTGCATGTCAAAAGAAATCTCCAGCACAGTGAAAAGAAAACCCACAAATTGGGAAAATATCTTAGTGAATGGTCCCTCTGACAAAGGACTTCTGTCTAGAACATATAAAGAATTAAAAAAAATCAGATCCCCAAAATTCAAAGACCCATTCCAAAAATGGGCATGTGATATGATACACAGTTCTCAGATGAAGAAATACAAATGGCAAATAAATACATGAAAAAATGTTCAGCATCATTAGTCATTAGAGAAATGCAAATTAAAACAACACTGAGATTCAGTCTCACTCCAGAAAGAATGGCAGGATAAAGAAAACTACCAACAACAAATGCTGGAGAGGCTGCAGGGGAAAAAGGAACTCTTCTGCACTGTTGGTGGGAGTGTAGACTGGTGCAACCACTGTGGAGGTCAGTCTGGAGATTCCTCCAAAATCTGGGATTGGAAGTCCCATTTGACCCAGCTATTCCACTTCTGGGCATATTCCCAGAAGAACTGAAAACACCATACCACAGTGACATATGTGCACCCATGTTTATAGCAGCACAATTTGTAATAGCCAGATTTTGGAAACAACCTAAATGCCCATCAACTGAGAAATGGATAAAAAAAGGTGTGGTATTTTTATACAATAGAGTACTACTCAGCTATAAAGAATGATCACATTGAGATATTTATAAGTAAATGGATGCAACTCAAGACCATACTCATAAATGAAAAAAATCCAACTCACATGTGTAAATATCATATAGTCTCCCTAGTGTAAGAAATGGTAAGAATAAATAAGATACAAAAAACTCAATAAATACAGTGAAAGGATAAGAATCTGCTTAAAGGGGAAAAATAATATCTCAGGGAAAATGAGGAAAAGGAAAAGGAAGGGAAAAAATATCTAAAAGTATATAAACACACAGGATAGCTAAGATGATTGTGCTACAAATTCTATAAGTTCTCAGAACAAAATAGTTAACATTCATAGGATTGGAACAATTGTGCATATTATTTTATAGTGATCTGAGGAACTCTTGAAGATCATTATGTAAAATAAAAACCCTAGTTATGCTCATTCCACCTTGTTTTGAGGGCATATATTGTCAGTGTTCTGGGCTCTTTGCTATTGTTGTTTGTCTTTTTTGTTTTGTATTTCTCTAGGGATTTGTTTTGTTTTGTCTTGCTTTGTTTTTCCCTCTAATATGAAAGGATAGGTATACATGTAGAGACTCATGCATGCATAGAACTTCTCATAAACAGTTTATGAGGATCGATTATTTAATACACGGTGAAATGAACAGTTACTTTGAAGAAAAAGAGACACTAAGGTACCCAGTGCTGATTCTGTAGTGTCATGATGTGAAATCCAGCAATACTATTACTTTTTGTTCAGAGTGATTTTAGCCTGTTTTTGTTTAGTTTACTTTCAACACACATGAAGGTATGGACAGCTATTTTGAAGAGAACAAGAGACATTATGGCAGCCATTGTTAATTTTCCCATTGTCTGGCTTTGAAGGCCGAAAATGCCTTCATCATGGTGTTCTGATCAGTTCAATACTATTTTGTTTTGTATGAATTCATTGTGTGGGAAGATATGGACAACTATTTGGAAGAAAACAAGAGACAATATGATAGACAGTGAAGATCTCTGATTGTCTTGCTTTGAAATCTGTGTCTCTTACATTGTTTTCTTCTGATCTGTTTTGTTATGTTTAATTTTACCCTCTTTAAAATAAAAAAAAAACCCACATCCGGTTACATGGTCACTGAAATATTCAGAAACGGTGACAAAAGGGAGCCGAGGAAAAGACAGGTCACACAAGAGTGCAGATGAAGACATGGTAGCGCCGTCAGCGTGGGAGCCCAAAGAGACTTCCTCAACCTGACAGGGTGTGTCCTCTGCTTTGAAAACCTGCAGCCAACAACAAACTCAGCAGCGAAAGAGTGAGTGTGTCCCTCCTACACACGGGAACAAGGCGGGGTGCATACTCATAACTTCCCAAATGTACTGGAGGTTCTAGCTGGTGTAATACAAGAAAGAAAGAAAGAAAGAAAGAAAGAAAGAAAGAAAGAAAGAAAGAAAGAAAGAAAGAGCATCCACAGTTGAGATGGAGAAAAAATAAAAAGTCCAGTGAAAATGATCAGACCACCACTCAGCAGTGAAAAGAAGCAGGCACTGTGGTTGGATGGACCCAAGAGGCTGTGTGGGTGACAGAAGCTTCATTGCAGGGAGCAGAACACTCCAAGCTCCTCTTTGTCTTAGGGTCAGGGTCGGGGTTGTGTGCATCCATCTAGACTTACTGTAAGTATATAAATTTTAGGCATTTTATTCTCAGTAGATTTTACTTAAGGCGATGATGTATACAGATATCAAACTCCAGTGAACGCCATACACACCGAGGTGTTTAAGGTACATGGTAGGGTTGCACAACTCACTTTGAAAGGCATCCCATTAGGTGGGTTCCCGAGTAGTCACCATATAGCAAAGGCAGCAAAATGTAACAACTGGAGTCTCTTAACTTTCATTTGAATTTTTTTTGTTGTTGTTGTTTTTAATAAAATGTCAGAGGGAAATGACAAGAAATGGTCAGGGTCAGATGGACCAGAGGACAGCAGATTCTCTAAGTCGCAGGGACAAAGGGAGGGAGGGTGGGAGGGAGATGCCTTCAGGCTGGACCAAGAGGTGACTGCTAACAGAACTACTTACCCACATAACTCAGGAAGAGGAAAATTGGTCCCAGAAGGAAGGCGTGAGTTGTGGGGACAAATGGGGAGCCAGGAAATGGTGAACATGTGGGAAAATCTATCCAGGTATTCACTACTTAAAGCGATAAAAAGAACAAGGAGTAACAGGGAACTGGAGACCTGGCTGGATCTGCCTCTGTCACGGAACTCGGGTCTCCCTGGTGAAATTTTAGAAGAAAATGCACTAACGTAGGGGACGGGTGGAATTTGGGCATGTGCAGGGCTCCTCCTGTAGCTCCTTCCTGCTGAGTGTCTGACATCCCTGGTCCACTCCCAACACCTGCCAATACATTGCCAAGATATCCCAATGTGGGAGCCCCTCGTGGAAGTGTGACACCACTATGACTGAGAAATGTGCCCAGGGTCCTGCCACATTGTCCTTACAGAACCAGACCCCTTACCTCCTCCTGGCACTGGGCTGCAGACTCATGTGGTCACCGAGTGGGCGGCTTGCTGTGCCCACACCAGCCATGCAGGCGATGTTTTGGTGTCGGTTCTTCCAGAGACAGAAGCCAGATGGTGGGAAGTTAGGCAAGTACAAGAGGACCATTCAGAGATTCTGTGCCCTGGGACTGTGCACATGGATGTTTTTCTAGTCTTTCCTCTCCTCGGCTGAGCTGTATTCAAGGAAGGTTGTGTATGTCTTTCTAAGTATTTCTTTGGCTGTACCTACCTGGTTACTATGATGCATCTTTATTATTATCTTCCAAATCAGGACATTTCATAATTTCTATTTTGGTTTCCTCCTTGAATCATGGACTGTTAGGCATGGATTGTTGAATTTTTAGGCAGAAATTCTCTCTCTTTCTTTTCTTTTTATGCGTTTATTTTTTCTGATTTTTTGAGACAGAGTCTCACTATGTTCAGGCTGGCCTTGAACTGGTGGCAGTCTTCCATGTCCTGGGCTCAGGCATAGGAGTGTTGCCAGCACCGAGCTGTTAGGTCCCCTGCATCTCGTATCTTCTGTCTGCTGCTCGTGAGCTGACCAGAGAGGCAGATGGTTTCCTCTGCCCTGGTTTCCGTGGTCTCACCTGCTTTCTCCTTCTGACAGTTGTGCTGCATGTGTTTGGAAGCTGTGGACAGATTTAGGTTTCTGGCTCTGAAGTGTCCCTCTCTAGCTCTGGGAAGGTTTTTGCTTTCTGGCCTGTATCATGTGATGTCACGTGGTGGCACCAACTTCCATTTCATTGGTTAGGTCATGGTATTTTTGTCCACCTTTTTGCCTTTTAATCTATGTTTCCTTAAAGTTTAAATTTTATTCCACATGAGTAGCATTTCAAGTTTTTTGTTTTCTTTC
Source organism: Hydrochoerus hydrochaeris (assembly GCA_004027455.1). Taxonomy (NCBI): domain Eukaryota; kingdom Metazoa; phylum Chordata; class Mammalia; order Rodentia; family Hydrochaeridae; genus Hydrochoerus; species Hydrochoerus hydrochaeris. Next base: position 202,497 of record PVLA01000523.1, on the reverse strand, counting down.
TTTCTTTCTTTCTTTCTTTCTTTCTTTCTTTCTTTCTTTCTTTCTTTCTTTCTTTGTGTGGGTGCTGGGAATAGAACTCAGGACCTTGCACTTGCCAGGCAAGTGCTGCACTGCTGAGCTGTATCCCTGGCCTGGAGTTTTGTTTTTTAAGTCCAGGCTGATGATCAGTTGTTTTCTTGGAGCTTCTCTGGTGAAAGGTTGTATTAGTGACATCTTATTTGTTATTTGTCCACAGGACAAGGTGGACAGGGGGCAACCAGGCAGCCCCAGCTGGCTCCTCACAGTGGGGAGATGGGACTGCTGGAATCTCTCATTATGAGCTCCGGGCCCCTAGGAGCTGTGATGAAGACAGGGGGAATGGATCCTCGGCACACTGAAACTGTGGAATAGGAGAACTGCCCCCCAGCCTGGGCAGGAGTGCAGTCAGGGCAGGCATCCTAGAGGAGGCAGACTTCACCACGCTGTCTCAGAGTAAGCTCAGAGTTTGCTGAAGTGGGCTGGAGAGATATCCTTGGTCACTGAGGGACTCACCCTTGTTCTCTAGCAGGGAGATGACCTAGAGGGCAGGCTGGGCTCAGAGAGCTGGGCATGTTCAAGGGCCACTTTTATTTACTAAAGCCACAAGAGCGTTTAAAAAGAAAGAATTATTTTTTTAAAAAGTCAGAGTTGGCCGGACAGAGGGCTACGATCTTAAAATTTTTATTTCAAAATATTTAATTCTCAAGTACAGGTTGGGCATATGTGAGGTGCACAGGGTGACGATCCGATAAACACATACACTGTGTAAAATAGTCACCACGGCCCTGCTTTTGAATGCTTCCTTTTAGCAGTTTGACGCATGTAACGCACACGTGTCTGTGTGATTGCACACTTGCTCTCATCCAGGGTTAATATAAAATGTTTTTCTCTGCAGCCTTTCACCAAGATGAGGCTGGGAGAGACTCCGAGCTGATCCCATAACAGGAAGTGTGGTGCCCAGGAAGGTGCCAGCCCAGCCTGAGCTCCAGTGTGTAGATCCTGTGTAGGAGGTGGGCTGCAATGCGAGGCCCTGCCAGCCCAGCCCTCAGGGATGACCCAGGATTAGCTCTTCTTTTAGGGGCATTTGGGAAGTTCTCTCCAGACACTGTGTGCATAATGCATCCTCCACATGGCCAGTGGCAGTAGACACTGACCAGAGCGCCCAGCTCAGCTGTAAACATTCACACCCATGGAATGCGTGGAGGGGCCTCTATCCAGAGAAGACCGATGATCAATCTTGATGTGATTATGGAGATATAAATAAGCAAACGACATAATTTCTTCTGCAGCCTGCCACTGTTCTGTGAGTGTGAGCGGCCGTGCCTGGCTCCTACCCCAAATTACACCTCAATCAGTGTTAAAAGCTGGCTGACATTTCCCGTTGATTTATGTATTAACCTTTACATCCAGCGTGGCAAGTGTTGATTGTTTCCATCAGTTGCTCAGGTGGCTGGTGGCGGCAGCTCTGTGGGGACTTCTGGGAGATCTTCTCCCTGCATCCCTGTGTGGGGGGGTGTCCCAGAACTCACATGTGGAGACACAACTGAGGTCCATAGCATGTCCCCTGGCTGGAAGCCTGTTGGGAAGTTCTGGGAGGTATAGGTTCTTTTGCTTTGCAAACTCAGGTCTCCGCATAGAATGGATGTTTGCAAAAATGTGACCACATCTTTTTTTTTTATGTATTTGTGAGGCTTACAGGCAGTAGCCCCCATGATACTATGTACCAAGAACTGGATGAGTTCCTGGGGCCCCACTGCAGTTCTGAGGCTGCACTCAGATAGGCAGCTCACCCCCACTCCAGCACATACCAGGGACACCACACCCCATCTGCATGTGCACACCCACATACACCTGGCACATCCCACGTATGCACACCCACACATACTCACACTTGGATTAACACGCAGGCTGCTAGGCACACCCATGCACATAAGTACACACCCACACCAAAGACAGTCACACTCAGAGGCACATCTCATTTGCATACTCCTCAAATGGGTACTAATGGCTCTGAGCATGTGCGGTCCCTGCATCCCCAGGCATGGTGAGAAGTGCAGCTCTGCCAGCCAAGCCCAGTGCACAGCAGGTGATGGCATCCAAGTCCCAATCACCTGAAGGCTGCAACCTGCTCCAGCTGCCCCCAACAGCAGAGAGGTCAGGAGCGTGGTCCCTGGGCTCTGCAAGATGTCAGGAGCTTGTGAGTTTCAGGCTCCAGGGCACTGGGCCCTGTTGACCACTACCTCCTCTGCAGGCTCCAGGAGAATCCTGACTCTGGCTGGGCACCCTTGTTTCCACATGGGGCTGTGACCCGGGTTTTCAGTACGACCTGTTTGTCTTGTTGGTTGTGTCTATCATTATTTATGTGTTTCTTGGGCTAAGCATTTATCTTCCATTACCAGGTAAATATTGAAACACTTTTGTATAGATTGACATTCCTTCAGTTGGAGGTATGACTCAAGTCACTCTGCTCAAACCTGGGTAGAGTGTGATTGGCACGGAAAGCTGAAGAGTGAGGTGGCTTTAAGGACCTGGCCGCTGCTTTACTCTGTCAATGAACTACTTTCTGTCTGCTGCTCATTACGTAGTAAGTCTTGGGCTGCTGACCCCCCTATTCCAAAAAGACCTTTTCTAGCCTATGGCAGAGGCCCTGATGCTGGGGTTTCTTCTGTTGATTTTGGTCATGTGACATCAGACCATGTGAAAGCCTTCAGGGAAGGGGGCAGCCAGATGGTGTGGCCATGTGGCCACTTGAGTCATCCCTGTCCAACATGGACAAGGACCTTGAGGGTCTGACCCAACAAGGAGGTGCTGTGGACTACAAAGCCATTGTGCATCCCGCTCAGTTTCCTGGACAGGAGGAATACTAACAGCCCTAAAGGCCAGGCATGGAAGGGTTAGGAGACTAAACTTGAAATGACCCTAAAGTAGTTCCTGGGCCCACACACTGACCAGAGGCTATAGGAAGGAGATGCCTACCCCTTCAAGGGCTGGTAGATGGCTGCCCTCTCCAACTCTTTGTTTCCTCATCTATAGTATGGGGATCAAGTCTACCTCCTTGATCTCTCACATAGAGCTGGTATAATTGTTGAGAATTCTTTCCACATGTGTGAGGGCTGAGGCCTTGCTGGGAGGACTCTTGCATCTGGAAGTTGTTCTCTGTTTTGAATGGAGTCTGTGGGCTCTTTGAGTGTAGGTCCTGACATGCAGCAGGGGCACAGGACAGCATGCCCAAGAAGCCCAGTGGGGCTGACTTTAAGGGAAGACATGGCCTCCAGCCCATTAGGGCAGTTTTTTTTTGTGGGGGGGGGGTACTGCTATAGTTGTGGGTCTTCTCACTGGCCCTGGGCCCAGGCAGAGCCCTGCAGAGAGATCTTGAGCCAGGAGATCCTTGGTCCACATCTGGCTACTCCAGTTCATTTAAATACGAACAGTGGGAAAAACTGTTCCCAGCTTTTCAGAAACTCTGGACATATGTTTTCCCTTTACCTTTAGGTCTGGAACACCAACTTATGTCTGTGCTGCTCGAGTCCAGGGCTCTCCAGAAGCACCTACCACTTGCTGGAGTTCCAGGCTGGGCAGCTGGGTGCACAGGAGCAGGCTGAGGGCTGTGTGTGCCTGGGAGCTCCCACATCACAGGTAACTGTGTCCTCCCTCCTTGGCTGGGCAGCAACAAGGACCCTGGAACAAGTGTGACCTGTGCTGTCCCTGGTTTGGAGTCACAGGCCCTGGGAAGGATTCTGCAGCCCTGGAGAAGGTAATATGTCCCAATCATGCAGCTGCTGTGTCACCAACATGCCTGGAAGGAGTGGCCAGATGTGCTCTTGTGGATGGATATGCTCCATCCAGGGCCATGGAGTGCTGGACAGGGCAGCTGTGTCCCAGGACTTGAAAGCTAAATGGATTTTTATGAGGCTGAGCAGATGAGACAGGCATTGCCAAGGCGGAGCTGTGGGTATGAGGACATGACAGCAGCAGCTCAGACTCCAACAGCCTGGGCTCAGCAAGGTCTTGCTCCTTTCCCTGCCTGGGGACAGAAATGACCAGTGTTCTCATCTGCCCGGCACATGGCGTGTTTCACATGCTGCATACTGTGCCTGTGCACATGTGTGCATGTGCACATCAGTGCAGTTGTGGGGTATGTACAGGCACATACACACAAGCATGATGAAGTGCATCACACATCCTGGACACACACGTCTGCACACATCCTGGGCTGGTCAGGCCAGTAAACTCAATAGCCATGGATGCAGGGTGAGCCTCAGGTCTGGCCCAGGACTGTACGAAACAGTTTCCTCCTCCCCTGGAAGCAGCTGGGGTGGGAATCTGGGGGTGGTTTGGGCTGGGTTCCATCACTGCACAGCCCTGGTTTCTCCCTGGTCAGAGGAGGGTGCTCTCTGAGGGTGTAAGCTGTGGTGGTGGGGAGGGTTGTGTTCCTGTGAGGAGCTGTCACATTATCACAGGGCTCTCAGCCTCAGATGATTCCCTAACATTCAGCAGCAGAACCTCCCAGGTTGGTCTGTAGGAGGGCCCTGTCATCCTCTTGGGCCTGAGCCTGAGCAGGGCTCCCTTCCTCACCATCGTGTAAGACCCAGACACACTGGTGCACAGCTGTAGTACAGTACTGCCATCTGCTATTTAGGGAAAATAGAGAGATGCTAAACATGAATTGTGTCAGCCGTATCTCCCTCTCCCAAACTCAGGGTTGTAAGAGAGTGGCTCCAATTTTCTCTTCTCACCTCAGCTCAGGGGCACGCACTGTGGTGCGTTCCAAATTCTTCACTGTTGACTTCCAGAGCTGGTTGAATTCAAAGGCCCAGAATCAGTCAGTAAAGTGAGTCTCAGGTTGAAAGGAAAGACATGGCTTGGGAGCAGGGTTCCAAAAGGTGGGGAGTCAGCCTGGTGGGCAATGACGGAATTACTGTGGCAGTGGTCAACACTAGATGGATGACAGTGCCCAGGAAGGGCTAAGCCCCCTACCCCTGGGCTGAGGGAAGTTAGCTGTGTCTCTCCTCTGCCTATTAGTGTAGGCTGCTGGCTTTCTGTCAGTGGCACTCCACATGCCATTGGAGTGGGAGGGGGATACAGTACAGGCCCAAGCAAAGAAAGTTTGAATGTTTCCCTCTCAATATCTTTTCCTTAAAAAAAAAAAAAATGGCATAGCCATGCAACGTCTCTCTGTTATTATAAATCTAATACCACAAGTTTCAGTTGAGTGAACTCGCATCTTATTTGGGATCTGGGTCTACAGTCGCCTAAAGCTGGTGGGAATGTAATTGTACAGACACATGGGAGGACTGTTAATCGTGTTGACGCGGCACGGACCAATGGTCTCTCCAGAACAGCGGGCATGTTTGTGCGCAACACATTTGGTGTTATCCACGAGATGAAAACGTGTAATTCTGCAAGTGTTTATGGATTGTTAATTTGTCTGGATAGAAAATCACGTCACAGCTCACAGGCCCGCATACTTTCTTCTGGGTTTCTTTTGGCATGATTCCTGCAAGAGCCACACAGCAGGCTGACCTGTGGGTGGGAGGGGATGCTGGTACCCCCTTCCCAGAATGTGTCCCTCCACGGTGAGCCCAGCAGCTGCACTCTGGCCCCGGGGGAGGTTGGGCTGCACGTGAGTGGCATCCATCTGCTGACTCATCCTCCCACAGTGGCCACAGCTAGTGGATGGTACCTATGTCCCCCAGGTGAAGGGATTTGTGCTGCACCCAGAATGGCCATATGGATACCTGGCTGGGAAGGCACTAGGGACCAGAGCTCTGCTCTTTGGCATGAAGGGAGCTGTGGAGTCTGCCTGGCTTGCTTGCAGGGATCCTGGGACAGATGGAGGGGCAGAGGGGAGAGAGAGGTGTAAGAACCATGGCTCTTTGCCTACTGGGACAAGCTGAGATTCCCCTATGTCTCCTCCATGGGTAGCCCTGGAGAAGAGAACCACATGAGGGCCGGGTCAGCCCCAGGAGTCTGCCCAGAGCTATGTTTTCTGCCCTGACCATGGTGCCCTCTGGGTGCAGAGCAGGAGCCTGGAGGAGGAGGAGGCTGTCTTCCAACCCCAGATGCCTGGCTATTGCCACGTCAGGCCCTTAAGTATGACTGGGGACCTATCTTGTTGGACAAGTGTGATTAAATCAGAGTTCAGACAACTCCCCAGGTGTGCAACCTCTTCCACCTCCCCTGTGAATCTCAGGACACCCTGTCACTGACTCCAAGGGCCCTTGCAGATGGCAATGCTCAGAACAGGGCTGGGCATGCAAAAAGCACTCAGCAACACCTGGACCAGCTTCTCTGAGGGGGCAGGTGTCACGGTGGTGCCTGAGGCCAACTGGCTGGATACAGGAACAGTGTGGTCCTCTAGAATGGCTTCCTCCTCATGGTCTTCAGGGTGAGTCCACTCTCTCTCTAGACACAGGGCAGGGGAAAGGGAGTCCAGTATCTCTGCATAGGGGACTGTCTATGTGTGGTGTTCCCCATACACAGATGGTGTCTGGAGGGACTGCTGCTCATGCTGTGGTTCTGACACCATCTCCCTGGCTGGATGGTCCTGTAGGGAGTCCCTGTGGGGTATGACCACAGAGTTTGACCGTCTTCCCTGCAGCTACAGTCTCCACTGGGTGGTCAGATGGAATCCTTAATATCGGGATGGGGGGATCCTCAGTACTTGGGCCCTGCGATAACTCAGGGTCTGTTGCTGTAATGAAATTGTGACTCCTTCATCAGGAAGGCTCCCTTATACCCCATTTCCTCCACTGATCGGAAGACTTGGTCTGGCTCTGGCTGAGGTGGGTGTCCTTCCTCATTGTGAGCAGTCCTTCCTGGATGGGGTTCTTGGGCAGTGTTGTTCTTGAAGACTGTGCAGTGAGAGTGGACAGTTCCTCAGCCCCTGAGCCTCCTCCCTGTATACTAGGAGACATACATCAGCTACCCAAGATGCACCTGCAAATCTGATCAGATCAAGGCTGGAATTAAAGGTTTTCAGGATTGTACTTGTGAGCTCTGAACATCACTAGGAGCTCTGACATCTGCCCTCAGCCAGGAAGGGAGATTGGGACACACCAGGTTGAAGCCTGGAGCAAAATGAAGGGAGACTAGGCAGGCTGGGGTCAGAAAAAGATGGTGGGAGGTTCACATGGCAGGGGGGAGGGGACCCAGGTTGCAGTCCTCTAGCCCCAGGCAGGTCTGTGAGATTTGTTTTCATGTTTGGGGGACAGCTGGCCTGTTTGGCTCCTCTCTTAGAAGGTTTATGCTTAGGTTCCAGGGCTGGGCATCAGGATATAGCCATCTGGTTGACCTGGACCCTTATACTCACCTGTCTAGGGTTGGGTGAGCTGGAGCAGCAGCATTTCAGAGGGAGTCTGGTACCCTCTCCCTGCAGCCACATACCACAGAAGATGGGAAATGGCTTGGCTCACAGAGGGGAGGGCTGCTCAGCCCAGAATAGGAGCCAGGTGGACCACTGAGACTCTTGAAAAACAGGCCAAATCAAGAGAAAACACAGTGGCTACCCTGCTTACCTTAAGATGGTCCTACTCCTGGCCTGCCTGTTCGATGGGAGGTAGCCCCCCACCAGAGGAGAGAGGGTATAGTTCTTGGAAAAGAGGTAGGGAATATTAGGACGCCGCAGGGAAAGGGGTATCTAGGAATTTCAGGGAGACCTCACCCCAGGAGCCAGTTTGTATGCTATCTTCTCTGAGTTCCAGGGCCAGGCAGAGCAAGGCAGCCCCTCATAGTGGGAACATGTCATGCCCTGCAGGGAAGGGCCCTGGGTGGCAGTGGCAGGTGGCTCTTCTGAGGACACATAGCTGCAGGGTTCCCAGACAGGACACCTGGTCCCTAGGAATCCAGGGCCACCGCAGATGCCCAAGGCCTCTTTGAGGCAGTGGCTCTGGGTGGACAGACATGACGCATGGCTAGCTGTCAGGTGCATCTGGGTCTCACCCTGCATCAGTGGTCAAGAATAAAGGCTTGGGGACAAGAGGAGGAATGTGGTGTGTATGCTGAAATGAGCCAGCCACATGGAGGCCTTATGAATGAAGGTCCAGTGCTGGAAGCTGTGGGGCCTCCCCTGCTGGACTCCACAGGAGCTTAGCACACCAGAAAAACAGCAGCAGCCTGGAACAGATATAGGAGCTGCTTCTCAAAGAAGAGGTCAGTCTGGCCTGGACTTGGTGGGACTTCTCATGGCTCCTTCCTGTGCCACCTGGAGCTACACTGGCAGTCAAGCCCCAGACTCCTGCCCACCACAGGAATGGGCTTACTAAAAGAAAAGAGCTTTCTTTAAGGCTTTGGCCTGCAGGGCCACCCAAGAACCCTGCATCCACTTTGTGCCTGACCTGTGTCCAATGGGCCCCTTCCTCAGCTCTGCATGCCTACAACATGACCTGTTTATTTCCTGTCATGCTGCTGGATGACATCCTGTGCTCTGTGGTCCACAGTTGCACCCAGTATGGCTCATGAGTGTTTGCTGAGTGAATGAGCAGTGGTTCCCAAGAGGGAATCCAGACCCAGGGGACAGAAGGGTGGAGGAATCCATTCCAGCCTGGCACAGAGGGAGGTATCCAACCATCCACTGTCTGCTAAGGAGGCCTTTCTGGAGAGATATGGTGGTGCTGGACCCCACTGATGGGAAATGGGAAAGAGGGCCTTGCACTGGGGACTTGGCCATCTGCATGGGAAGGCTGGGTGGTGGGGAAGTTTAGGGGCTCTTCTGTAACCCCGTGGCATTGGTGGAGCAGCCTCGGCCCAGCTGCTGCGAGGAGGGACACCCTAAAATCCTCTGGTGGCTTGGGAAAATGAGCGCACAGCCTAGCGCTGCCCAGCTCGGAAACTTTGGTCAGGACTACAGCAATCAGCACACATTTCCCCGGACCCCGCTCTGCAGCGCCTCCCAACTTTGTTAATAGAAACCTGGTGATCCATGACTCGAGAGTGGCAGACATCTGCTCCCGGGTAATGTGGTGGTAATGTACATATCGATGATCAATCTGCGGATTTGCAAGAGAGGCATAAAGTATTTAATTATAATTGCATTGGGCAAGGCTGCATAGTGGCAGCGACATTTGAATAGGTCACAGCCAGCCCTCACCCCTGTTATGTTGTTGGTATTAAATGCCATTCACTCCAAGGGCTGGGAACATTTCTGAAGTCGCGGGATATCACACTCTGGCAAATTGAAAATGTCCCTTCACTTTTAAAAACATGATTGATATCCTTTGCAAAGCAAATACTACGCCTCAGAGTACATAGATTTTGCCTGGTACCGCCCCTTACCTCCTCCAACTGGCTGCCCAGGTGGTGTATGGCCACGGTCATGTACATAGTGGGGACTGGCCACTAAGTATTCTTCCCCCATGAGGCTGCAGCTTCCAAAGATTGTCTGTCCTGCTTAGAGCAAAGGGCTTTTTTGTTTCAAGTCAGGCTTTGCCAACTAGAACAAAGTGCAGAAATAAAGCAAGAACCCCAAAAATGAAATGCAAGTTTTATTTTCTCAGTTGGTAGCAGAAAAATATATCTTTGGACCCTGTCTCATCCCTGTGCCACACACCTATGTGTAGTACTATCTGCCTCACATCACCATCTAAATCATGTCTAGTAGAATTTAGATTGATGCTTTTAGCACATCCAACAAAAGGACATAAATAAGAGGGCTGCAGAGAGACACAACAGACACAGGGACAGACGGACAGACACACACACACACACACACACCCATGTGGCTATCTGACACCCTGAACAAGCCCCACAGGGCAAGGAGTTCTGCAGACCCCATCGATAAAATGGGCAGAGTGGCAGCAGCCACCTCCAGGTCTGGCGTGTGGGCCACATGCATCCCTTGCTGGCACAGGGAGCCCATCAGAGTGCTGGCATTCCCAGAAAAGAGTTCTGGAAATGGGCAGCTGGCATTTACAAAGGAGAGGGCGTTTGTTCAGCAAACAATGGAGGTTGGCCCTTCTGCAGAACCAGAGTGACTTCCGGCACAGGCCATGCCTAGAAGCCAGGGAATGGGTAGCTCACCCTCATTTTGGCAAGCATTTGTCAGGAATGCCTTCTTCCCTCTTTCCAAAACAACTAAAGGAACACACAGAATCTCTATTTACAGGGTAGATGAGCAAAGGAATACTTGGAGTAATGAAATGTCAGGTCTTCCGAACAGAACAGAAATACCACTAGGACCAGGCAGGACCACACTTGGCTCTGGCCTGTTTCAGCGGCCTGCCCGCCTTCACACACTCCCAACCTGTTTTTAAGAGTTCAATAAAGTAAGACTGCAATTTCCAACCCAGACAGCCAGCCTTGTTGGGTGTGTTTTTGCCACTCATGGAATGAACCAATCTTTGTCACCTAGCGGATCAGATTAGGTGTAATCCATACTAATGATCAAATTAAGTCACGGAAAGCAATTAACTCTGCAAAAATGGGCTTGTGAAAAAGGATAAGGTTGGTCAAATAGTTTCACAGTGTGTAATTGTGTTTTTAAAACTGCCCGTCTAACTGCCCGTCTCTGTGAAGTAATTAAATCATTTACATTTCCAACGGAGTATACTTACCTTAGCTGCTCGCTATGCTGCACCTTGCTGTACAGCGGGGCTGTCAACAGCCTGCAGGGTGCCTGCTTGTTCAGGAACCAGCCCAGGCTGAATGAGGCCCTACTCCCATCTCAGAACAGCCGGCAAGACTTTGCCCTAGTGTCTTCCCTAGATTTGAGCCCCTTGTTCCCACAGTTCCTTCTCTCCTGTATAAAAACTGCAAGGGACTTTGAAAATTGTCACCAAAAATATTCTACCAATGCATGAGAGAGATACATCTCTTCCTATCGACCATGCTGTGCAAACAGGGACCCCATTCTAAACCTAGGGGTAACTGCTCTTCAAGGACCAATTAATGTCTGTTTTCAAGTTTGCTGTTAGCTTTATGCGCATGAAAGGTGCTAGGTAGCTTCACTACCACTTACTGGGCATATCAACAGTTTAGGGGCGAGGTTAGTTAGGCAGCCTCACAGGACCTGGAGGGAAATGCTACCCTATTCCAGGGAACATTCTCTTGGTTTTTCTCCTCAGAGTAGGCGCTCCATGAATCCACAGCAAACCCTAAAGTCAGGCTGGAATCCAGGGGGTTTCCTTGCAAGGAACTTTTTATAGTCTAGGTGTCACAATAAGTACCTCTCATGAGACAGTCTTGTGTGTCGAGTGGGAAGACGTCTGAAGACGGAGATACCTGGGCTTCTTGGTTCCACGGGGTTCAAGTCTGCTTCAGACAGCACAGAGGTTGGCCTCAGCATGGACTCACACTGCCCAAAAGCTGAGACTTATTTGCGGGGGCTCCAGTGAAGGGCCTCTGCCCTCCTGCGTGTGAGAGGGTGACCCAAAACTGGGGAAGGGGTCTGGGTCTGGGTCTGGTGCAGACAGGATGTAGTCGATGCTGAACTTGATGTCTCTGCGGTTGTCATTCCTCAGGGCGGCGGGGCTGGCGGGTGGCGCGGCCTGGCGGCAGGGGGCGCGGTCCGAGGCGGGTTCTGGTGGACCCGCGGGTCCCTCTGCGCTTCCTGCCTTGGGCCCCTCGCACCGGGGGCCGCGTCTCCGCCGCCGCCGGCGGCGGAAGTTCCCGTTCTCGAAGAGGTCTAGCAGCGACTCGCAGCCGCCGGCGAACGTCCAGTAGTTGCCCTTGCCCTTGTCGTGGCCCTCGGTCCGCGGCACCTGTGTGTGTGTCGGGGGGGGGAGGGGGGTGGCAGGGTGACTCTGGCCTGCGCGCGCGCAAGGTGAGTGTCCCGGTGTCACCAGGGACCACGCGTCCCGGGTGTCCCCAAACCAGGACGGGGCAAAGGGTGGTGCTGGGGTGGGGGGTCTCACCTTGACGAAGCAGCTGTTGAGCGACAGGTTGTGGCGGATGGAGTTCTGCCAGGCGCGCTGGTTGGCGCGGTAGTAGGGGAACTTGCGCATGATGAAGTCGTAGATGCCAGACAGTGTCACCCTGCCCGCGGGGCTCTGCTGGATGGCCATGGCGATGAGCGCGATGTAGCTGAGGACGGGCGACAGACATGGGCGCTGGTGTCACAGGGGAGAGGGTCTGGCGCACAGTCTGCCCTCGAGGTTCCCAAAGTGCGCCGCACCCGTGCTTTTCCGGAGCCCGCCCTAAGGAATCCAGCCCCTCTTCCCTACCGGGCCCGGCAGGTCCTGCTGTCCCCAAGCCCCACCGCCGGACAGGGTCGTCACCTATACGCGGGCCGCGTGAGCCGCTTCTCCTCGTCGGAGCTGCCAGCCGGGTAGTCGTCGTTGTCGTCGTTGAAGCAGTTGTAGGGGTACTGCGAGCTGTCGAACATCGCGCCGACTCCTCCGCGCCGCCAGCCGGCTCGGTGCAGCGTCCCGGCACACTGCACCGAGCTTGCAGAGCCTGGGCCGCTGCCCCGCCCGGTCTTCTCTCGTCCAATCCGAAGCCGGGGAGGCCCCAGCGCGCGAGCTAGCAAGCAGAGATCCGTATCCCACGGGGAGGGGTCGCGGGGGCCCCACGGGTGGAGCGACCTTGCCAGAGTCCAGAGACCCCGTCGGCCTCCTGACGGGGGCTCCAGAGCACCGAAGTAGGTCTGTTTACCCTGGGCGCGCCGGAAAAGACGCGAGCGCTTCTCTGCCGGTGCGGTGCAGTGGGTCCTGGGGTGGAGTTAGGGGTCGCACCCCAATCCTGCCTCTCCTCACCACAGATTGGGATTCAGTGGGATCCTGTGGTCCGGGCTCAGGAGGAGCAGGACCAGAAGCTCAGCACCACCGTCAGTCTCTACCCAGAAGTCATGTCCCCTGGGGCGCTGGCCTGTCCTGGGGAAAAGGGTCTGCGTCCTGGGAGGTACACTTTTCATCAGGAGCCTCCGCGCGCTGGGGTTCTGTATCCAAAGCTCTAGTCAGGGCGGGCAGGTGTGTGCAGGAGAGAAGCCACCTAGGAATGGAGCAAGTTGGTGAGGCATGAAGGCTCTGGCTTCACGGAGGACGCGCTTTCCACTAACCTGCAGAAGTGTGCCGGCCCTGCGTTCATGAGCCTGCTCCAGCAGGAAGCCTGCGAGTTTCTTCCAGGAAACCCCTCACAGCAGCACCCTGAGCTCTGGGGTGACCTCTGCTTCATCCAGCCTCTATCCCAGAAGGGCCTGGTGCTGCCAACTGGCCCAGTTAAAGAGGGGCCCCCACCTTCCTAGCTGGGTGTGTTGGGGGTCCTCAGAGAAGCCTGGCAAGCTACCAAAGTGGGCTTGTTACTGTCCCTCTGCTTTGGGCTTGCTGGTTTGTGTCCTGAGTCTCACTCTGTCAGACATCAGAATTAAGGGGCTGGGATGTGGGGATGCGAAACGGCCCAGCACTTCTGAACACAGTTTGGTAGTGTCTTAAAAATTAAATGCGCCAGGTACAGGGGTTCATAACTACTCTCAGCAGGAGGACGGCAAGTTCATGTCCAGCCAGGGCAACTTAGAGACTTAAAGAGCCTCAAAACAAATGAAAAAAACAAAACAAAACAAAAAACAAACAAACAGGCTAAGATGTAGGTCAGTGCAGAGGCCCTGGACTCAACCCCCAGCACCACAAAAACCAAACAAAACAAGAAATCCAAGCATGCAATAGCTGTGTGACCTAGCAGTTACAGTCCCCAGCATTACCTGGGCTGTGTTCACACAGACACCTGCAAACCAGTGCCCAGAGCTGCTGTGTTTGTAGTGTCCCCAAATCAGACATAACCCAGATGTCCTTGTCAGCGAAATGGTTAGGTGAACTTGAGTGTCCCTGGCATGGGACATCACTCAGAAAGGAAAAGAAAGGGACTCTTGATGCACAGAATGCAGGAGAATCTCTAACAGGATAAGAAGCCAGTCTTAGTGGTTCATGGACTTTATTAATTCACATAACATACACAGGACCCCAGGTAGTGGCTGCATGGTCTTTATGACTCAGCTTCAGTGGTCCTACCTTCCTCCCCAGAAACAGGCTCACCCAAACCCAAGTAGGCACTACAGACTCCCTCCCACATGAATGTAAGGTCTTACTGTATGCTGAGCAGGTGGGATGGGTGCTGCTGTGCAGTCCTATCTGGAAAAGTGCCATGCGCCACCTCAGTCTAAGTGGGTGACACAATCCAAAAGGGAGAATGACAGGGAACAAAGAATAGCCAAGGTATATTCCACATAAAATGAGCCAGTAGACCCCAAACCTCAAGCAACATACGGAGATCTAATGTGAAGGGGGATCAGAAAACAGAACTCATAAAACAATTTGACAGAAATTTCATGGCTTAAAAAGCCCTCATCAGAGATGTGACTTGTTCAGTGGTTGTCTTCTCACTTGGTGTGTGGGATCTTTTGAGACCTAGAAGAGCTTGCTTCTGAAGATGACCAATTTCTCTCTTTTTCCTTTAGTTGCCTCTATTTTCAGCATCACATTCAAGAGGTATTTGCCAAATTCAAGGTCTTGATGATTTTTTGCAATGTTTTCTTCTGAGAGCTTTGCTCCTCACTGTATGGTATAAAGGAATATGCCCCTCTGTGCCTCAGCCCCAGGGAAATCACCTGGCACCAAAGGATAGACCCTGCACAGTTCCTCTCACCAGGTTCCCTGGAATGGGCACATTTATAGAGATGGAGATCAGAAGGGAGTTTATTGGGGCTAGGAGATGGAGGAAAGAGATGTGATTGATTAAGAAACATAGAGCTCATGTTGGGGTTGAGGAGAATTGGGGGATACAGACAGTAGTGTTGGGGACAGAGGATCAAGGTCATGTCAAGGCCACTGAGTCGTGTACTTACAGATCATCAGCATGACACTGTGCAATGTATATTTTGCCACAATAGAAAATACTAAAAAATGGCTGAGAATGTTTAAAGAGGTAAATTAAAGCATAATATACATTTAAAACACAAACGAGTCGAAGCAAAACAAGATTAGTGGACCCCAGAAACTATCAAGGGAAGGGTACTATGGCCTTTTAGAATGAGAAACCAGGGTGGGCTGCAGGGTGACAGCTTCTCCTGAGCCTACTGAAGATTCAGCTGAGGGACAGGAACCAAACTCAGTGGAGGTGCTGGGAGTGTAAGGTGGGCTCCACACACCTGTGAGCAAGTCAAGTGGGGTTCAGGGCTCATGGCCCTTCTGTAGCCCCATGATTCTCAAGAGGAAGGATATTAGTGAGGGTCAAGTTTGTGGAGGACAAGGAAGAGTGGAGGGAGTCCTAAGTTGGCAGTCAGGGCACAGACATGGAGACAAATCCCCCAGCAAGCACCTAACCCCAGCACAAGGCCAGGTTGTGGGGGAATCCAGCCTACAGTATTCAAATCATCACCCTGTCACAAATGTCCCTTGAGGGGAAGGTCCTGCAACAGTGCAGGCATGAGCATCAGTCAGTTCCCTGCTGCTGTGTCTTGAACAGGAACCCCAAAGTCCAGCCTGGGGCTCGCAAGACGTGGGTTAACAGAAGCATCCAACAGAACCTGGGCAGTGTATGAGACAACACAGAGCCAGCTGGTGATACAAGTAGCCACAGAGGATACGCTAGGCTGGAGATGAGTTGTGTGAGGTTAGATGGGGACCCTCAGTAAAGCCATGAAATATGTAGGTGTTACAAAAGAAAAACTCAGTAACAGAGGTGAGCGTTACATGAACCCTACACAGAGGGGAAATGTCCATGAACCTGAAACCAGACCACCAAACTTCTCAAGCAGAACACAGAGCAGGCAAACCACTGCGGGGAGGGGAGGGGAGCAGTGCCAGGAAGATGGAGCAAGTAGGGGCTCGGACCCAGGAGAGAAGCTGGAAATCACGCCCAGGTGATGGGCTAGAAATTCTCCAAACTGGCGAGAAGCTTCAGGCCACAGGTCTAAGCTCAGCATGCAAACTGTACAAATACAAATGTGTCCCTGAACCCCAACCCTGTACAGAAATTCATCAAAATAGATCCTTGATCCAAGTGTAAAACTAAAATCAAAATGGATCAAACATCTAAATATTAAAATAGAAACAATCTATTGGCAGATACAATAGGTAAAACTCTTGAGGACACAGGTGTAGGTAAGGACTGTCTGAACGGAACTCCAGTTGTATAAGAAATAGCATTAAGAATCAAAACATGGAAGTGTATCAAATTAAGCTTCTGCACAGCAAACAGAAGAAGCAACAGAGTGAAGAGACAACCTACAGAATGGGAAAATATTCTTGCCAGCTGCAATTTGGGTAAAGGACTAATATACCTAGAAAACACAAAGGACAACAACAACAAATTAGCCCCCATAAAAAGCTCAATAAAAAATGGGCAGCTGAAATGAATTGACACTTCTCAGAAGAAGAAGTACAAATGGCCAATAAATACATGAAAAAATGTTCATCTCTGGCCATTAAAGCAATGCAAATTAAAACAACACTGAGATTCCCTGTTACTCCTGAAAGAATGGCTCTCATCAAGAAATCAAATAATAATGAATGCTGGCAAGGCTAGGGGAAAACGAAATCCTTCTACACTACGGATAGAAAGGTAAACCAGTACGATCACTATGGAAATCAGTATGGATATCCCTCAAAAACCAAAACCAAAACAAAACAAAACAACAACAAAAAAAGAAATTCTGTTTAACACAGTGATTCCCCTTCTAGATATGTTCCCCAGTGAGTTACAGGCATTGTATCACAGTGATGCCTGCCTGGCCATGTTTTTAGCTACATCTTGGAAGGGGCAATACAGCCATCAGCAGATGAATGGCTGTGTGGTATTATCCGTTGAGTACTACTCTACCATAAAGAAGGATACACTTGCGTCACCTGTAGGAAAATGGGTACACCTTGAGACTGTAATGTTCAGTGAAATAAATCAGACACACAAGCTTAAATATCACATGGTTCCTATTTTACGAGAAACTCAAAGTATAAACAAATTAAAGAGCAAAATAAAAGAGAGACAGTAAGAAGCAGATCTTTTGCAAAAGGAAAGGGGACCAGGAGACGGAAGGAGGGAGCGGAAGAGAAGGGGAAGAGGAAGGAAAAGGCACAGGCATGTGTTGTGTGCACATCCCGACTCCCCGTGAGGAATATAATCATTAGATGCTGCAAGCACGTACTAAAAAGCAACCTATAAAACTCACAGAACGATTTTCAGGCGAAGAGTTTTTTGTTATGACACCAAAAACAATACATAAAAAAAAAAGTGGTCAATGTGATTTAGAAGAAAAAATGTGCTCTGGGGAAAAAATAGAGCAGAACCAGGGTCCAGGTGGACATGTGTGTGCACACACCGTGTGAATGCTTGTGTGTGAAAATCTCAGTGCATTAGTCCTAAGAGGCTTTGCTGGGAGATAGCACTTGGGGAGGAGTGGCAGGGACATAGATCTGAGCAAGCCCACCCCGGAGCTCAGACGGAAGGATGTGAGCGAGTGTATTCATACCGTGGGTATAAAAGTGAGTGCACTCAGGTCCTGGGGACCCACCACCCCACAGAACAGAAGGAAGGAGCAGAGGGCAGCAGTGCTGGGATGGTCGTACACTCTCTGACAGGAGCTGGGGTCAGAGAAGCTGAGGACAGACAAGAGGGATGCGGGCAACAGAGCAGGGTACAGGGGTCCTGGAGTTTGTGTGAGGACTCAAACATGTCCTTTTGCATGCAGTGGCTGACACAGAGGGTGATGTGACCTGCTCTGGTCTGAGAATTCACCTTTGCAGGGGACATTCAGGAGCGGAGGTGGCAGGGGTGCTGGGCCCATGTGCTCATGTAAGGGGGTAGAGGCCAGGGCTACTTGGTTCTGTGCACATTTTTTGGAGGTGGAGTGCACAGGAATGTGAGGAGCCTGGTGGCTGAATGGGATCACCTGGGCCTGGCCCAAGGGGCCTCAGGACAAAGCCACTGTTAGTCATGTTGGGAAAGCTGGTTGCATGGGGATCAGCTTTTGTTAAATTAGCAGGGGCCGAGAAGAACCAGAGAACATCTGGGAGGCAGAAGTGTGCTCTCTTGGGATGTCAGGACCCTCTGGCCCTCTCCCTGCAGGGGTCTCAGGCCTGGTTAGGCAACTTGCTCTCTGGCTGGCCATACCTCCCAGAACCTGTCCTGTGTTTTCTGTCTTCAGCCTCAGCTTTGTCCCTAGACATGGTTCTGGTGAACTCACACTTTCTTTCTCTGGACAATACTCAAAGACTGGTGTGAAACTTACTCCTACTCCCAAACTGGAAGTGTAGTACCCCTGGAATGTCCATATACTTCCATCTTGACTCACTTAATTGATGGGAAGAAAGAACAGTTTGTGTGGATGACAGTTTTTTCTCATTACATGCTGTGGAGCTCCTGGTGAGAATTCTGTGCCTAAACCTTTCCAAATGAACCGTGACAGCTCGTGCCTCATCCTAGACCCTCTGCCAGCATCTGCAGCATAGGGGGATAGGAGGGACCCAGGAGTGGCTGCCTGGGGATACCCCAGGGCTGGAGAAAGCAGAGGTTACAGGTGGGGCTGGTGGCCCTGGGGTACAGGGTGTTTCCCAGTATCCTAAGCAGGGAAGTTGCACAGGACTGGAAAACAGGCCACAAGGTAAGGGTCACCTCTGGGACCACAGTTCTTCCAGCCTGCAGGAGCTTTGTCTGGATGGCCACTTGCTTCCCTTCCAGCTAGACCTGCAGGAAGGTAGAGAATAGAACAAGGGACCCTATACTTGGCTGGAAGACAATGGCATGATCAGGGTGGAGGTGGAGCTTTGTCCTGTCACCACATGGGGCTCAGACCAACATAGCTGGAGTCCCTGGAAGTCAGGACTCAAGCCTTGTAGGCACCTATTCTTGGGGTCCAAGGTCCATTGGAATCGAAGCCAGGACCTTTTCTACCACCCTCCTGGACACCCACTTGGTTGCTCCTGCTGCACCGACCTCTCCCTACCCTCCTTGTCTTGCAGGGTTGGAGAGCTGGGAATCCCTGGGTGGCTCAGCTGGAGGAGGAGTTTGCAGTTCAGAGTCACTGATGGGCAGGATCATGGCTGGAGCTCGGGGGGTGTGGGTGGTGGTTGGAGGTGGAGTAGGCATGGCTCATCAGTGAGTGGGCAAGGCCTGCGCAGAGGTGAGGGTTCCTCAGCTTTCCCTACAGGAGTGAGCACTCAAGTCCACAGCGTTTTCTAATCCAGCTTCTCCTCTCCCCCTAACCTTAACCCTCCCCCTAATCTGAATCCTCTAAATCTATTGTTGGTCTCAAAGATCTATGTATGGGTTGGCTGCAGGCCTCATGAGATGGAGTAAGGGGGCGCAGCTTCCTGGAGCTCTGGGTATCCTGCAGGGCTAGAAGACCCAGAGGGCAACAGATACTGGGGCCTGACTGGGATGTGGAACAGAAGTGTGTATGGCCCACCCAGCCTCCAAGAACGCAGGCCAGGGGGCAGGATGGTTCGGGCACAGAGGGGAGGACTTGTAAGGTATTTGCTGTTAGGGTTTTCTGGCAAAACAGAGAAGCACAAGGAAAGAGAAAGTGGCCTTTATTGAGGATTTGGAGAGGAGCCCACAACCCATGGGGGTTTGGCTTTCTCTTTCAACTGGATACAGGGGTGGCAGAGGGTTATATGACCTCTGATCAGAAGCGGTGCACGGGGCAGGCATTGATGATATGTAAGGAACTGATTGGAATTCTCTTTGTGCACATGGGAAAGGAAGTTGTAGTCAACTTTCTGACTACTTCCTGCTGGATGGGGGCATATGTTGGGGTGTAGGTAGGGTTGACAGGATGATGGTTGATGCCCATGTAGGAGCTGGTACCAGGTATTTCAGTCAGGACAAGGAGTTTATTGTTGGGGAAGAAGGAGGAAGTGGTTGTGAGGGTGTTTCTGCTTTGGCCTTCCGCCATGTTAGACCACTGCCATCCTGTACAGTAATTTATACTAGGGCAAGAACCTTTCATTCTCATCTTTGTTGTGTTAGGAAAAGGCATCACATGTTTCTGACTACTTCCTGCTGGATGGGGGCATCATGTTGGGGTGTAGGTGGGGTTGACAGGATGGTAGTTGATATCTGTGTAGAAGCTGGTATCAGGTGTTTCAGTCAGGACAAGGAGTTTGTCGTGGGAGAAGGTAAAGGAGAAGTTAAGCTTTTGGAGGAGATCCCTACCTAAAAGGGGTATAGGACCTGTTGGTATTACCAGAAAGCTATGGGTGAAGAATACAGTTGAGAACCTGCATGGAATGGGCCCTGTTTGAAGAGGCTGTGTAGGCTGGCCATCAACACACACTACTGAGACTGAGAATTTAATACAACAGCCTGAAACTCAGGAAGAACCCTGTATGATGCTCCCATGTTTATAAGTACAGAAAGTGTCTTACCTGAGACCCCTAGTGAGACTCAGGACTCTGAGAAGGATACCTTAACGGGGGCCGTGGGGCCCGGGCCCCATTGATTTTCAGTAGCAAGTCCAAGTAGATCAACCAGCGATGAATCCAGTGGTGACAAGATCTCCCGTGAGAGCAAGGAATTGGAAGATGGCTTACCTACTCTCTGGTGGCGAGGACAGTTGCTCTTCCAATGGCCCTTGAGATTGCAGAGGGGGCCGGGACCCAAAGGAGCTTGTGGGTTGGGGTATCCTCGTGCCCAGTGTCCTTCCTTGTTGTACTTGAATTATAGTCTGGGAGGGGCTTGGGCAGCTCTGCCTTGTTTTCGTTTACCTGTCTTGGCAACCCCAAGTGCCACTGCTAAAAGATCAGATTGATATTTAGCAAGTTTCTTTTTTTTGTGTGTCTCTTTTTCCTCTTTTTGAGTTTTATCTCTGTTGTTGAAACACGAAAAGCCATATTAAGAAGGTCTCCCTGTGGGGTTTGAGGGCCAAGTTCAGCCTTTGAAGTTTCACACTAATGTTGGGGGCAGACTGAGGAATAAAATAAGAGTTAATAACAATTTTCCCTTCATGAGAGTCTGGGTTTATGTTAGTAAACTTAATTAGGGTGTCCCTAAGATGGGTTAGGGACATAGCAGGGTTTTCATTAGCCTCTTGGACCTGTTCCAAAAGCTTATTATAGTCAGTACGCTTGTGAGCTATTTTATTAAGGCTCACAATTATGCATTCAATCATCTCATGTACTTTATAAGAACCTTCTCCGTTTTGGTAATCCCAGTTAGGGTCCTATTCAGGCACCACAGCAGGCCCAGAGTCAGCAGAATTTATGTCTATGATCAGCTTCTTCTCAAGCTGTTTACCATAGCTGAGTCTGCTCTTGTGAGTTAAGGGAGGTGTTCAGAATCACATAAACATCCTTGAAATCTCAATCATAACAATTAGTTATAAACTAATTGTAATTCAAACTCTCTAATATAATTTTGTGGGTCAACAGAAAAGGAACCTAATTTATGGTTGATCTAAGATAAATCACGGAGGGAAAAAGGAACATGAATATGAACTAGTCCCTTGGGACTAGCCTGTTCACAAAGCCGGAATAGGGATTGAGGCTGAGAAGCCTGTGGAGTGGGAGCTGTAGATGGTCACTGAGCAGCCAATCACCCAGCAGGTGTCTCTGGGAAGTTACAGGGTGATTGACCATAAAATGATGCTTGTCACCATGCAACAAGGAAGCACAAGATTGTGACCATAAGGCCCACAACAAGATGACTGCTGCTGGTTACATGAAGAAGATGGCGACTGGTCACCGTGGGACCTGCAACAGGGTGGCTGCTGCTGAACACATGATGAGGGACCATAAGATGGTGGCTGTCCTCCATGTGAACTTCAGCAAGATGGCTGCTGAGGACCACGTGGCGTGGTACCACTAGATGGTGGTAGAACATCATGTGGCTGAAACTGAATGTGGTGAGCTTGGCAGGGAGAAAGGTGATGCAATAGTAGAAGAAACAGAAATGGGGCCGTCCGATGGGCTAGATGGCTCAGGTTGAGGAGATTGAGGAGTCTGGAATTGAGGAAAGTAAAGGAAGAGTTAGAGATTTCTGGGTGAGGAAAGGGGAGAGGATGAAGCAGGGGTCTCAGCAACCACTGATTGGGAAGGCCAAGGGGTTTGGAGATACGGGAGAGGCCGTCAAGACAGGAGGCGCTTCCTCGCAGGGGCCTGGTGGAGAGGAAGGGAGAGATCCTGGTGGAGTGGAGTGAGCCGGAAGTACTTAAGCCGCCATACATGACTGAATGAGAGAAAATGTTCTCAAAGTCAAAAAGGCCTGGACATAAGGGATTTCTACCAACTTGCTGCCTCTGTGACAAACATTATATAAATCTTGAAGGATAGAGGGGCCGAATGTCCCCCTCTTTAAGGCCATGAGCTGCTGTTAAGGTGGTAGTTCGGCTAAGCAACCTGCCAGTAAAAGATCAGTTTTTTGGTTTTTATGGCCTTCCTGAGCCCAAGAGCACCAAGGTTATGAACCAGGCACCCCAGAGGTGTGTGTTTTGGGGACAGGAAATGGTATTCTCCATTGTGATGGAATTAGAGGTGAGCCAAGAGAATAACTCTGCATTGGGACATGAGAGTTTTTAGCCCTGTCCAAGGAGCATAAGAGCTGTCCTGGGTCACACTGTTATCAAAAGAAGTTATCACCTGTTTTGAGAGTGTGACAGGGAAGGTCCCAACACCTTGTCTCGTCAGCTATCACTGAGAGTGAGGGGAGTGGAGGAACAGTTCTAGAGGACAAGAGGGTAACAGCTCTGCCTCTGGCTGTCCTGCCCAAGGACCGTGAGAACTGCTGTCTTTGTCCAGGGACAGTAATGGGTTTCCTGACATGAGCTCATGAATTTCTAAGGCTGAGAACAGCTCTGCCTCAGTTGTCCAAGGAGCGTGAGAGCTGTTATAGACTGAGAAATCGAGACAGAAAACCCTGGATGGAAAGGTGGCTCACCTGTGACAAGTGAGGTGGGTCAGTGCTGGATGCAGTTTAGCAGCAACAAATAGGCAGGTGCTGAAGGAAGGAAAGGTGGCTTATAGGCCGGGGAGCTCAAAACCGGGGCAAACCCCAGGAGTGAACACACTCTGCCAATCCCGGGTTTCAGCACCAAAATGTTAGGGTTTTCTGGTACAATAGAGAAGCAAAAGGAAAGAGAAAGTGGCTTTCACTGAGGATGCAGAGAGGAGTCCACAGTCTTCAGGGGTTTGGCTTTTTCCTCCAACCCGACACAGAGGGGGCAGAAGGCTATATGACTTCTGATCAGAAGTGGTGCATGGGGTGGGCACTGATGATGTGTAAGGAACTGATAGGGATTCTCTTCACATGCACAGGAAATCAAGGCTGAAAGGGAAGAAGGAGGAAGTGATTGTGAGGGTGTTTTTGCTTTGGCCTTCCCCCATGTTACACCACCATATCACTATAATGTACAGTAATTTATACTAGGGTAAGAACCTTTCACTGGCCACCATGCTAGGCTATGACAGAGCAAAAGCAGGCTGTCCCCATGGAGCACCCAGGGCAGTGGGGAGGAGGCACTGGGCAGGGAATTGCAGACAGCATGTAATTAATACCTGTTCACTGCACCCAGAAAACACACCAAAGTCTCCCTCTCTTGGCAGTGCCCTGAATAGGACCTGCAAAGTGAGGGGTTTGAGATAGGTCAGTGAACTCCAGGATGGGATTCTGGCCAATGCAAAGGCCCTGTGGTGCAATGGAGTGTATATGTTGTGGCTTCCTTCCAGAAACTTCCAGAGTTCTTCAGTAGCTTCTGTTACCCTCTAGATGAATCCTAACCTTCTTGGTCCATGTCTGAGAAGTGTTTATAGATCTTCACTACCGTGCAACTCACTAAGAATGCAAGTCCCAGGCTGGGGGTTTAGCTCAGCGGCACAAGTGCCTGCCTGGCAAGTGTGAGGTCATGAGTTTGATCCCTGGTTTAAAAACAAAAAACAAAAAACTGTGCAAGTCCCAGAGAACTGTTTATCCAGAAGGGTTCTGTAGAGTTCCAGGACATCGCTAAGTCTGGGTGACAATACAGGGCCAGACCAAGGCTCCTCTGCTTGGGTTTGGCTGTGAGAGGCCAGCAGGGCCTCCCTGGAGTGGGACACTCAGAAGACAAAGCTGGCTGGGCTGGAGCTGGGACAGTCAGTGGCTGCAGCTCCTCAAGGCCCAGCTCTTGCTTTTCTCCAGACATCCTCTAGATGGCGCAAGGGTACCAGGCATGAACCCGGGGCCACCAGTCCGCAGTGAGCCACACCCACCTGGCTGCAGGAAGCACGGCTGAGGAAGGTCCTTGAGCCCCGGGAGACAGGGCAGTTGGCCTGACCTGAGCCCCCAGCACAGTCCACTGGGCCTGCCCCTGAGCCAGGTTGAGGAGGCTGGAGGACAGAGTGGCCTGGGCACCGGCACCCCACTGCCCTCATCGGCTGGCCCTGTGCCCACTGCCTGGGCTTTGAGGCCAGGGCAGCCTCTCTTTCAAGTGGCAGCCCCTGCTGGCCACCAACTCCTTTTTCCAAAAGCAAGTGGTTCCTAGGGCAGCTCCGAGAAGAGCGAGGAAAGCACCCTGCCACACCCTGAGCCCCGTGGGACCAACAAGGTCTTAAGACAGGCCTCTCAGGCCTGGTTGTCACTTGACTGACACCAGGGCTGTGCATAGGTTTGAGAAGGGCCAGGTACCTTCCTGTGGCCATGGCATGCAGACCTCCTCCTCCTGCCTTAGGTGCCAAGACACATTCTGTCCCCGAGTCCCCAACATATTGCACTTTACACAATCCTGGACCTGTCTGCCTTGTCATTCTGCCTTTGGCAAGCAGTCCTCATCCACCAGGTGTCTCTGAACAGGGGCTCTGCAGCTCTGTCCCCAGGTAGCCCAGCACAGCGGGCTCCTCCTCCTGCCGGTTAGGGCCTGGGGAGCCGGGGAGCCTGGTGCAGGGGCACTGGGATTTACCTTGGGACAGTGCAGCCCTTCAGCAGTCGTTGGTCCCTTCATCCCCTGCCACCCCATTTCCTAGCAGCCATTGCACAGTGAATGCCTGTGGCCCCAAGGGCAAGGATCATTTGCCAGTCTCTGTTATTTCTTGTTCATTTATGTACAGTAATTCAAAAAGGGTCCCTGCCCCGGCCACCCTGGGGTTTCTTCAAGGAGTGTGGCCATATGACACTTGACTCCCTGAATTAGATACCAGGTCAGAGGAGGAGAGCTTCTGCTTTGCTTCTCTCCCGTGTTTAGAAATCCCATTGGAATCCTAGCCCACTGGTTTCTCTCAGGCCTCTGGACTCACACAGGAAGCTGCTGTCCCTTGTCTCCATCCTGCTGGTGGTTTTGAGGACAGGTGGGAGAGTGGGGTTCTGGTGGTGGGCATATCAGGGTCTCATGCTCACAGGAGCCTTGGTTTGCAAAGCTGTGAAATGGGCACCCGGACCGTGGTTTCTTCTCAGAGTCACGGCAGGGAGGGAACAGGAGTGGCTGCTCTGAGACTGCAGTGGCTGGGGCCCAGAGCTGTCACACTTCACCTCAAATTGGTATCACAGTAATGGATGACTGATATCCAAGTCCGATATGATATCATAGGTCAAATGAAAACAGCTCCCTGCTGCCCACAGAGGCCCAGAGAAGAGTCACAGCTGTATGCTTCTCTGATTGTGTTTGCTTTGTGTTTGGGCCATGGGTTGTAGCCACACTCCTCGTGTTTCAACCTGGAATCATGTGGTCTGACACTCCCCATGCCACCCCTGCATCCTCTCTCAGGAAACCCTTTTCTCCTGGGCGAGTCAGGAGTCTCACTTTCCCCCTGGCTCTGTTTTCTGTCTCTTGGGGCTGGTATTTCCTGGGACGGTCCTCGACTCCTGGCCTTGTTCATTTTTCCTTTGTCCTGACTCTTATCCTGGGGCACATCCTCCATCCAGCATGGGCAGAGCTGTCACTTGAAGTTGCTGGTTGAGTGAGTCTCTGTCCTCCTGGGCTTCATGGTGGGGACAAAGCCTGTTTGTCACTCTGCTGCCAAGCAGTTTCTGGAATTCCACCTCATGGGTCGGAGGCCATGGATCCTCTTCCTTCCAGGAACCCTTCTGCTGTCTGGGGCCCAGGCTCTCCCAGCCTCTCTGCTGGTCTCCAGTGCCCACTGGCCTCCAAACTTATCCTCCTGGACCCTGTGGTGGTGACTCCTGCACATTGCTCACAGTCACAGCGAGGAGTCTGTCCCCTCTGCAGCTGGGCAGTGCCTGGTCCTGCTTAGCAGCAGTCCTGCCTGTCCTTCCACACAGTTGCCAGATACTGATTTGAGCCAGGCAGAGCTTCGGGTCACATTCTCATCTACAGCGGGGTTTTATGTTTGACCCTAGGTCACAGCTCTGAGTTTTACAACTGGCTCCGGTGTCAACTAGGGGACACCAGAGGGCAGAAGTTAGTCATTGCTCTCTAGTGGCCATCAGTGAGAGCTATCCAGGTCCCCAACTCTAGCTGATCAGCAAGCTCTAGGTCTCCTCAAGGTCCCTCTTTGTAACCCTGGCTGGGCAGCTGGGTCGCTGTGACAGCTTTCCCAGATTCCAGTATCTCCCATAGAAGACTGGTCAGAGTGCTCATGGTATCATTGTTGGATTAAGGGCACGCAGTACCTTCCCTCTCTAAGGCCTGCAGACTCCACGCGGTCACACTGCCCCCTCCCTGTCTCTCTTGCCCTGTGCGCTGGCTCCTTCCTCTGCAGACACAAGGAACTCCTTTGGGGAGGGGTACTGCTCAGCCAGTGGGGTGCCTCTACAGGGACCAGAAAGTAGGAGCCATATCCTCACCATCCTGGTGGCCAGAAGTCCAAAGTCAATGTGTGGCAGAACCATTCCCTGGTAAGGCCTCCCTCTGCGTGTCTGTGTCCTGATCTCTTCTTCATTAAAGGACCCCCATGAGACTGGGTGACCATCACCCCAGTGACCTGGTTTAACTCTAAATCACCTCCTTGAATCCCTGTTCCCAAACACAGTCACATGGGGTTGGAGTTCTAGCTGGGGCGCAGCGCCATACACGACTTCCTCATGCTCTGAGGCACATCTGCCTGTGACTGCTGCCCCTTTCCATCTCTTTGGTCTTGCTGTGATTGTCCCCATCATGGCCCAGCAACCTGGGGAGAGAACAAGGCTTCATGACTCATAGGTCCACTGACTGATGGAGGTCCTTGGAGAGGGGTATGGTGCCTTCCCCTCCCAAGCTGATGCCTCAGGACTCCTGGGTTGTGTAACTCTGACAGCTGACAGCTAGGACTCAGGCCCGCGCCTGTATCCACCCTCTCCAGTTTGGAATGGTGGAGCGGGTCTGTTCCCAGAGGTTGCCTGGCAGGGAGGAGTCAGAGCAGCTGAGTAGCCTGGGCCTGGGGTGCTGGGCCCTGCACTGAGAAGCAGGTGGACTTGGAGCCTTGTCACCTCTCACTCCTTCTGGCCTGGGGACATCTCTCTGCTGGTCTGGGGCTGCAAAGCCCATACCTGAGCCATTCAGGGACTCAGGGGTCTGGGGCCTCTGTGAGCTTCCCAGGTTCCTGCGGTTTCTGGCACTGGCTTTGCAGTTCCAGCCACCCGAATGGGCTTTGTAACCAGACAGCTCTCCTGCCTGCTTCCCACCCACAGATGGGAAACACAAACCTGTTCTTGTGGTATTGCCTGGCAGACCAGTGATGGTCTTCACAGCAATCCACAGGACCTGGTGCCCATGAAGGCACCACTCACCACAGGTGGGCACCAGGGAAGAAGTTCCCACCACACCCGCTGCCCAGGATCCTCCTGACTCAGGCACAGTGTGTGAAAGTCCGCTGCCACTCTGTCCCACAGGGTGGAATGGTGGTTCTCTCCTCAGTCCTTGACCCTGTTTTTGTTTCTGTGATACTGAGAGTTGAACTCAGGGCCTCTGTACTCAGCCACACCTCCAGCCCTTCTTACTGTTTTTTGAGACAGTGTCTCATGAAGTCAGTAAATTGCCCAGGCTGGGGTTGGAGGGTGTCCGTGCCTTTTGATACTGCAGGGATCATCTCATCCTGTTTACCCCACAGCTTAGCAGACAGCTCCCTCTGCAGCCCTACAGGTTGTGGGCTCTGGGCCACTTGGGCACTGAGGAAGTTGGGACTCTTCCCTGCCTGGTTCCAGGCTTGGTTCTCCGGGAGGGAGAGCAGAGGCTGGGGTGAAGGCCACACCCTAGTGAGGCTGGAAACACACGCTTGCCATATCTTTATTGCACTTTTACCACATTGCAAACTATTTCACAAAAATGCTGTGAAGGTAACCTACTGCTCGGTGCCCGCCGACCCCGCGTGATGGGTTTATGCCAACAGTCCAAAGCAAAGCCAACAATGAGTGGCACTGCCACAACAGGAAGGCCCAGCCTTTGCTGGGCTAACTGTTGCTGCTTCGCAGAGCTCACTTGGGCCCATCTGTCCAAGCACAGGCTGTGCCGCCTGTCTGCAGCCTCTGTCCCAGACAGGCCTCTCCCACCTCAAAGTGCTGAGGCCCTGGAGCGGGGAGAAAAGGAGTTTTCATTTTGAACGAGGTCCAGAGCATGAAAACGCATTCAATGTCACAATGACCCCGCTGGGCAGGAGCCACAGGACAGTGAGGCGGCCCTGCTCTGTGCAGCTGCCTGTCCGTGCACACGTGTGCCTCACATAAATCCCAACCAGAGCTCAGCAGAAGCCTCCTCGCCCTGTGGAGGGACGGGTCATTCTGTCCAGGAGCACACACAGTGCTTCCTCCCGGCCTTTTCTGTCTCACAGACTTCAGAAACGCATCCTGGTGGGGCCACATGGAAGGGTTGTCAGTAGCCACGTGGTGTGACCCTTCTGTCTCTGAATTCACTGAATTCACCAGTAGCTCACGTGGCTGTGTCTGCCGGCTCACAGGCAGCGGGTCACTACCTCTCGGTGGCGGCTCTGTGCTCAGTGTCCATGTCGTCCTCCACTACGCTGCCTAGCCCGTCCTTCTCGATGCAGGCATGCACGGCCTGTAACACGAGGCGAAGCCGCCGGTCCAGAGCCTCCAGGTGCAGCTGGTATAGCACGGGCGCCACCCGGTCCCGCTGCAGGGACTCAGCCATCAGCAGGCTCAGCTTGTACTCCTCCCTGGCCAGCAGCTGCAGCCGCAGATAGGTGGACTTCCTGATCCTGCCGGATGGAGAGGTCAGTGGGAGTGGCCATGGACTCGGGTCAGGGAAGGGAGTTAGACAGACAGGCAGACAGTGGGTCAGAGAGACAGAAAAAGACAGTGAGACAAAGACAGAGAAACAGAAACACACACACACACACACACACACACACACACACAGAGAGACAGAGACAGAGAGAGAGAGAGAGAGAGAGAGAGAGAAGAGAGAGTCAGACAGGGACCAAAAGACAGGCAAGACAGAAAGAGGGACAGAGAGACAGACAGAAAGACAACATCAAAGAGAGATACAGAGAGAGACAGAGACAGAGACAGAAACAAAGAGACAGGTAGAGTCAGAGACAGACGAGACAGAGAGGTAGAGCTACAGAGAAAGGCAGAGATAGAGAAAGAGCCACAGAGAGGCTCAAGATCAACCCCCACCCCCACCCCTGGGCGCCATGCTGTGTGGCCAGGAGCACCTGCCCTGCCTGGCAAGGCTGGCCTTCTCTCCTGGTGACTCTCCCTAACTCAATGGCCTGTGCGTCAGGCAGATGCTGACTGTATCCACACACTTGGCCCAGCCATGAAAGGAGGGACAGGACTGAGACCCCCAAGAGTGGCTGGACAGAGCCTGACAGCTGTGGTCAGGAGGACAGGTTCCTGTGCCCAGGCCAGTAACCTGCTGGATCTGGGGTCTTCACAGGAGGGTCCTGGTTGACAAGGAGTTCATCCTGTGACCATGAGGACTTGGGGCTGGGGGCTGGTGGATGGGTGGGAACTGGGGCAGTGGGGCAGGATTTGGGGAGGTGACTCGGAGATGTGCACACCTGCGCAGAGGCTGGGAATCAGGCAGGTGCCACCTGACTGGCTCCTCATGGTGATAGCTGGGGGCTACGGGGAGAAAGGGGCACTACGGGGAGGAGGGAGGGCGGCTGTACCTGCAGCACTGCTGTAAAGGCACCAGGATGGAAAGCTCGTCGTGTGAATATTTTCCAAACCTGCCAGAGGAAGCACAGCCATCGGGGGCTCTTGTGAGCAGGGGAGGTGGGCAGTGCTCCACTGTGCATCCCTGTGGGCTCTAGATGTGGGATTAGCCTCTTGCCTAGGCCCGGTTTAGCTGCACTGGTGTCTTTTCAGGGGCCATGACACTGCATATGGATAACCCAGGGGCCCAGCACTGACACGCAGCATGCAGCACAGCAGCTGTGTCTTTTGGAAGTAACACTGCTCACTCCTCACCTTGCTGGTCTGGGTCACCTTCCTCCAGACACAGCCCCTACCTACTCCTCAGCCCTGGTCCTCCCTCAGTTACCCCAGGGTGGTAGGGATTCAGGAATGGGGTGGCCTTCCTTTGCGTGTGGGGCTGGTGCCCTGTGTCTGGCTGGGTCCACGTGGGGCATCAGCCTGCAGGGCTGCGGGGTGAGAAGCACTCACCCTCTCCCGTTGTCCAAGTGGATGATGAATGTGTCATTCCCGAACTTCTCGAAGGTCTCGTAGTGGTGGCGATCCATGTTTCCTGCAGAGACGGCACTGTGTTCAGTGGCCTCTGACCCCCAGGCCCTTCCCTCTCCACCCAGCAGAACCTCAGCCCAGACCCCGTGATCCCTGAGTCCAGGCAGTATCCCATGTCAGCTCTGGTGCCACTGGTCAGCACAGGGTGAAGATCCCAGGCCTGGGCTGCTGGTCATACCCATAAGGAAGTCGAAGATCGTCATGTCCATGACATCCAGGACTCGGTGGCCACTGTCATAAGGTGGTGTCTGCTTCACCTCCTCACAGTAATCGGGGTCCACTTCCCACCTGCAGGGGGCAGCGTGAGACAATGGGTCTTCCTCTGGAGGCCCTGGCCAAATTCTGGGTACTGCCCAGCTCAGGAGGGCACAGAGACCAGCGGGCTTCTGTTCCAGAAAGAGGACTCTGTAGAGACCACTGTATCACTGTGGGTTGTGAGGCTGCATTAACAGGAGTACGGGGCCAGAGATGATCAATACCTGCCCCCATGAATCGGGCCTGGAAACTACCATCAGCTCTAGGTGCATGGTTTTGGAGGGTCACTGTTGGGAATCAGTGCCCACACATCCTATGAGACATACTGGCTGGAAGAACAGGATATTCCTTCCCCAAAGGATGAGAGGGGCCAGGAGTGACATCTAGCCTCAACGCCTAAGGAATGTTTTGAGGAACCCCGTGGACAGTCTGCACTTCTGAGGTTTCTGGTTCTCATGCAGAGAAGTCCTTTCCAGCTGTGTAAACACAGATTCCTCCCTGCTCGCCACTTACCCTTGCCAACCTTCCCTGCTCTATGACCCTGGACAATTTGAGTCCCGGCTCTAGCGCCCGACACCCATACTCACTCGGCCTTCTTGCGCTTGTGGTAGGAGCGCCGCCACGGGTTCCGCCAGGTCTTCCTCTTAGCCAGTGACAGGTCCGGCAGGAAGGCAGCCAGAGAGCCCTCTATCTGATCGGGCCTCCCGCACAGCGCGTGCTCCGTGGAGCAGTAGTAAGAGCACTCTCCGTAGAAGCAGATGTTGTTGGCTGGGGGCAGAGATGGCCAGGTCACTTGCACTGGCCCAGTGGTGTCCTTCTGTTCCTGGCCAGGCCTATCACCATGTGTCATCTGGCAGCCCCTCCAATCCTCACCTGACCTCAGCAACTATCTGCAACCCCCAGGCCTCACAGCAAGACTTCCAAGGCCACATGGCCTCACCCTCAGAATTAGGAATGGTGCCCTTGGGTGATTCTAGAGTCAACATTCAATAGCTCAGAAAATGATTCTTGCTATGAAGAAAGGGAACAGACTGTTCACAGAATGGAGAAAATACTTGCAAATCATATATCTGATGGGTAGCTAGTAATCAATATAGGTAAAGAACTCTTACAACTCAATAATAAAAAGAACCCAGTTTATAAATGGGCAAAGGACTCAAATGGACCTTTCTCCAAGGACACTCAAATGGCTAATGAGCCCACAAGAAGGTGCTGTCAACATCACTGGTCATCAGAGAAACACATGGAATCTGCAGAGGTTCCACCTCACATCCATTATAGTGGTTTTGATCCAAAGACCAGACAATACTAGGTATCAGTGAGGACGTGGAGCATAGAAAGCAGGTGAGTGTGAAGTAGGGTGGCCATGGGAAGACAGCTTGGCCCCTCAAACCCCACCAGGGCATCACCAGGGGACCCGGCCATTCCATTCCTCATTCCAGGGTAAAAGGAGCGAAGATGGGATTCCAGAGACTCCTCATGCTCAACAGGGAACAACAGGCTGGGGGTTGGCCTGACCAAGTGCCCATCAACTGACCGATGGATCCAAAAAATGCAGGATTTCCAGATCACAAAATACCATCTGACACAGGCTGAGGTTGGGGGCTCAGTGTGATGCCAGGTCGGAAAGGCCATGAGAGTGACTCCACTCAGACAGGGAGTCAAGAGCAGGGGAATCCACAGGAGAAGAGTGGACAGATTGCTAGCAGCTGGGAAGATCTGGGTGGTGCCAGCAGATACAGGTTTCTTTCTGGGGTGAGGGAACCATCCTGGACCTGGATGGTAGTGAGAATCTACGCTGCATCATGCTTGTGACAAAACCACTGAATCATACTTTAAAGTGATGAAGTTTATGCACCCTGTGTTGTTTTTCAATTAAAACAAATAAACAAACTAACCATTTAAAAACTGCAAATCTTTGCTGTCTGGGAGCTTCCTGGCTCATGATTTTGCTGGTAGAGGCCCTGGATGCCATCTCACCCTGATCACAGGTCCCAAGATGATCTCTTCCTACACTTATTTATTGACTGAATCTGTGCTTTCATGCTTTGGTTTGTTTGGTGGACTTGAGGCCCTTGCTGTGCCCCATCCATGCCTACATCCAGCTGTGGTGTCCCCCGATCTGCACACCCAGGCCTTTCCAGGATCTTCCTGAAGTTCCCGGAGCCTCCAGACTACAGAGCAAACCCAAGTGACCAAATGCAAGCTCTGCCAAGCACTTCTAGAGCACAGGAGGCTGGACAGAGTCCTAAGGAGCAGGCCCAGGGTGCTGACTGCTTCCCACAGCTGGGCCACACAGCAAGCCTGGCTGGGCACTACCTGCCTGTCCCCCCTGCCTTGCAGGCCACATCATCCATCCAGCATCATATAATTACCACAGGAAAAATGATCAAAGAGATCAGCCTGCTTTCACCCTGGGGCTGATACAGGTTAATCGGCAGCCTCTGGCAGACAAAACAGCCAATGCCAAGCAACAGATTCATTTCCAGGAGGAAAATCTTTATCCCATCTCTTACTGGCTGGAGCCATGAAATCGATTGCTCTAATAGCCTCCTGCCCTCGCTGAGATGGTTTAGATTGTGTCTATCAGAAGGCAAGGGCATTTCACAGCTCAGCTCCTTCTGCATCAAACGCAAATCCTGCATCTATAGGGACATCCGGGGTGTGACTGGTGGCTCCAAAGACAAAGGTCCCCTTCTAGTTGTGCAGTGACAGTCAAGTGCACTTCTGCAGGGCTGAGGGTCACACAAGGTAACTGTGAGGGCCCTAGGTGTATGGACAGCCCCGCCAAGCAGATGCCAGGCATCTGGGGAGCAGGGAGTTTGTGTCCTGCTCCATTTCAATAAAGAAGAACAGAGAAAGCCAGTGTCCAGCCACCTGGGAGAGCCAGCACATTCCTGCTGGTCCTCTGAAGATGGGCCAGTCAGCTCCATGGTCTTGACCTGAAGCCACAAGTGTCTGTTTTATAAGGGATCTAGATCTGAATGGCTTCCAATCAAGTACCTTCAGGGTCAGAATGATGGCAAGGCATGTCTCTGAGGACGTCTGCCCTCCTTGCCCTTGTCTCACAGTGGCTGTGGACACTGGTGAACACGCTGTCATATGGGGTGGTGCCCCAGACACTGGCAGGCCCCTTGTCCAGACACTGGCAGGGACCAAGAGGAGCCAATTCAATAGCAGGCAAACAAACACCAGCTTAGGGCCTGTGTCCACCTCATAGAAAAGCACAGGTGATCAGGGTGTCTATGACATGTCCCTCAGAACTCACAGAGAAAGGTGTGTGGCCTGTGAGAGCCACGGCCTTGGAGATGTGGGCTCTCACCGGTCCTGCCTCTCAGCCGGGTAGCTATAGAACACTCTTAACATGGCTTCCTTAGTCCTGACCTGTACCAGGCTGCCTGGGTGCACACGGGCTCCCAGGCCACCCTGCCTATCCCCTGAGCTGCTTCTTTCTGACTGACCCTGAGGAGAATGGTAGCTCAGGGGCAGGAGGGCAGCTGCCTGCATCAAAGCCTCTTCAAGCGCACTTGGCTCTTGAGAAGCAGCAATGGCAATTTTGGCATCGGATGGGCTAGAAGTGCAAGCAAAGCAAAAACAAAGCAAATGAAGCCGAATGGATTTTGTTTTCTAAAATGAGACCAAAACTGGCTCCTGAGACCCTGTTGCTTCCCAGGGAAGCGAGTGTTCTGAACGCTTTCAGAAGAGATCTGCTGACGCAGTGTGGTCAGGGGCACAGAGAGCTCGGGAGGCTGTGTTCAGAAGTGACCAGCAGGAACCAGGAGTGGCTGGCCAGGTGAGCCACTGCTGAAAAGGAGGCTTCTCAGGGTTTCACAGGAGCTGGCAACCAGCAGGGAAAATGTTATTCTGATCAGGAGCCAGAGACCAGGGATGGGGAGGCCACAGGGCCAACTGAACAGAGAGAGATTTCACAGTGGCGCCACCACTGGCAGTCAGTGGCCTCACCATGGGGACTCCAGGAACTGACAGTTCCCTGCTGAGGGTGGGAGGGATCCCAATATGGGCCACCCAAAGTGGGTGTGGAGTATCTTAATTTGTCTGCTTATGCGAAGAACTGGCTCAGTCTTAGCAAAAACCAAAATAGGACAAAAACAGAAAAAAGAATCTGTAAACCTTCACTGTTACGAAAGACCTAAAAATACCAGAAGCTGGGCACAGCACACTGCATAGGAGGCCTCCCTTGGGCCCTCTTGCCTGGGAAGAGGGGTTGGCAGTGGGAGGTAGAAAACACAGTGTCCCCATGCAGTGGACTCTGCCTCCCTGTCTATGCTGTTGGCAGGAGCCTCTTGCCTGGAGGCTTTGGGGTGCTTTCAGCTGGGTCCATGGCTGTGGGGACATGGCTGGGCAGGGGATGGGGTGCACAGGAGTCCTAAATGCCAGGATCCCAACAGCAAGGCCTGGTCCCAGGCTGGGGGCCAGTTTTGGTTCTCCAAGGAGAATCCCAGGCAGGGAAGATTCTGAGGACCATCAACCCTCCCAGATCCTCCTGACACACAGGCTCTTATTTAGCCCCTCCTGCCAGGCTCCAGGGACCAAGGGAATGGGGACATTCTTCTCTGCTTCTCCAGGGACTTCTGTTCTGTTTTTCTCTTATGAATGGGTTCTGAGAGAGGAAGAGATCATATGAAGAGCTGGGTGAATACTGGGTGAGGAAAACAGAGCTTAATTAAATTAGGGGTCACGGCCCCAGGTTCTGACAACTCAGCGAATGCAGTTAAGAAAGAGGGCAGAGTGCATCAGCCTGAAACATCTACATGAGATGAGCTTTTTGGTGGGGCTTTTATGTGCCAGCACACCCCAAGACACAGCCTCCTGGAGGACTGTTATTGGAGTCATGTGAAGAGCTACGAGGCTATACCTGTCAGCATACCTGCCTGTGGAGAACACTGGGCACCTTCAAGAGTGGAAGGGGCTCCCCAGGGCCCAGCATGCAGGTTGTACCAGTGGCAGGGGCTCAATATGGGCCACCACCAGGAAGGATTCAGAAGTGGACAGGTCATTGGAGTCTTGAATGCACATTTAAGTAGCCAGAGCAGATGAGTAATCAAATAGTGGGTGACAGTAGCTATAACCCTGTGCCTTGCATGGGGAAGTGGTCAGTGACATGGCCACACCCACATGGCTTCTGGCAGCCTGTTAACCTGTGGGGTTGTTGGACACTCAATGACAGGGTGCATGCCTGACCCCCACGAAGGGCTGCAAGCTGAGCGCCAGTGTTCTGCAGCAACTTTTCCTTTCAGCAGTGACCCAGGTCACTGCATCACAGGCCCCAGCTGCCAGGCAAGGCTACCTGGAGAGATGAAGAAGGTTCTCCACAGCTTCTTGTCCCGAGTCACATCCCGGATCTCCTTGGTCATGTTGACCATCCTGCCAGCCACTGGGGGGACTCGACGGAAGTCCAGGATCCTGGCAAGACAAGGGCAAGGAAAGGGCTCTTTACCCTCCAAGGCTGATTTTCAGTGGCCTTGGTGGAAGCCAGGGAGCCACGTCCACCTGCCTCAGTCTAACCCAGCTGCCAGCTGTGGCTCTGCCAGCAAGGATGGGTGGAATGTGGCCACTGCCTCATGAACAGGCATCAGCTCTGCCAGGCACCCACTCACTGAAACATGCCCTCATTCCAGGGCTAAATTTAAAATGGAACTAAATTAAATTAAACATTCTTAATGGAACTCTTTCTGAGTGGTGCTGCATGCACGGCCACTTTCTTAATTAAATGGAGATGATGATGTGAGCTCTTCCTGCTGACACAGGATGTAGAGATGGGCTGGCTGGAGAGGGGCCAGGCAAGGAGGGGTGGGTGCAGACCCAGCCACTTCCTCCTGCGCTCCCGTTTCAGGTGCCCCCAGGCTGAACTGCCTGTTTTATTAACAAATTGCCCTGAGGGGCCATGTGTCTTAGGTAATGGCCTTAGTAGCTTGGGGCCACTGCTGTCCTTTTCTGTCTTTGGTGCTCAAAGTGGTGAAGCTGTTGAAAACGAGACTCCTGGGGATTTCTGCAGTCACCATGTAAGGTCTGTGACTTCACTCAAGTCATCTGGGATCCTGTGAGATGCAGGCTCTGGCCTGCGGTTCTGGGGTCAGCTCAGCACTGCATTCTAACCAGCCAGGTCCATGCTGTGTCTGGCCAAGGAGTCTTGGAAGCCTGAGGGCCAGATCCACTGTAGGCTGTGGCAAGAGAGGGGTCTTTGCCCTCTACACCCTGCTGATCCAGGGGCAGGGCCAAGAATCACCCCTTCTGGGCACAGAAATAGATGACTGTTACACAGTATGTATGTCAGCTACTCTACCTGCTCAGAAGCAAGGGGTCAGTTGGAACTTGGTATTAATCATGTCCTGCTGTGTTTGAGCTGCCCCTTGGGAAATAAGTGACAGGGACCCTCACTCTGTCTCCCTCCAGGAATCCTTCATGGACTGCCAGAGTGGCTCACATCCATGACTCTGTGTTAAAATGCACAACGCAGAACCCTCCACCCTTTCCCCCTTTGTGCCCAGCTTCCATTAACCATCATCCATCCCGACCACTCCTTGCTGGGGTGGGTGGCAAGCAGTGCCCCAGAGATCTCAGGAACTGAGGGCAGGGCCATTGCCCACTAAGGACAGGACTCCAGGTAGGTCATTCCCTTGGGGGCTCAGTGTTTTGGCTGCCTGGTAGGGTGTGAAGTCTAACCCATGGAAAGCCCTGAGATGGCAGCTGTGAGGTGATTATGATGGCGACATGCTGTGGACACCAAGGCCAGGGGCCTCACCTGTCCAGGTGGAAGGCGGCAATCTCCGCATTGTGCCTCTCGTAGTCAGAGAAGTAAAAGAAGTCAGGGGGTGTCTCCTGTTCCCTCGTTTGCCTGGAGAAAATGGGGCAAAAAGAAGACAGATCTGTCATTGAGAAAAGCTCCAATCAAGGAGGCATCATCTGTGACCTGCCACCTTCCAGAGCTGACTTATATTTTAGAGAACTGTGTTAACCAGGGTCACAGCTGTCATTAAAAGTTAAAGTATATCCATACAGTCAAATATGTTATACCTAAGAAGCACTCAGGACCTCATCATGGCCTCCTTATTTGCTGTGCTTTACCATCTTGTCTGCTCTCTGGTCATTCACACCCTGTGGCTGCGAGCGCACGGCCTGGTGAAGCTGCATCTCCCCATTGATCTCAGGGAGCAGCTCATCCTCAGCTACAGGTAGAATTTCACACCAGGAAAACCGGCAAACTGTCAGCCTGGCCCCTAGGAGCTGGGCAGCACAGAGTTGTCAGCCTACTGCCAGCCAGACTATGCCAATGCCAATGGGCAAAGGGAGTGCCTGCTTCTAAGTGGAGATTTGGATCTGTGTGGCTGGGGGGTGTGCATTTTCAAAGAGGGTAGCCCTGCAGCAGAGCAGGTGCCCCCTAGTTGGGCACAGGCTGCTCCAACGCGTGGACCTGGGACTGGGTCTGGTGGGATAAACCATTCCTCAGATTGGCCCTGTTGCCATCAGTCCCCTGGTGGCAAGGACACCCCCCTCCCCTGCCGACCCTGAGCCTTTTCTGAAGTTTGCCATCCTCCACTGGGCTCTGGGCCTCAATTTCCCTGCTCTCCCACCCAGCTCCTGAGCTGAGTCATGTCCACCTGCTGCTCCCTGCATGTGACCCCTTGTCCTTTCTGTGCTCAGGTTGTTCTTTCATTCTGGAACAGCTTTCCCTCTGAGACACCAAATGGCTAAACCAACTTTTCCAACCATGTGTCTTACAGACAACATGCCCAGGACCTCCTGGCACATGGGTGTCCTTAGAGAAGCTGGGAATTTGGATGACAGAGCCAGCCCAGGACCCTCCTTTGGGTCTCAGGAGTGTGCATTCACATGGGGACCCTGTCCATGGTGGTGGGAAACAGCAGGTCTCTGCTGGATAACTGGACCCCTCCTGTGCTGCTGCTGGAGCTCGTACACACCCAACCGGGACTCATCGAACATGATTAGTGCAACCCGGTCCCAGGCCTGACTCTGCACTGGGCTTGCTGTGTATGCAGCTGGGCCACCGTCTCCCTCCCTCTAGGATTCCTAGACTCAGCACTCAGTGCCTCCCACAGGCCCTGGAATTAATGCCGGCATCTCTCACCCCTGCATCTGGCTGGGGACATGAAGCCACAGGCAGGAAGGGTCAGCCAGTGTCACTCTGCAATCATGGACGGTCTCTAGCGCCTTGGGCTCTGGGATGTTTAGCAGACTTTGGAGGAGGCAGGGATGAGTTACAGGGCTCTGGTGAGACCCTGTCATGTGGAGTTTGACCTTAAGACTCCGGAAACATTAACCTATCATTGCCCAACGTGTCCGGGACAGTGATGATTCTGGCATGAAATGTAGGCCCCCTGGGTGCTGCTGCTGTCCCCAACAAGGACAGTGAGTGGGGAAGGACAGAGTTCAGGCTGCAGGTGAGGACCACAGCTGTGCCAGGTGGTTCCTTGAACACCACCCAGTGACGAATTTCCTCCTTCACCTTTCCAGGAACCCATGTGTAGCACTGGTGCTCGGGACAGACTGTCCCTCATGACCCTTGGAGGTTCCCATCTGGACGGACACCCTGCCAACTGAGGGAGCACTAGTCTGACCATGTGCCAATCTGAGGTCACGTAGTCCTTGTGCTTCCTCAGTCCTCTCAGTGGAGGAGGCTGGCCATCTGGCAGCCACTGCAAGTAGCACATGGGTGCCCTTGAGGATGGTGTGCTGGCCCCACTGGGCAGGGCTCCTGAGGTTCAAGAGAGTCTAGACTTTGTGGAGTCTCTTAGCTTTTAAATGTGGGCAAATGATTTCATTTCCTTATAGCTCTGTGGGTCATACTCGGCCTGTCAGTCCCCTCACTGGTCCAGCCGTGAGCTTTTGAACAGTGTGGTCCCTGTGCTCAGCTCAGAAGCGCTGGCTTTCAGCAAGGCTGTTCTCAGAACACTGGCCCTTCTGGACTTCCGTAAGTTTTAGCTGGAAAGAGGATAAGGACTGAGGCAAAAGTTCCCTTCTTTGAGCTTCCTGGAGCCTCAGGCTAACAGGTCCTTCTGGAACAGCCTGCACAGGATGCTTCCTTGCTCTGCCACAGGTTGGTTTAGGTCACTGCGGGAAGCAGAATGATTTCCTTTGGGAAATGGTGGCCTCAACTCATAGTTAGGTGGGCAGAGCTCACGCTGGCGCTGGGCACAGCCCATGTGGAGCAGTGCCAGGCCCTGCAGCAGGGACTCTCTTGGCATCTCTTTGGATCTGGCTGACCCCACCCCCCATCTGGAAAACAGGGGTCTACAGTCTCTTTGGGTCCACCTGCGAGGCTGTGGCTTCATCCCCAGCCCTGTGTGGGCTGGTACAATCTCCCTCCAGGATGACCCTGCTACTCTGCACTGACCCATGTAGCAGT
Organism: Hydrochoerus hydrochaeris; assembly: GCA_004027455.1. Classification (NCBI taxonomy): domain Eukaryota; kingdom Metazoa; phylum Chordata; class Mammalia; order Rodentia; family Hydrochaeridae; genus Hydrochoerus; species Hydrochoerus hydrochaeris. Next base: position 162,374 of record PVLA01000523.1, on the reverse strand, counting down.
ATTTTCCACTCAAAAAATGGCTAGAGTCAGGAAGGAGCCAGCTTTTAAGTCTTAATTTAATTAATTTAAATTTAAATAAGTACATATGGCCAGTGGCCGTGTGGCAGGCAGGGCTCTGTGATAGCTTCTCTGTGGCCTCATTACACTTTGGCTTGTCCTCCCTCCCTGCCTACTCTCCTCTACTTCTCTGGTTATCTATCGCCTCTAGGAAGCCCCCTCCCCCCCAAATCACAAGCTCTTTCAAGGACTCTCCTTGTCTGTGCGTGGGTACACAACCCCACTAGGGATAGCACACATGATGGTGGTTGGTGACCTTTACTGAACTTGTCTTTACTCCTGCTCAGCACACAGGTCTGCGGGTGTTTGCCAGGCCAATCTCATGTCCGTGGCTACATCTCAGCTCTGCCACTCACTGGCCACTGAACCCTCCTCTCCCCCAGACTGGAGACCAAGCCCTAGAGGGAGAATTAGAACAGCTGTCTCTGCGGCAGGAGCCTTGCATGAACTATACACACGATGGGCACACTGTGTGTGCTGAGTCTCCACCTGTCCTATCCATGCAAACCAAATGCCGGCATGGAGTTCTGCAGGCCTGGGCCCTTGGAGCCTGCCCCTTATGATCACAAAGCAGCATGATTCTGGGACACTAAAATGGGCAAGAGAGGCCCAGGGAGGACAAAGCTAGTGATGTTTACTCAAGGTTCAAAGTGGGGCTAGAACAGGATTCAGTATGGTGAAATTCTGTCTGCCCAGGTACACATATGCATGCACCACTGCAAGTACATACAAGTGCACACAACTGTATGCACACTAACTTGTGTGTGTACACACATGCACAGCTTCTTAGGACGGAGCTGTTTGGAGGATCTTGGAAGGAAGAGATTAGGTCTCAGCCCCATTCATTTTTCCTTCACAGAAGGGCTGGGAAAGAACATTAGTGGTCATGAAAAGGTAGTTGATTTTCTGGCTGTAAAAACAGGCACAGCTCCAGCAGCAGATGACCAGTGTGCCTTCTGCAGTCAACTGCACAAATTGGGTTACTTCAATAGTCCATCTGGTGGTTCCCACCTGACCTATGCTCTGCTTTAGTTAAAGGTAGCCTGCAGAGAATTCGGGGAGCAGCCCATTTCCTGTCCACTTCCAGCAGGTCAGGGCTGAGGGGTGGAATGGCCCCAGCCATATACCGATGCTGGGCTCCTCATTCCCTGGGGCTTAGCCAGCTCCAGGGCTCCTCCATGGGTGGAAACACTCTTGTTCCAGTAGATCTTGTGTCTGCTGGGGCTTCTCTGGCTCCAGCTGCCTCTCTCAGAGAATACACCTGACAGCCAGCCTGGTTCCCACTCTGCCACCATGTGCATTTCCCTTTGGGCCTCCACATAGCCAGAGACAGACACAGCTCCTTTCCAAAGAGCAAGGCCTTGTCACAGGGACACTGGGCAGCATTGTTCCCTGTACAGCAGGAAAGGTCTGGGGGCAGGAGTGTCTTGTCCATGGCATCTTATGCCCAACCAAAGGCCTGCTTCAGGACTGACATTCCATGGTCAGGGACTAGGAAGGAGTTGATGTGGACCCAGAGTGGCCTCCATCTACCTGTAGCCTTCAGCTCATGCCCATGTAGTCACCTCTGCACACTGGGGTGGGGTGACAAGCACTCACAGCTGGATGTGCAGAGACAATGTCTGCACAGGTTGCTAAGCAGGGAGCAGATCTTTCTGCCAACATCCTGGCCTTTCTCTTTCTCTCCCTCATGCTTCCTGGCCCTCCCAGTAGGTCACATACATGACATCCAGGTGCCTCTGAGCCCTGAGGCTCCAGAAAAAATCAAGATAGTTCCTTGAGACCTTTCTGACTTGGCCCAGAACAGTTCCTTGTTAAAAGTCACTGAGTTCTGAAAAGCAGGCAGCTGTCCCAGGCAAGTGGCAAGGTACTCTGGGGCCTCTTGCTCCTGATGTGTCCATACCCACTCTGACCCAGACACTGGCTGCCCTCTTTTCCCGCCTCAGGGAACGCCAGTGACTGTCAGAGGCACTGAGAATGTACCCTACCCCAAGGAGGGGCATCTGATGTCTAGAAGGGGTTGGGGGGACTCTTGTCTTCTCCTTATGTGAATCACCCACCTCTGTGTTCCAGTCCCTGGAACGTTGTGGCCCCTCCGTAGATGAGAACCACAGAGAAGTAAGAAGTGTGCGTCATGCTCTGCGCATTCCATAGCTCTGAACCCTGACTCTGAGGCCCGCAGTCACCCACACAGTGGTCACATAGCCTCCTACCTCCTGCTCTAAGATGTGAAGCACCACACTGGCTGCCAGGTCACCGAGAAGCTGAGCACCTTACTGGAAGTTGCTCCTTGAAAATGAGCTCCCTGGTGTTTACAGTGCAGCAAGGCTGGGAATGACCACAACCCACTGTTCAGGGCCATGAGGTCACTCACCAGACCTCATCTGCAAGCAGGACTCTTCCCCAGATCCTCTGCAATTGCCCTGCTCCATGGCCATAACAAGTGCTGCCACCACCCTCGCCTAGTACTGAGGCCTACCCTCTACTGGCCCAAATGCTGTAGCCTGTGGTGGGTGCTCTTCCCAGTTCCTAGGTCTCTGGCACCCCCGACTTTCTCAAATTCTCCTACACAATTGTCAAGGCCCTAAAGGACACCGTACAAATGCTGCAGTCTGATGTGAGCTGCTGAGCCTAAATCCTGGGACCAGCTGGGTGCTTGGATAGGGTCAGAGGTTGTTCATGCCTACAATTATCTTCCAAACACCTTGGAGTCACTTGAGGGATGACTGAGTCCATCATACCCTGGAAATTCTAATGTGCTACTTGGGCTCTGGCCAACAGACTGTCCTAATCAGGCTGTGACCACAGACCAGCCCTGACCATTGAGCTGTCTTGTCTAAGGCCAGGCTGTCTAGCTCCAGATACTTGGCCACTCCTAGGCTCAAGTAGTAACTGAGGGCAGTGGCTAGCAGCCTCTTTCCAGGGCAACCTCCTTCTTGGTGGCCACTTTTCCTTCTTGGTGTCCTGGAGCTCAGACCCATTTGTACCTGGCAGGGACTCAGTATTCCCCCAGGTTGGCAGTGGCTGGGTGACCACCATCTCACCATGTGTTCTCACCCAGACACACCCACCTCCACACAGACCCTGGTAACCACTGAGCACACAGCTAACCTGGAGGCCCCTTTCTGTCCAAGCCACTGGTGGCCTTGTGGGTTCAGTGTAAATTTTGTGATGGGCATGGCACCTGTGCATAACTTACTCCCACCCTCCCTGAACCTTCCAATGACCACGCTGGGGCTGCTGCCCACAAGTTGGCTGCCACCCCTCCAATACCCTCAAGTTCTGTATCACAAAAGGCCAGTCAGCCAGATCAACCATCTGGTCACCAGTCCCCATCCATCCTTGTGGCTATGCCCGGTATGCATGTGCCATAGGCAGTTATCTATGGGCACTCACATGCCAGCTTCTGGGTTTGCAGCAAGCTGGCTGGGTTTGCAGCAGGAGGTCACCCCACCTCCCTCACTAGTCACAAAGATCCCTCTCTCTCCACACTGCACAACTGTCAACCTGGAGCAGCCTCGAGACCCCACACTTTGTCCCCCAGGTCCACTCCAGCTGGCTCCTCTGGGAAATTCCCACAACTTCCGAGCCTTGTGGCAGAGCTGTGTCTTGGCCTCTTACTGAGAGCTGTTCCAGGTTTCTACAGGGTGTGCACTCAGCTCAATATGCACTGATAAGGTCTCGGGGCAGAGGTGTCACAAGACAGTCCCAGAGGGCAGGAGGGCCTGCTGGTCAGCTGGACATGCTTGAAAAAACAGTACTGGGGTCCTCAGTGAGCAGTGGTTGCCGCGTGAGTTTCGAGGACAAGGTGCTGCCCTGCAGGTCTTCTGTTTAAAGTCTGCACCAAGTTGGGTGTGGTGATACATACCTGCAATTCTAGCACTCAGGAGACTGAGGCAGGTAGATCGCCAAGTCTGGGGCCAGCCTGGGCCACCCAGTGTGTTGAAGCCTGAACTACATAGTGGGACCCAGAGAACAAAACAAAGCAAAAAGTCTGCATTGAAACAGAGGGGCAAAGATTGCTCATGGCGATGCTGGTGAGGAGGAGGAAAATGACAGCCTTAGCCACAGGGTCCCCTGGTCCCTCAACCACCCAAATATGTGACTTGGAAAAATGCCCCACTCCTACTGGGGTTCCCCTCTGACAAGAAAGGCTGAGAGAACATGGCTCTGAGCCATGTTGGCAGCCACAGGAATTGGGCAGCAGAGTAGGAGTGGCACAGGGACATCTCTGGGGTTGCCGGGAGCCAGTGGTATCAGGTAGCCCAGGAGGAGATGGGACATTGCCCTCAGAGACCCGCAGGCTGGTGCCCTGATGCCCTCTGTGCCAGGCTCCCTGACTCCTTCCTGGACTGGAGAGAAGTGCTGCTTTGGGTGCTTTGGAAAAATAGTAGGCCTGCCACTCCAGGCAGGGGACAAGCTCAGTGAACTCAGCCAGCTGGCAGCCCCCTTTCTCATCTGGCATACTGTGGAAAGGTATGCCAGGTGTGGAGGGCAGGTGAAGGGCGTGGTCCAAGGTGGAAGATGTTATCAGATACTTGGTTGGCTGGGCACCCAAAGCATGAAGCCATCCTGACCAGGAGGGGAACAGGGAAGCTGAGATGAATGCTTCCTGATCCAGGAGGGTTCCCCCATCCAAGTGCCTTGGTTCCCAGGGTCCAAAGTCACTGTCTTTGCAGCTCTACCAGGTCACGGGAGACCCAGAAACACCCTGTTGGCGGTGGACACCTGCACATGAGAACCAGACGGGGCACCAAACAGAACTGGCCAGGCTGCCTGACAGCCTATCCAGACGCAGCTGAGACTCCAGCTGTGCAGGAGGAGGGGCTGGCCGCAATGGGGGGGACAGGTAGGCACAGTGGGGGGACAGGTAGGCGGTCTGGTTTTGTTTGAGGCAGGGATTGTAAGTAAAGCACTGAGTTCAAAAAAGTAAGTAAAAATAAACAAGTAAATTGAGTTTGTTTGGGCAAAATAAAGGGGCCTGCTGGGGAGAGATGTTTATCCTAAAGTCCTGAAACTCACACACAGACACACTTCCCAGGCTCTGCTAGGCTCTTGCCTGGTGGATCAGTGTGAGCTTTCCTGGTTGTGTTTGAGAAAAGCTTCCTGTGCTGAGCTGGGGTTGGGGTGCTGGGGTGCTGGGGTGCTAAATGCCTGCTGCTAAAATACACCATGGCTTCTGCCACTCCCTCTGAGACCTCCCTTGTTTCCAGTGTCCCAGGAATCTCCAAGGAATAACAAGCGTACATGGCTCATCCAGTTTGCTGCCATGGGTGGTGGAGCAGAGCAGATGGGGGCTTCTGGGACCAGGCTGCTCTGGCCCCAGTTGTGGAGAAAGGGTCCAGGCTCTCCAGCCACAGGACAGAGCTCCACCACATTCTCACCAGGCTCTCAGAGCAGGAGGGCCCATGATACTTTCTGAGTCACTTAACTGCATACTGAGTTGACACCCAGCAGAGCGCCCAGCACTCTGATGGCATCTGGGCACAGTCTTGAAGCTGAGCTGAGACACTGATAGTCTGTGACCAGGACCCCAGCAGACTGAGGACTGGGGCCTGTGGATCCCACCCTGCTCATTCCAGGAGCTGAGGGTACTTTTTGCACACTGCCCCTCACCCTGGAAGTCATCAACTCTGGGACCTCAGGCCATCACCCCTGAGGTCACAGTGAGCCACATCTGACCATGCCCTGGCTCAAGTCTGAGCAGGAGAAAGAATTTCAGGTTTTATGGGGCAGGGATTGAGGCACAAGCTCCTCTCCAAAGGGGCCAGCCACTCTGGTGGAGGGAGACCCATGGGATCCAGGGAGGAGAAGCAGGACCAGGTGAGACCCAGAAGGGCCAGAACCCAGCACAACACCTGTGCATGCCTCCCCATGAGTGCCACACTTTGGGCCCAAAGGTCACTCGGAAGGTAGGCACCCATGGGAAGCCAAGTCCCAGCTGGCACAGCCTCTGAAGTCCACACACCTCTCCCTCTTCCCTAGAGACGAACACACACACCTTCCCTTTAGAAGGACTTTCCTTAGTTCCCAAGAAAACACAGTGAATGCTGGTTGTGCCTATTCATACTAAAGTGAGAGTGATTTCTGGGTTGACCCTCACCGGGCATCTGTGGTGGGCTGAACAATGGTTCCCTAAAGATGCCCATGGAAGAATTCCCAGAATCTGTGCCTGTGGCACTCACATGGCAGAAAGGACTCTGTAGATGTGACTGGAGGGTCTTGAGATGGGGCAAGTCCTTTAGGAGGGCTTGCTTGACACAAGTGATGGGGTCCTCACAAGAGGGCCCAGGGGAGATGAGGACACTGAAGGCACTGCCCCATCTCTGGGGAGGGACGAAGGGACCACGAGAAAGGGACATGGTGCCTGAAGAAGCAGGAAAAAGGAGGTGGGTTTTCCCCAGAGCCTCCTGCAGGAATGTAGCCCATGGTGCACCAGAGGGCCCCGTGTTGTCCTGGGCACTAGATTTGCGACATTCATTACAGAAGCCTCGGGAAACTAATTTTTGGCAGCTTTACAGCAGGACACGTGGGCAACACAACCAAGCTCCTTACTTCGGGAGGCTGTGAAATTCCAGATTCTTGTCTATTTCCTCTGGGTCTGGTCATGCTATCAAGGCCAGAATTTATGACCCTTTTAGGAAAAGATGCAGAATATTTTACAAGAAAGAACTGTACCACTGTTTCCAAAAACAGCTGAGAGAGGCAGAATTCAATAAGCAGCATGTGTCCATCTCTAGCTGGTCATGAGTCCTTATGGGGCTCCCAGAATCCCACTCTGTCCTCAGTCTAATGAGAGGACATCTGGGAGGAAAGGGGAAGATGTGCCGATCATATGGGGGGAGAATGGCAGAAAATCTCGGGGGCTTCACCCTCCATCTACAAAGTCATGTTTCCTCCTTTCCTGCCACAGCCGCCATTGTGAAGCCATACCATGCCAGCCATCTGGGTGAGCATTCAGGCTGCAGTGGGCACAGCAATGGTAGAGTCACATATAGTTAAGGCTGGTGCAGGGTCTACCCTAAGAAGGTCCAGACTCCATGTGAGAGGGACTGGAAGTTTCCTTGGAAACCAGGAACCCTCACACTGTCTTCAGTGGTTGGGAAGGTTCTTCTGGGTAGCTGGGGTGCTGGCTGCATGCCACACGTGTGTACACACTAGGGATTGTCCCTTGCAGTTTTTGGCTCTGGCTGGGACCTGGGGCTGAGTCACTAGGAACCATTCCCACGTCAACCTTTAACATGTAGGAGACTTTCCCTCTAGGTAAATATACATAAAATTGGTGGATTATTACCAAAACCTACAAAGGAACAAAACCCCACACTTACCTGACCCTCACTATGAGCTGAACACTGTGCTGAGAGCTTTAGGTGAGGTTCCTCCTGATTCTCCATCATGCCCACTCCACAGCTGATGGGAGAGAACACTCAGCTAGAAATGGCCAGTTTCAAAGTCACACACTTGGGTCTGAGAGTCCAATCCCAAGGCAGCTCTGGGAGCCACCGTGTGGAAGAGTCCTGAGGCGTGCATGGGTGGGATGCAGGCCAGCAGGTCCCCTGGCAGACAAAAGGACAAAAGGCAGGGCTAGGGTTGCCCAATTTTCCTCTCCAGGGCTGATGGGGTCAGATGCTTTGGAAGCATCACAGATCAGGTAGCTCAGGATGTCATTGTATGAGGAGCTACTGCCCCTGCCAGGCAGGGAAAGGGGTATCTGGTTTGACTGTGTCCTGGGCAAGCACTTTCTCCTGGCAGCATAGCTGACTAGGGGGACAGAATGGGAGGTGGTAACTGGGGTAGAAGCACCAGCAAACCACTGGTCACCACTGGGGACAAACAGTTGTTTCACAGTGTTTCCAGAATCCATGCCCCCAGGTTCCCCAGTCAGAGCTAGGTGTCCTAAGGCTTCTGGAAGCAGACAGGAAACCAAGGTCCAGAGAAGGTAGACCATGCATCAACTTTTGTGCGTCCTAGAAAGCCATGGGTCCCAAACCTGCAGTGTGGGTAGAAGGTGAGGCATAAGGGATGGCCGAGCGAGGCTGGGCGTTCTAATAAGCAGAGGAATCCAAGAGGGCAGGAGCCATAGGATACGTTCGCTGGACAGAGCACACAGGATGGTGCAGGTGAGCTCTTCTGCAAGTTTTCTCCCAGGGCATCTTCCTGTGTCAGTCTCTGAGTGCCACCTGCTCTGACCACCTGAGAACCACTAGATCACATGCTCCTTCTCTGGGCCGTGGGAGAATCACGGGCCGTACTGTGATATTCTCACCTCAGAACCCAGCTGCCGTTCTAGTCCCATTCTCTGTCCTATGCCGGCAATGTGTCCCATACCAGCCTCCTGTTCCACAGATGGCAGAGGCTGCTGGAATCTGCACCTCCCATCACAGGACTTGGCACATGCTGTCCCCACTTGGTCACAGAATCACTATTCTTTGTCCTTTACCATCTTTTCCACTGAGCAGACTTGCTGTGCTCATTGATGCCAGGCTAGGAGCTGGCAACTGCACCCTGGTGTTTCAGGGGACATTGTGTTGTCCATTACTGATTGGCTATGGCTGTGTTCATCCATGCAGCAGAGCTGAGCCCTTCATGCTTCGTAGGTGTCCACTGGCCCTGAGTATGTCTCACCTTCTCAGCACCAGCTTGCTCTGAAACTTGCCTGTTGGGACCATGGCTCATGTGCTCCAGGAATGGGTGTCCAATGTCAAGATCCTCTTCATGTCCAGAGCTTCAGGGAGGATCTCACATCCACTGATGTTTCCATGTGAGAATTTGGGTTCCAGTGGAGTCCTGAGATGGGCACCAGTAGGGGAATTCTGTACATCAGGGATGAGGTGGTGGAGTATGGGTCACCGGCTAGAGGGCAGTGAAGCCAGAGTGAGGCCAGCTGCCTTTTTCCATCCAAGGCCTTCCTTGTAAGCCTCCTAGTGGCTCTTGTGACCAAATACAGGGATACTGAAATTTCTAGAGGTTCCTGGGCTGTTGCATCAAATAGCCATAAACTAATGGCTTAACACTCCAGGCCATGGCTTAACACTCCACGCTGACATGGAGGCGTGGGCTGGCCAGGCTCCTCTGCAGGTTCCAGGGCAGTGTCCCTACTGTCCCTGCCAATTGCCAAAGGCTCTGGGTATCCCTTGGCTGCACCCCACCTCTGTCTTCACAGGGCCTCTCCCGTGCGTGTTACATGCCCCTCTTAGGGGAACAGCTGACGGCATGTAGAGCCCAGGCTAGTCCAGATATGCTCTTCATCTAAAATCCCTTAACTTGATCACAGTTCCAAAGATCCAGTTTCAAAATAAGGTGACCTTTACATGTTCTGGGGATCAGGCCCTGCTATCTAGGGGCACTCACATCTGCCCCTCCTACCCACCCAGCGCCAATCTCAGGGAGGCAAGAACCCAGAGAAGACAGACACTCCTCCTAAACACACAGTGGATCCCTGACTCACCCAACGCAGGCGTGGAGGCAAAAATTAGCCCCTCTGTCTCGGATAATCTTCCCATCACTCACGCAGCAGAAAACAGCCACCTTGTCATTAACGAGATATATTAAGCTATTTAATACCAGGTTTTCGGTGGGTGAATGTTCTGGAAGGTGAGGGGGCTTCTCCTTGGCAGCAGCTCAGCATGACCTTCAGTCTTGGATTGCACCATGATATTTTGTGCTAAATTTGGGATCCCTTATTCTATACTCCAGTGATGGTGGTTGCTTGTCTGTTTCAAGGCTTGGGTTTCTGCTGTCCACAGGTCTTTCTTGAGTGGGGCGCAGTCCTGGAGGTCAGCTGTGAGATGAGAGGGTGGTTCTCTAGCACAGTGGCTGCAGGCAGAACTGGACCTCGCCGAGGAAAGGGCCCTGGTCAATGCTGGCCACACCTGCTTTTCACAGAGGGATCCAGGAAACAAAGAAGGCAAGGAGGCCAGGAGTGGGGATGGCAGTGATGGGGCCAGAGCAGAGCACAGGGAAGCCACCCGAAAACAGTTCTCAGCATAGGGAGAGGCCGGCTGTGCACAGGAGTGTGCCCGCAGCTCACCTTGCCTGAGAGGCTGGACTTTGTGCATTTGGAGGCAGTGATGGTGACGAGGCCCCTCTAATGTATAGAAGCAGGCTCCTCCTGGTGGGAAGCTTCCTTGCAGATCTGTCTCTGGAGGCTCTTTGGGAGGTGGTGGGATGGCAGGAGCTGAGGAGCAGCCAGTGTGTCCTGGAGCCACTGCTTACGCGTTTCAGTGCTGTTCTGCACGAGAAGTCTGGCGTTCTCTGAGAAGCTTCCAGGCCCAAGGATAAGCATAAGGAGTCCCCAGGCAGGGATCCTTGAGCAGAACTGGTTATTCTACTGCAGAGATGCCTGAGTGACCATTCAGCAGGGCCAGTCCTGGAGGATGCAGGAGGGATGCAGCTGCACACAGAGGCCGAAGCTCCAGCGGGTGATGGATTGTCTGTCTCTGTGACTAGTTTTTTGAGAAGTGTTTGCCCCATAGCTGACACTGATTCCGTGGAAGCTGCTGCACTCCAGAGAGCCGGCCATAGGGGCTGCCCCTTCCCGGCTTACCAGGGCCCAATACAATGTCAGTGTCTTTGGGTGAGGGGATGGGATGCAGGCCTGGCTCATGATGCTGCTCCCTGGGACCAGTCTCTTGCTGCAGGCTAGACTCCGGGTGTCCTTGACCAACAGGGGAGCTTGCACCCCTCAATGGCACCCCAAGAAGCTGTTGCTCTCGATTGTTCCTCAAAGTGGGATTCAGAGAAGGAAATCATTGGCTTCTCTGGCTGGGTGGAAATTAACTCTGAAGAGACTCTTTACCCACTTATGGTCAATTTAATGAAAATCAACACAAAAATGATTCAAAGACTTGTAGCTGTAAGGAAAGTCTAGGGGTCACTTCACTGAAAGACAATTATAATGGTGCAGACTTGATTTTAAAAGCAAAAGTAAACAAGTCACTGTTTTTTTGTGTTTGCAGTATTGAAGGGCTGAACACTGAGCTACATCTCCATGCCGTGAGACAGGGTCTTGCTAAGTTGCCTAGGCTGGACTCAAACTTAGAATCCTCCTGCCCTTGCTTCCCAGAGTGCTGGGGTGACAGGTGTGCACCACCATACCTGGCTATGATCACTGTTTTCAAAATCCCTCCTCTGCTCACCCAAGGTCCATGGTATGGCGGGGGCAGTCAGTGGCAGTGAACAGGCTCTCATGGTCGCCTGGAGACAAAAGAGGCCCTTTTTGCCATACTTCATCTTTGTGGTTCACCATTTCATTTAAAAGCAATAAAAACACAAGATGCCACCACTGTCTAAGCCAAGGATTAAATATTTAGTACCAAGGTTACTGCTATGATCTTGTTTTCCCTCCAAGGAGTCTTAGATGTTTAGGAAATATTAATAGGAGAAATAAACTAAATCCAGAGAGAAATGCTTGTGTTTCAGCCCACTCACTGGGCTTGTGGAAGATCTTAAATCTGCAAAATTTCCTTTTGGGGCATTAAAAACAACCAACCCTGATCAAACTGCTTTTGAGTGAAATCCCTTGAATTTCATTCTCCTCTCCAGGACAAGGAAAATGAAGACCATACTTTCTTTCTTTCCTTTTAAATCTTCCCTCCATTCCGTGACAATTAGGACAGCTCACACGCCAGTAGGCACCTCAGCGACATAATAACCAGAGAAAAACACAAAAGATACACTCGATATTGTTGTTGAGGAGAAAATGTTTCTGCAGAAAATGACTTGCTTGCTTTGATTTTCAACAAAGGGGTCATCTTTTCAGGCAGGGGCCTGAGGAAACACGCTGCAGGCTGGGGTCTTGCAGGAAGATGGCTAGCAGGGAGGGTCTGCATGCTGCCTGCTCTGGCCTTGACTCCCCATCTGTGTGCAATGTGGGGGCTCAGTGGGTGCAGCCCATGGCTGTGCTCTTAAAAATTTTGCTGCATTTTTACCACTTATTCATTTCCCTGCCAAGCCCCCCAACTACTATATAATTGTTAATAATTTCCTTTGCCTATTATCTTCGTGAAGAAACTTCCAGCTGTCAAATGAGAGCAAAGGCAGCTGACCACAGTGGTCAGCCTCAGGCAATGCCCTCTGGCCATCAGCAGGTCGCTGGTGCTTCTTGAGCCAGCCTAACCTCCACTGCCTGAGGACAGCCCTCGAAGATTGGGTAGCTGACAGCAGGGTAGCATGACTGTCTGTGCAGACCACACAGATACTGGGTACCTGAGACCTAGTGACAAGCTCAGTGTGTGTGGTCAGGGAGATGCTACTGCTGTCCCTCCCTAGACACTCCAAGATCCCGAGCCGGGTGGCTCTCAGCCAACCTTTCCTGTGGGTTCCGAAGGCTTAGTCAGCTGAGAAGCACAGGCCACTGGATCCCCTACAGTTGGACATGGGGACACTTGGACTCCAGGGGAAAAACCTGTGGGGGCTCTGGCTGAACAAGGTGGGGTGGGGCAAGGGGAACCCATTCCATAGGACCCAGGCCATGTGCCTGACCAACAAGGTCCACCCACCTGCCCATGGGGACCATCTGGGCGTCTCACTGAGCTCCCTAAATGCATTTATCCTTGATTTCAAAGCTCTTCTCAGGTCCTTCAGGGGCACCTAGGGGGCAAGAAGCTGAAGGCAGAGCAGGATGATTCTGGGCTAAAGGCCGGTAGGTCCAGCTGGGGACAGAGTCTCCCTAGGCAGCCCTGAGTCAGCCTCAGGCTCTCATGGCTTCCTGATGCTGGGGCTCTAAGGGTCTCTCAGAAGCTCTTTGGGGACTTTTACTTGTTTTTCAAATTAATAAAGGCTGTTTTGTTCTGACTATAAAAATAATCCACCAAACCAGAAACTGCCTGAGTGGCCACTCTGGATCCTAAGTACATGACATGCCACCATGTGCCATTTGATAGCCGCTGCCCGGTGGCTAGAAAGGGATGCAGCTGAGTGTTCTAAAGAGGCACCAGTTAGAGACATGCCCCCAATCCTGATGTTGGGATCAGGGGCTCTCTGCAAGTGTCACCCAGGAGGAAAGGTCCAGCCCAGGATCTACTCCAATGAAGGTTGCTGTCTGCTCCTCCTGCTGCCAATGCCATTGCACAATTCCACGCCTGTACACAACATTCCTTCCCCAGTACCTCCCCTGGCCAACTCCTCCACTGGAGTCACAGCCAAAAAGCTGCCCCTCTCCAGCTCCTAAACAAGAGGCTTTGCCACCAACTGGTTATGCTCCTGCCCTGCTGCACAGGCCTGGCTGTCTCCTGCCCTTGCTCCCTGGATGTGTGACTCAGGGGTACTCCAAGGGCTGCCAGGGAAAACAAAAGATCACCATAACTCTTGCCTTCTCTCAGAGGGAAAGATGACTTGTGCTTTACATGGAGTCCTGCAGGGCAGGTTAGGCTTCCTGCCCAGAGCCTGGGTCCCTAGCAGCAGGAGGGAAGTCCTTCTTTGGCCTCCAGGTCCTGTGGCTGCACGGTCTGCTCTCAACCTGTGCCAGCTCTTGACTCTGCCATCCTGACCTCAGTGTGAGTACCCTCTTCTAGATCACGGATTGTGGGAGGAACTGATGGAATGGTCCGGCCCAACTATACCCACCTCTACGGCAATTCCTCAGCTCAAATTCTCCCCATGGGACTTTCTCTTCTCTGAACTTCCTGCTCTTCTGTTTTTGAATTACTGTCTGTTTCTTGCTGAAAGTTAACTTCATGCAGGTTGGGAGGCAGGACTCCCACTCACTTTGAATCCTGATGTGCAGGGGGCACTGGGCCAGAGCCAGGTGACCTGCCTGAGTGGGACTGGCCTCCTCTCAGGGACCTAGTGTCCCTGAGATGTGTAAGAGGCACCCAGTCTCTCTGTGAATGGGGAGCTCCATGGCACCCAGATTGGATAGAGAGGGCTCGGGTGGCTCTCACTGAATCCAGGTCTGACTTGAGTCCCTGCCTGGCTCTCTATTGGGAGGCTGCCGAAGCTCCAGGAAGCCAGAAGAACCAGCCACAGCCAGAACCAGGGTGGGGCACAGGCTTGGGGCCAGCCCAAGCTGAAAGTGGATACAAATATGTTCTTGTCCACTTCTGGTCAGGCCCAGGTCTCTGCTGGCTGTGTACTAACCATACGCGATTGGGCAATCTGTTTGCCTTTTGGGTCTGGTGAGGGCACAGTGCAGTGAGAACATGAATTATTTATCAGCTGAACAGAAAATCCTTGGAAATTACTAACCACTGGCTCACTGGTCCTCAAAACCCTTTTATGATCCTCAGGCCTCAGTCTGTGGGGCATGTGCCTAGAAGGTTCCCATTACGGCCACTCCTGGGAGCACTCATGCTCAGCCTCAAGACACACCGAGAGGTTACCTATTTACCTCAAGACCACCCAAAGTCACCTCTCTCCCCAGTACCACCAAGGATTGCCTCATCTCAATGCCACTAAAGGTTGCCTACACATCAATACCATCAAAGGTCACCTCTCATCTAAGACCCACCCGAAGGTCATCTACTTACCCCCAAACCCACACAAATGTTACCCTGTGCGCCAAAGTCACTTGCTCACAAACACCATCCAGAGTTTTTCTACTAGGGTTGCTCAACACTTGGGATTCTTTTCTCACTCCCTCTTCTTCTTTCCTCTCATCCTTGCACAGTCCTGGCCACAGGGTCCTGCAGAACTTGGTGCCTGATGTGCTAACCCTAGGGACTGACCCCCGCCCCCATCCTGGACCTTATCACAGTTAGTGGGTTATTGTCTGGATCAGTCCATCCTGGAAGTTCATCCACTGGCTGATGGCATGTCTACAAAGTGCCTGTCCTCATGGTCTGGACTCATTTCTTCTGCTGGGTCTTCAAGTGCTTGAAATCATGGTTGATGTCCCAGGGTCTGGGTGATACTCAGACTTCGCCCACCCAAACTTTTTCTGCTGCTACCTGGGCATCAGGACTGTGAGGTTTACAGAGCAAGCCTGTGGCCAAGTGGAGTCAGCCTGGTTCAGGGCCAGGCTCATTTGTTCCTTTTCTCTCCTGCACACTGCAGCCTTTTCTACAGCAGCATCCACCCCACTGGCCACACTGGAGTGGGACCATGGGGAGCAGGCTGTGTGCCTTAGTCTCCCCCACCACCCGAGGTCCCTGCCAGAAGTCCAGGCAAAGGCATTTATGTCTGGGCATCTCGTCCACATGGTGCCATGGCCTCCACTCCATGCTGCATTCATTCCCAGCTTTTCTGCAGGGCACTGGCCAGTGGGGTCAACTCCCCAGTTCTGGACACCTTCTGTTCCACATCTGGCTCCTGGATGCCATGCCTATCTCTCATTCTATCCTCTCCTCAGCCCGTCCACACCCTGGACAGGAAACTGAGGTCAACCATTGAGGATGAGCCCAAGAAAGGCCATAGCATCTCATCCTGTATCTCTACTCTCAGCTGGACATGTCTCTGGCAGCAGAAGTTGGCAGGATTGGCAGCTCCTTCTGGGGTCCTAGGCAGCACCCCCAGCTCAGCCTTGCCCTAGGCTCCTGAGATCAGGCAGCAAATGAACGCACACCTCACCAGATCCTGGTCTCTCTTCAGAGCCCCCCCCATTCAGGCACACTCCAGGGACTTGGGGAGAAGGTTCAGTCCCTTTAGACCCCGCCATGGTAGCAGTACCTCCAGGTCTCTGCAGGGCATCTGGACTATGCATGCTGAGGGTGATCTTTGGACTGTTCTTGGGGGTGGACTGTTTTCTTTGGGGTCCTATACATTCCACTGGATATTCAGAGAGACCATCACAGTCACCCTGCAGGGACCCCAGCTGCCCAGGGTTGCGTTGCAAGAGGAAAGCGTATCTTCCCTCAGCATCCTCCTGATTACAATGATGTCTACTACCTTGAGACTGCCTCTGTGTTGATTCATTAATTCTTTCCCACACAGCAAATGCTGTTGAATGTGGGTGTGTGCATAACAGAGCTAATACACAGACCCCAACCCAACACTCTTTTTCCATCCTGAGAAGCACACCTTGTCTCTCAAACCTATGCCAACTGCCCTTGGTCCCACTGATTTCCCTCCTCAGATATGAGGTTCTCTTTACCTCTAGCTCAGCTGTGAGCTTAGTGGGAACATGGGCCATCTTACAGTGTCAAAGGGCCACACTCTGGGCCCTGTGAGGATCTGCTGAGGTCACAGCTGCACTGCACAGCACTGGACAAAGCCACAGAGCCCAGAGTCCACAGGGGTCTCAGGACACAGGCTCTGAGAAGGGCCAGTGTACAACCCTGCAGCAGGTCAGGAGGAAGCAGCCGGGTATCTGGATGGAAGGTGTCCACCAATGTTGCATCCAAGGATGGCCTGCCCTTGAGAAGCATGCTGAGGCCCACAGGTGGCAGGCCTAGGTTTCCAGACCCTTTCTATGTCACATCTACCCCATGAAGGACATAAGAGTTGCAGAGAGGGGTGGTGGCTCCGTCCCACTGTACAGAGTCTGATGTGGCTTAATGGGAAGGTCAATATGGCACCAACCGAGGAGGAATGTGGCCATATCTCCCTCTCACAGCTGATGGGCACTTTGGGAGCCAGAGAGGCTCCTTTACCCATCACAGCAAGGACTTAATTGCTGTGTAGCCTCTGCCTGTAAAAATACATGGTGAACAAAGGTACGGGCTGTGTGACAGGCTTGGTCCCTGCTCAATTCTTTTGCTTATTAGCACTTCAGCATGGGGACTGTGCAGGAACGATGTGGATCTGCCTCAGAGCACCTTTGCCTGCCCAGTAGCTACACTGCTGGGGAAGAGGCAGCAGGGAACGCCTGGGCCTCCCCATTTCTGCTCCATATGCTTCTGTGAGGACAAACGTAATGTCTTAGGGGACTCAAGTCCATCACTGCAGATGTGCCCTTCCCAGTCACCCCTCACTGCTGATCCAGTCAGACAAGGGTCTATGGAGAGAGGGGACCTTAGAGAAGGGCCCAGGCCACAGAGAGCCAGTCTGTGGGCCACTGTGACACTGACTTAGAGGAATGACTGGCGATGGGGATGATGACCTTAGGAGGTATAAGACTCAACTAATGCTCAACCCTGACATGTCCCACAGGCCAGCAGCCCGGTGCCCAGTCCCCATGGAAGGCTGACACCAGGTTTCCAAGTCTCTAAGCCACACCTGCTGCCTGCAGAGGGCAATGCTTGGAGGCGAGGCATTGGTTGCAGCCTCAGATTTGTGCCAGGTCACAGGAGCTGGGTCAGACAGGATGAGGCACCGCTTTAGATTGAGACATTATAGGGGAAGGGCTATTGGGTGGCCCCCACTCTCCTGCTCCAACACCCCTGCACTGTGCCTGCTCTGTGGCCATGCGTGCCAGGAAGGAGGCTCAGGTTTCTACATTTAGAAAAATCACCATAGCCTACAAGCTCTGCTGCCTGGTTATGGGCCTCGACCAGGAGGAATTCCTGGGCCCCAGGACAGCTGTCCACAGATGGCTTTTCTGGCAGGCCCAGACATATAAGCACATTACTATTTGCAAAAGGAGAGAAAAGTAGATGACTAGAAAAGGCCCTGCAGTCCACAGGGCCACGACTGAGGTGGAACCTAGACACTCAGTCATGGCTGGGATATAGGGATCAGGGAAATCAGAGGAGGTAGACACAGAGGGTGGGGCTGTTCTGAGGACCACAGCCCAGCAGCACCCAGGAGACAGATAAAACTCCCAGTGACTCCCCCCAAAGGACTCCAGCCACAGCAGCGAGGATTTGGGACTCCCAGGTCTGCGGACCTTAACACGACATCACCAGAGGACCTGGAACCCAAAGTTGGGGGCCTTTCTGAGACTCCTACTCTGGTTTCTGCCTCCTCTGCTCACCTTTAACCTTTCTGGGCCTCAATTCCTTCTCTACAATACACATAAAATGTGCACACTTATATCTTTCAAGGTCAGATGCCATGATGTGTGCTAAAGAGTTGCCATGGCCCCACAGCCACCCAACTGCCCACAGTCACCACCACCTCAGGCTGGCACTGTCACCAGCTCGGAGCAGAGACAGCAAACCCTTGATTCATGCGACAGTGAGGACAGAACTTTCTCCAGGGCCTGGTTCAGAGTCAGAGTCAGAATGCAGGCTCAGGAGGGAACACACCCAACCCCTGCCAGACCCAGGCCAGTGGCAGGTGCTGGGCAGGCTGCACAGGCCAGAGCAGCACTCAGGGATGACAAACTGAGGAATGAGTGGGGTTTTCCAGTCCAGGCTTGTTTGGAGGTCTGCGTGGGGAGCAGGGATGAGCATGGTGTGTCCCAACTGTGATCTGCAGCAGCCCATGTCCAGGGGATGGTGGGCCTTTCCTCTGTCCGCCGAAGACATCTCCACAGTACACAGGTGGGACCATGTGTCAGCTCTGAGCAGGAGATGTGGGGAGATTGCTCACCTTGCTGGCCGGGAACTAGATCTACTGCTGTAGCCTCAGACCCAGCTCTGTGGCTCATCTCTCTGCCTGCTTCCCGGGGTCATACCACAAGTCACCAAATGTTCCCGCTAAGGACAGGAAGCAAAAACCTGAAACCCAAGAGTGCCCAGAAATGGTCAAACAGCAGGGACTGACTGTGGGTGGGAGCTACAGGCCTCCCCAGAGGTCCTGACAGGTCGATTCTGGACATTGATCTTCCTGCCCTTGGGGAGGGGTATGAGTAGACAGGGGTCCTGGGGGGCCAGGTCTGGAAGAGTAGGGAGGGATCTGTTTCACACCCCAGCCTTGCACAGTGGAGGTAACTGGCCCAGAGAGGGCAGTGGTTTGACAGGGGCCATAGCAGAGGATGGTGGACCTGGACACAACCTTGTGACATTCACTGGCCTCTAGCACTGTGTGTTTCTGCAGGGATATGCTAAGGGAGCTCCTGGAGGCCTACAGTCGCCCTTCCCTAAGCACCCCATCTCGCTGTACACAGTGAAGGGTCCCCCTATTCTCTGTACTCTCTTCCCTTGCCCTCCTGCCTCCCCTACATTGTACACTGGCATGGGGCTGATCACTGCTTCTGGGGGAAGTCCAAGTGTCCAGGTCCCAAAGCCTCAGGCTGCTGAGCCTCATCTGCTCTCAGAGTCTGTGACCACTGCCAGGACTTCCCAGCCCACCCTGGGGTAAGGCAATGTTCTGTGTCTGCCCTCCCATAGGGCACCATGCCCAAGTGTGAACTTGGAGTGCTTGGGAGATGGAGGATCAACCTGATCTCATTATAACCAACTCCAATGCAGATAGCTGTGGACAGCCATCAGCTTCCTGGAGCTTCAGAGGCTACTTGGTCCTGGAAGGCACTGCCCAATGCCCAGTCCATTGCATAGGCTGCTCCTATGGCCTAAAGGAAACCAACCTTCACTGGACCTTCACATTGTCCCCCAGGCCTCAGCAGAAGCCTGCTTTCTATAAGCTTCACCCTGGACAGTACTTCTTCTCAACCCCCATGCCTAACTCTTGTCAACCTTTCTCTGGGTGTGGCTCTCTTAGCGCCATCCCCACACTAGCTCGAGCTCGCTCTCACTCTGCACACGTCTGTGAGCAGCAACCATGGCAGCCCTAGTGGGCTGCACGCACTGCCCCCCCTCCCCCAATGCAGAGAGCAGCTGGTGTGGACTCACATCCAGGGTCAGCGCCCTGCAGCTTCCCTGCGAGCTCCAGGACTGAGTCATGTCTGTATTCCCAGTACTTGGCGCCAGGCCAGGCTTGGGGCCCCGTGAGTGCCTATGGAATTGACTAAATGGGTATCTCTGCCAGAGGCAGTCACAGGCATCACAAGCAGTCATGGGCACACCCAGAGGGCTCCTGTCTAAGAAGCAGGCTGAAATTTGTTGCAAAGAACCTGCGCTCTGGATATGACCACCTGAACCCACCTACCCCACTGACCGTCCTCAAAGCTGAAGGGATGTTTCTCTGTCTGCAGAGCTAAGACTCAAAAGGGGCCTAGAGACTTCTTCCAAGGCCTTCTTGACAGGCAAATGTGAGTTGCCAGGAGGGAGGCCTTTGCTGGTGGCTACAGAGCTGTGGACATGCTAGAGTTTCCAGAACCACCTGTTGACGGGTCGCAAAGTCCAGGTGTCACCTACCCTATGGTTCCATATGTTTTCTCAATATTGAAACTTAAACCAAAAGTGCAGGGAATAACAACAACAAAAACTCAAAGCCTGCACCTCACAAGCCACCACGTATCTGTTAAGTCTTATATCCAGAGTATTAAAGAACTCTTAGCACCTGCTAATGAAGAGAGAAATGAGCCCATTTAAGGACAGCATGAGATCCAAAGAGAAGACACCACATAGCCAAGATGCTCAGAAGATTCTGGAAATCATTTGTTACTAAGGAACTGAGTCAACCTTGTGCATATTCATGAAGGTGGCACCAACCAAGAGATAAAGAATAACGTGCAGCATGAAGACATAAGAGACGCTGGGGCCTTGTGCTTTGCCACTGGGGTTTAACATGGCACAGCAGTTGGGGGAACCAGACTCATCCATAAGAGCATAGCTCTCCTGTGACTCAGCAGCCTTCTAGGTACACATCCAGGGGAACTGAAAATGCGTGTCCATGTAAAACTTGAGTGCGAGTATTCGGTATTCAGCGTGATTCGTTCTAGACAGTGATGACAACCCAAATGCCCACTGACAATGGATAAACAAGACATGGTCCACCCACAAAGTGGAATATTATTCAGCAACAAAAAGTAATGGAGTCCCAAAATGTGCCACAGCAGGGACGAACCGTGCAAACAGTGGGTCATGTGAAATAAGCCAACACAATACCCTGTGTGCTGTGTGACTCCACGTCTACCATGAAAACCCAGAATGTGAGGAGAGGTCCTAGTGCTTGTTTAGTTGGGGTAAGAAGTAAGGGGGAATTGAGGAATAATGGCACGATTTCAGGTGATTTCTTTTTGGAAAAATGAAAAATTGGTTAGAATTTTTGGAAGCCAGCTGTGGCTGCGCACACCTCGAATCTCAGCACTCTGGGAGGTTGAGGTAGGAGGATCTCAAGTTCAAAGCTAGTCTGGGAAACTTAGTGGTTAAGCAAGACCTTCGTCTCAAAATAAAACATAAAAATGGCTAGGGATTTAGCTCAGTGCAAACACCCTGAATTCAATCCCTTATACCTCACACTCATTAAAATAAATGCCCCTGGGGATGTACATACAGATCTGTCTAATATACCAAAAGCTATTAAACTAAAGACTGTCAGTAAATTGTATGGTCTGTGCATATCTCAATTAAGCCACTTTCTAAATACTTAAATACTTGCTTTAACCCTAAAGTAAGAATATCTAGGTGCTCTTGGGGAATGTGCTAATTATGTGTTTTCCAATGTCTATTAAATAAATATCCACTGACTTCCAATGGCTTCCCTCCTATCCTGTCCATCATTCTCTGCCCTCCACTTTCCCCCATGAAGATCCCCCAGGGGAAAATGCTGTGTCCATCTAATTAATTCATGGTTCTGTACTGAGAACTTAGAAGGTGATTATGAGCTCGCCAGAGTAAGCCCATCCTTACAGAGAACTGCTAATGATGGATTTTAATTTCTTAATGCTATGGTCATGAACCACAGCTGGTTTTGTATTCAACACATCCACAGGGGACAAGAACCCTGTAGACAGCAGCCTCAGGCCCTGGCCTGGCCCGAGGTCAGCCAGGTGTCTGGCTGATGGCAACCAGACTGCAGTCCACAACAGACTCGGGTCTAGCTGGGCAAAGGAGGGTCTCAAGTACCCAGAAATGCCTGGACCTGACCCAAGGAGAGGCAGTAAGATGACCAAGTCGGGGGACAGCTCCAGGGATTGTGGTGTGCCCACGCCGCCTGTAGACGTGGAGTCCCTGTCTCTAGTTGCCCCTTGTCCCATGCATATTTTAAGGCAAAGGCCTGGGATGGCCTTGTGCACCCACAGCTTTGCTCTGTCTCTGCCAAACCTCAAACACATATTTTCCCTTTGTGGGTCCCAGTTTCTTTGACTTCTGCAGGATCTCAACCCTGTGTCCATGACCTCACTGTGCCCTGGCATTGACCTCCTACTCAGTCCATGCCTTGAGGTTAGCTGGAGGGCTGGACCCCAACTACTGGGCTTCCCAAGGGGGCCCCAGGTCCAGGACTGCCAGAGGTAGGCAACTGACATCTGCACTTAGTCCCTTGCACAGCCACGGTAGGCACATGGCAGTGCCCACCAGCAGTGGGGGAGGTGTACAGGGCTCTGAGCTCCAGGCTGTCACCTGGTATGGCAGCATGCAGCACTTCCTTGGCTCCACCATGGGGATGACATAAAACCCAAAGGCCCGTGAGTACCCCTTACCATGGCACTGCCCATGTTGTGGGGTGCAGGGAACCCAGGAAAATTCAGTACACGGCACACTGGTGCCATTGCAGAATAAAGAGGAGAATGCAGGCGGCAAGGCCTCAGGCAGGGAAGGGACCAGGACAAAAATCTAGACTTCACTTCTTATGACCAGGCCATGTGAGTCCATAGGCCTTTCCTTCCTGAGACCTGGGCTGCAGGAGCTCTCCCAGCATGCAACGTCACTAGACCGGAAGATGTGCCCACCAGACTTGAGGCACCAGTCTCCAGGAGCTGTACCCTCACAGCACAGCTGATAGAAAGGTAGAGACACTGTCATTTTCCACTAATGTCCCCATATCCCAGCCAGCAGCTACCTGTCCAGGCCCATTTGTCACCTGGCAGGCTCCAGGTCCTTTAGCATCTCTGCATGTCACAGGAACAAGGGGCTTTCAAACAGTCTCCTCACTGGACTATAATCTCATAGCTGACCTCCCTCAACCAGGGATGGGGTTGGCGGGTAGCATCCCAAGGAGTTTCATGTCCTCCAAGCAGCCTGGCCAGCCATGTCCCTCTCAGGCTGTGGAGATGGCTCCTGCCTTGCTCGTGAGGGAACGAGGCTGGCGCCTGAGTTTCCCCAGCTGCAGAGGGAACATGTCCACCCATGCACCTCTGGCCAGCACACCACAGGACCTGAGAACTACAAGTCCAAACAGATACAGGAAGGAAGCCCTGTGAGCACACAGCCCCAATACATGGTGGCCCTGGCCACACTCCTAACAGCTCATCCCAAGGTAAAACATGAGGTCGTTTCAGAAGCCCACGCCACATTCCCTGGGGTTCTCTCTAATCTCCAGGAGCAGCCTGTCCTCAGCCTACAGCGGCGGTGCTGCCCAGTCTCACTCCTGTGCCCTATATCTGGGGCCAGCCAGGTCCTAGGGAAGCCAGGGCATAACAGCTTCTCCTCTTTGAGTCTGCCACAGTATTCAGAAATGTCAAAGTATATCTTAAGTGTTTAAGAGCTTATTTCCACCATTTTAGAAATCTGAACATAACAGTGGTTAGGAAAAAACTCTGTATTTCTGGCTTATGTTGAAAATTAGAAATCAGACCAAAAGGCAGAGATCTGGTGAACCCAGAGGCAGGCAGCCCTCCAGCGGGAGCCACACACTGCACAGCCTCAGCCCAGCCCGGCCCGGCCCAGCGGACTCACTCCAGACCTGCATGGGCTCACGGCACCTGGGTTTGCCAACCGCACTTCCGACAGCAAACTCCCCTGTTGGTGCCAACGTGACACTGTTTGGAACGACAGTAACAGAAGCTGTGAAACAGTCTTGGACCACTGTGGGGTGGCCAAGACCCTGAAGGTCAGAGGGAATGTCACAAACTGCGGAAGCACATCCTGCCCTTTCTGGGAGTTTTAGTGTCACACCATGCTCTGACACTGACTTTAGTGATATTGTTTGTATCTACGACAGGGAACACTGCAGGCAAAGCATTGACAATGGTCACCACCTGACTTTATCATAGTATTTCATTGGCACTTGGCCTCTTTATCACTCCCAGCTGCCACACTGCCAAGAGACCCTAGACAGGGATGTCCTACATGGAGGTGCCTCCCGAGGCCACAGAAGAGTACACAAGCCCTCTCCAGGGTGGCTGTCTTCGGGGCTCAATCTTTCTTGTCAAAAACACAAAACCCTCATCCTCACTGGGAAGAGTGAGTGGCCAGCGGCTTTCAGGCCTGCAGTGCAGGTGAGCAAGGGTGGCTGTGGGAGAAGGGCCAAGGGCAACACTACCCTAGATGCCTGCTCAGCAAACACCCACAGCTCACCCTGACGCTCCCCAGGAGGAAACACTGTCTTTCCTAGCAGGAACACCCCACCCAGCCTCATGCCTGACCCCGGGCACTTACTTCATGGGCTTGAACAGTGCTTGCCCGTAATTCTGGAACGTCATGACGAGCTTGAGCTGCGTGCCCCCCGACTTCATGGCTGCAGGAAGGAGGGAGAAAGAAGTAGGGTCACTGGCTGCCTCAGGCCCCTTGCTCTTGGGTGGAAGGGGAGTTCCTAGACCTGTTTACCCTCCAACCAGATCATCTGCATGAGCCCAGGAGCCCTACTATGCCTAGGAGACTTGGGGCTTTGGTACTGATGCTCCCTGGCTGGAACACGGCCTTCCTGAATGTCAGCTGTCAGTGCTCAGCAGACTCTGCAGATCGGACCCAAAGAGAAAGGCCTGGCTCTGTATGGGTCAGGCAGGTGGACCTGGCCACCATCGTAGGTGTGCATGCATATGCAAACGTACGCCTTACACATACATACACACCTACACACAGCGGCACATACACCTATGCACCTACATGCACGCACAATCCCTGTACACAGGTACATGCCCCCCCCACCTACACACTTGCACACACCTACACCTGTGCACATACATCATTGCACACACACACCCCATGAACACATCCACATCTCACTCCTGGCCTGAGGTCAGATTGCAGTCCCTGCAGGGCACATTTCTGGATTCAGAGCAGAGTTGCTTTGAGAGATCCTAAGCTCTCCTGGGCTAGAAGCACCTCTGTCCACAGGAGTGCTAAGTATGGAAGCTTCCAGAAACATCCAGAAGACCAGATTTCCAGTACCTCAGAAGGATGAGGATGAAGAATTTGCAAAAGGGTCCCAATTTCCCAGGCCTTGGATTTCTCTTCCTGCAGAAGGATGAAGATTATCCAAAAGGGTCTTTATTTCCCAGACCCTAGGTTTCCCTTTCTGTAGATTGAGCAGGATGATGGATCAGGAGGTGGGCTTTCTGCCCTGGGGCCACAGTGAGGTCAGTTTAGGGATGGCTGAGGCCGTGCCCTCCTTGGAGGACAGTAGTCATGTATCTCACATCCACCCAAAGGCAGGATGTAACCAAGGCCCAGATCCAGGCAGGTAGACAGTAACATCCTCCTCCTAAGCAGTGTCCAGGAATGTCTAATGGCACAAAGCAAAGTGTAAGCAAAGGGCCTACAATTCAGCTGATAAGCAGCTTATGAAGCATTCATACACTTCAGGCCATCTTTCGAAAACCACAGACACAGGATGTGTGCAGGAACCCGGGTCCTGGTTCTCTCCCAAGTGTTACTGCAAATGACTTAAGTTTTCTATTTCTCTTACTTTCTAAATTTCTACAACAAATATTTACTAAATTTTGGTAAGATGAAAAAAAGAAGTGATAATTTTAAAAAGTAGTGGCTTGAGTAAGCCCCATTTCATGGTCCCATTTCCATATAATAATTGGGGTCACTGGACTTAATTATCCCTTTCTGGGTCAATTGGGGACAGCATGCCCAGGTGACAGGTTCTCTCCAGGGCCTGTAATCCTAGTTTTTAAATAACAAAATATTATACAAATCTGATCAGTTTAATCACTGTTGCTCCAGAAGTAAATCCTGACTTCCTTTCTCTGATCCCACATACTTGGTTCCTCCTTTAGGGCAGAAAAGCAATTTGGAATCAAAGGCACCACGTCTCTTGGTGACCACAGGCCCCAGGACTATAGACTCTCTAATGACCAGGTCACCATGCATCCACACGTGTTTACAGCTGAAATGGGGACCCTGCTGTGAACTCAGGACCTCACAAGGTGACACACACTGCCTAGAGCTGCAGCAAAGACCCAGGGGTGTAGCCAAGGTGGACAAGAGATGCAAGACCCCTAGGTCTGTGTGCTATATGGACTGCCCACAATATGCCCAAAGGACATGGGCCCTGTCAGAACAGGCATCGAGAAAGAACACGAAAACTTGGGTTTTCTTCTTAAGGACAGAGGGAAGGTCAAGGTGGGAGGAAATCTCTGCACGTTAGTAGGGACAAAGGTGGCTCTGTAGAAGCACAGGGACCAGTCCAGGCAGAACAGCCAATGCAGACACCTTCCATGTTTGTCAAAGGACAGAGGTCAGCTTTGACCTGGCCAGCCTCAGCCTTGGGATGAGTCCAGCCTTAGTCCAGCAGAAACCCCGTCAAGGGCCCAGCCAGGGAGGTTTCACTTCTGGGAGGTTCCTGCCAGGATGAGTTCCAGGGACCTAACCTCTGTATCCCATCTTCTATCTCCCCTGCCACCCCCTGTGGCCACCACCCAGACCTACACCACCATAGTCCAACTGTCACTTGCACCAGACCCTAGAGGGCTTCCAGAGGTCCCTTTGTGAGTACCACCCACATCTCCCTCACAAGGGATCCTATCCGTCTCTTTCCCTTGTTCCAAAGACCAGAGGTTTCAGCTTTGCACTTTCCCTGGGATCCCCATCTAGAGAGCTGTCTAGGTTAGCAGCATGCTTGGTTAACAGTCCCATATGTCGGCAGGCGTCATTACCAAACCATGCTGACACCTCTGTCTCATGGTGCCCTGTGGCACTGAGTCCTAAGGCTATTGTGATGTTTGGGCACTGCTGGGTTTGCTCATCATTTTCCCCCAGAACACAGCACAGAATGAAGGACCCTTTTAATGTAGTACAGAAACTCAAGAGAGTGCTTAATATAAAAATTCTTATGCAAGAGAATGACTGTCATTATGGAAATACTAAGGCACTTGGACACCTGCATGACTTACCCTCCCAGCAGCTCCGCCTGGGAATTTCTGAAGGGGAGACAGGCAGCAGCAGGGAGGAGATTCCCCCAATGGGGACGTAAGTAGCTGGCTAGGGTCCCAGCACCCTCGTGTGGAGCAGGGAGGCCAAAGGGCAGGAGACGTGGGACCAGCTCCTCCACCAGCTCCTCACATGTCCAAAGGCACAGTCATGTTCCTGGTGCCCACAAGGGACACAATGGGACTGGGTATGTGTGTGGAATGATCAAGTAGCCACCATCCAGCCCTGGTTTCTTGTGGGAACACAGACTGGCACCAACAGTCTCCCACTTTCTAACAGGAGCCCCAGCTGTATTCGGAGGGGCCACCTCCTGACTTTTATATAAACTAACTCCATTTCTGAAAGATCTGTGGACCAGAGAAGAAGTCCCCATGTGAAATGTAGCCCAATATGAAGCGGAGGCTAGGCCTGCCCTCCTCATCTGGGAGATGGTACTGTGTCTTTGGACCACCGTGAGGAGGGGACTCAACTGTTTGTTACCCCACTGTCTTGTTTGAAAGGCAGAGGGAAGACTGATGGCCTTTGTGCCGCAAAAAAGACATTCCTTGAAGGCTCCCACTGGGAGAAAGTGACACCCTGTTCCTCCCATCCCACTCACATGCCCCTGGCTAAAAAGTCTTGAGTGACCCACATTTTTGGCACCCATAGAGCCCCTTATGGCTACTGCCCTGGAGCTTTGGAGAAGCGTACAGGGTGTGTCCACCTGCCATCAATGATGGTCACCCCAGATGTCACTGTAGAGGCTGGACTGTGGGCATTAGCTCAGACATGAGAGTCCAGGATGGTCTGACTGGTTGCTGACACAATTGGGTCTTCCTGTCCCCATCTGTGACCTGGAGGCTCCAGCTCAGGGATTGTGGTCAGCGGATCCACCCCTCAGTCAGATACACACCAGGCCTGCTTCTGCCCTGGCTTCCCCCAGGCTGGAGCTCTGGCTTTTGAGGACAGCAGTCACCTGTGGTACTGGGTTCCACAGTGCTGCCTGGGGACCAGGGGTCATCGAGAGGCTTCTGCAGGTTCAGGGCTGCTTTCAGCCACTATCTCTGTTCAGTATGGAAAAGATAGGTGCCAGGGAGACTCTGAGTCCTCAATAACATGGGTTTTCACTCCTGGTCTTCCAACTGATGGTTGGAAAAGGAGCTGAGCAAGGCTGAGCTGCTTCTGCCCCCTCTGTGACCCAGACCACTACCCTTCCAGGCCCTTTGTCCTTTGGAAGATCTGAGGCTGCTCTGGAGTCACACGCATCTGTTTACTTGGGCATTTTTAGTCCCTCCCCTGGCCAAGCCAGGTCCTGGACTGTGAACTGCAGTTGGGGTGGGCATGAGAGGACAATGCCTTTCCGTGCTGGCGTGCTGCCTTTCCAGGAGACCCACTCCGTTTAGTCAGACAGGGCAGCTGTGTCCAGCTCCGGCACCCACAGCTGCTCCTAGTGGGGCTGCCCCAGCCCAAGGCCTTTGTTCCTCTAAGCCCACAGCCAATTATCCCAGATTCCAGCTCAGACTCCTTTTTCCCCTTGGCAGATCAATTAGCACTGGAGACTTCTGTCCTGTGGAGACATTTTCCTTTGTTCAGCCACGTTCTTTCAGCCAGGTTCCCCCCGCTGCAGGCTTTGTCCTGACTTGGATGGAGGATGGTGGTGTCCGTGCTTGGGCCAGGGGCTGCTAGTTCCTCACATGCTGGTGGCTTCTTCCTTCTTTTTTTTTTTTTTTTAATGTAATTCCAAGTAGAGTAGTTAATTGTGTCATTTATTCTTTGCATCCATAATTGTGCATGATAGCGATTTAATTATCACCGGCCTGGAGTGGAAGGCGCTGCATGCCTGACTTCAAGCTGAGCAGAGGTGGATCATATGCTGAGCCTCTTTAAAGGCGGCAACAGCCGGTTTCCAGGCAGCCAGGAGTCTGGCTATAAATAAACCACTGTTGGCCACAATCAGCTGTGCTGTGGCCACACAGAGCCTCATGGATGGGAGCTAGTGGCTCTGAACAGGGGAGATTTAATGGAACCATTCTGAGGGCTGAGTCTCACCAGCAGCCTTCCCGGTCACATCACCAGGCTCACGTTTAACAGCAGGGTGAACAACTTCAAGAGTAAACACTGCCCCAAGCCAGACCAACAAAGGGCTTCGACTGCAGATGAGCCTCCCCTTCTGGAGGTCTGTTTCCCTGGCTGTAGAATGAAGCTGGGAGGCAGGGCTAGCCACATGAGGGACCAGCCAGGCTTGCCATGTCCAGCTGAGTGTCCACCTGAAGGCGCTGACCAGCTCTTCCTACATGGAAGGATGCCTGGGGCAGCTGACACTGAGTTAGACTGCCTGGGGCAGGAGGAGTAGAGCTGTAAAAGGGCACCACCTCCAGGAGGGCATGTGTTCCCTGGGACACTTCCTGCAGAGCAGGACACCTGGGCTTGGGTATCTCAAGCAACTGCTGTAAACTGTTCTGCCCAAGGTGAGGCCCTCCCACCTCCTTGGGGAGCAGGACCTTCCCTGCAGGGTCTCTGGACCTACCACAGAAGGGAAGAGGAAGACCCTGGGAAGGCACAGGTGCCTGCCCAGCCCTGGGTCCCTGGGCAAGGGGGCTGAGCCTGCCTGAAATGCCACAGCTCCCAAGCTCCATCCACCCTTATTCCATACTTGCTTATTCTCACCGGAACCTCTCGGCACCAGAGCAGGTGTCATGGGGCCACCTCTGTAAGCCTGTGAAACAACAGTATCTGGGGAGCGAAATGGGGAAGCACTCAGGTGACACACTCTGTGTGGCACACATCGCCCACCTGGAGGGGAAAGAACCCTAACACCTGCTTCTCACAGAATACATGCACTCACTTTTCTCAAAGTTAGCATCTACAACCACCTGGGCAGTCAGGGTTTTGCCCCTACTCCAGGTGAGGACCAAAGGTAGCAGGGTTAAATCCTTTTGCCTAAGTTCACTCCAGCTAGTGACTAGGAGAGCCAGGATCACACCCTATTCTGGGCCAGTATCTCACATTCTGCCTCTGCCACAGGCCTATCAATCCACTTTCTGCACCTACCGAGCTCCTGCAGAATGATGGTCCCTTCCCATCCTGCAGATAGACCCATCCAGGCACACCTGAGTGGAACCAGCTTTGCCATCATAGTTTAGGGGACAATTGTGTGCCATGCAGCACTGCATGGGTGCCAGGATGCACTGCTACACACGGGCCTGGAGATGGGGTCTCATGGTGATGGGAGTTGTCCACTGCACTGTGACCAAGGCCAGGCCTGTGGAGAGGGAAGGAGGATTCCTAAAGTGGAAGCCCAGCCTTTTCCTACTCCCTGAGCTCTTGGGCTCAGAGACCTTCACCTCTGCACAGAGCAGTGCCAGCCCTGGTATCTGTGCAGCCTTCTACCACACCTGCCTGCTGGCCTGTGCACACCTCCACAACTGCCACATATCCTCGTGGCCACATATGCCTCTCCTTCCTCCTGGCTCCCAGGCCTCCAAAGGCAGCAGTGCTTGTGGAGGCTGGAGTAACCTCACCTCCCCACCACCCAGAAGGGGGTCCCCAGCGTCTGTGCTAAAGGGATAATCAAGCTGGTCAGCACTCTTAACAAATATACCTATTCTCCAGAGCAAGAGGGACATCTCGACGTGGCCAAAGCCCTGTTCCCAACTTGGCCTGAAATCCCTGGACTTCCAAGGGAGAGGCCCAGAGCAGGGAGGTGTTCCTTCCTCCTGGGCAAGATGGGGAGAGGGGAGACCACTAACTGCTCCGGCCACTTCTTTACCAGATGACCTGACTGTATATTAGAAGTTTTGCATCATGACTTCAGAGCTGGATGAGAGCCCAGCAAACAGCTCAGTAGGGGAGCCACACAAAGCCTCTCAAGAGGCAGCTGGTGGGCAGAGGTAACTCCCTGCCTGTGCTGCATCTGGACAGAAACCCGTGACTCTGTAACCAGAGGTGCATCTTGCCGCAGAACTGCAGACATGAACACAGAAACTGCAACCACGACAACACAGGGAGGCCTCCCCTCTATTCCAAGGTGCATGCGCCAGAGCATCTTTGGGAAGCACAGGGACCACAGCCCATGGAGAAGCAGCAGTGGTTAACAGGACATTCACGACTGTCCACAATAGAATGGCAATGGCACCAAACCTGGCACTTAGATGCTGCCTGAAACACCTTCTTGAAATCAGAGACAGATGCCTTTTCAGTGCACAAACTACTTGAAGCTGCTGTCTTCAAACTGCTCCATGCTGGACCACTGGCAGTGTCCCAGAAGAGGCAGCCCTGGCCACTCCCTGTCACCAGGCTGGAGCTCCCAGAGAAGCCAGATTACAAAGCAGAGAGCCCTTAAAAGACTCTCCACAAGGACTACAGCCACCAGGAGTGTCCCTCCACTCACCTGGGGGGATGGAGTCCTGGAGGCCTGGCCAATGCCCTTCTCGGAGGCTACCGTGGTATCTTACTGGCCCACTCACCTTACAGCAGCCAGCAGCGCTTCCAATGCCAAGAGCACCCAGGCCATCATCTACCCCCACCCCAGCCACAACGGCTGCTTCCTCCAGCTGTGAACAAAGCTGCCCAGTCTCCTGGTAGAAGCCAGGCTGCAGTCCACAAGTTTCAGGCAGCACAGCCTGCTGCGGGCACCAGGGCACTTACCCACGCTGGTGATCTTCTGTGCACCCAGGTCCTGCAGCAGCGCATCGATCGCTGGGTTACGCCTGGAGTACAGCTCATATCGGTTAATGCCAATGTGGAACTTGAGCCAGTTGGGGTAGGAGTCCACTGCGGCTTCCCCAGTGGGCAGGAATTCTCCACCTTCAGCACCTTCATGAGGCCTACAGAAACAAGGACGGTCCAAAGTGAATCAACAGAAAGACCCCAAGAGTTTAAACCAGGGCCCGTGACCTCGGGTTAAAATGCAGACTTGAAGAAGCGCCTCTGATCAGAGACCCTGCAACTCTGCATTTTCTTTGGGGCTGTGGTTCGCCCAAGTAATAACACACCTGAGGCCTGTAATTCTCATTTAACCTGGAGATGCCACAGACAGCTATAACTACAGCAAGACTAAACCCAGGGTGTCAGCGCAATCCTTGCCGTGTCTGTTCTGGGGTCACCAGAACTGCCTGATACAATGATGTCAGCTGGGGTGCGGGGCTGCTGGCCCTTCCTAGGAGCAGACAGGAGGCCCTCTCTTTGACCAGATGCCTGGCAGTCACGCCCAGTAGCCAAGAACCTTCTCAGTCTCTGCTTTTGTTCCAACGAACAGGCAGGAATGATGCAAGGGGCTAAATTTGATTTTAACACGAACAGACTTAGGTGGGGAGGCGGGGAAGGAGAGACAGCTGCTCACTGCTGCCCAGGCTCAGGTGGAGGACATACTGTCCATGTGGCCTGTCCTCCCTTTCCTGGTCAAGGGCTAGTCTGGAGGAAAGACAGATCCTCAGTCTGCATGCTAGGCTGGGCAGAAAGTGGAACCTTCTCATGTCCAAGTCACCCACAGGTGAGGCTCTTTTGAACTCAATTCAGTCCCACACAGACACAAAAATGGGCTAGAGGCCTCCCAGGAGCCAGCCCTGACCACTTGCTCTGGGCTGTTCCTCTGCCATACAGAGCCACAGCCTGGACCACTGTTTTGACACAAATTTCTGAGCATTTTCTCAAATCTGGCCAGCAAAGCTCAGAGTCACCTACATACAGCCTTCCGGTGCAGGCATAAAGCACAAGGCCTGGTCCAGTTTCAGGGGAAGAGGATTTTCACTGAGTGTTTTGGAAGCCCGGCCTTTCCTCCGTTGCTTGGGTAACCTTTGCAGGTAGTTACAGTATTTGTTCTAACCTTGCTGGAAGTTAATATTTCACTGCTCTGGGCTGAAGCATCTGCTTATTTGGATCTTTGCAGGAGAAAGGGTCTTGGGGGAAGGGCAAAGCAGGGCAGCTCCAATACACTCCCCTTTGGGGTGGGCAGCTCTGTGCCTGTTACAGCACTGTGCCCAGGGCAGCAGCCTGCTGTCCACACCTCCACCCAGAAGCCTCTGCTCTGGCTCGCTGCTGCCAGCACACTTCTCTGCTAAATCTTATCCTCAGGGACTGCTTTAAAAGGACTTGTTAGACATATCCAGGGCTTCTCAAGGTGCCTACCAGGAAAGAGTCACCAAGTACCTGAGCCCAGCACATTGCCAGTCAAGGTGGCACTCCTCACTAATGCACAGGATCCCCAGCACATTCATTCTTGGCCTCACTCTTTCCCAATCCGTGGCCAGCACCAATCCTTGCAGAGGAGCACGGGACTCCCTGGTTCACTGTCCAGTCATCTTGCACCCCAGGATACAGGGTACCTCCCAAGCCACTGCACCCTTCCCTGGGAGGAAGCATCTGGAAACAAAGGCAGCCCCGCCCACAGGGGCTCTTGGGCCTCCTCTACCAGGCCCTGGACCTGGTCACACAGTGTCCCCGTGCAAGAGTCCTTTGTGAGGAGCACTTTTATTCTGGGAGGGTCCCAGCTCTCCCAGGGGTCCGGACCTGCCAGTCCATCCTCACTCACCAGTCAGGGTTCTCCGCTGCCTTGGGGTTGAACCTGATGTCGCTGTTGACATTAAACAGAACATCGTCCTCTGTCAGCGGCGGGATGGTCCCGCTATACAGCGGGTGCGCGAACAGCTTGGCCAGGAGCGCGCTGTCCCCACTCGGGCCCGGGGGCGGTGCCGGTCGCCGGTGCCCAGGGTCGCGCAGCAGCGGACGGTGCGCGGGGTCGCGGGGTCGCGGAGCGCCAGGCTGCCGGCCCCGCGGGGCGTGCTCGGCCGCCTCAGCCGCAGGCGGCAGCTTCTCCAGCGAGTGGGACGTGAGGTTGGAGGCGGGGTCGGAGCTGAAGTCCTGGAGGATGCGCAGCGTGTGCTTGTTGGGCCAGCCCGCATCGCCCGCGGCTGAGGCGGCGGCCGGGGGCTCCCCGGGGCGGCCCCGCGGCTGGGCCCAACCGGGCGCCTTCGCCTCCGCGGGCTGCGCACAGGAGCACCCAGGATCCCCGGGGAGCCGCGCCGCGCGCCGTTCCAGCCGGGGCAGCAGGTCCAGCGCGATGTGCAGCGCGCAGGCCAGCAAGAACACCATGAGGATGAGCACGCGGAACCGGCGCACCAGGATCATCTTCATGGCCGGCGCGCGAGGGGGCTGGGGACCCGGTGCTCTCCGCCAGCGCGCTGCTCTCCCGCGCCTCGGTCACGGCTCTGCACGAACGCGGCACTGCCTCGCGGGTCAAGGTACATCCGGTGAGAGTAGCTACCAGCTCCGGGGCTGTTCCCTGGCGCGGACAACGTGGAGGGCGCTCGTCGCCACGGCGCCGGCTCTCCGGGCCATCTCGGGCCGCTCCTGCTTGGTCTCTCGGGAACCACTGGCGGCCCTTATCCGCGGGCCTGGGGGATCATTGGGGGCGAGGCGTAGCTGGGCGAGGCGCGGGTCTTCGGGGTCTCAGCCACTTCACTGGGCGCTAGGGAACCCCACGCAGCTGTTCATCC
The DNA here is from genome assembly GCA_004027455.1 of Hydrochoerus hydrochaeris. NCBI lineage: Eukaryota > Metazoa > Chordata > Mammalia > Rodentia > Hydrochaeridae > Hydrochoerus > Hydrochoerus hydrochaeris. Next base: position 127,981 of record PVLA01000523.1, on the reverse strand, counting down.
CGGCTGGGGCGAGGCGCGTTCGGTCCACATGCGATCCTTCCGGGCTCCTTGGTGCGGGGCTGGCCCCAGGTTGGCTGCAGAGAGCTTGGGCCGGAGGGGCTGGGCAGGTGCAGCGACGTCCCCTAGCGCGGTGCCCGCTCGGCCGAGCTCTCTCGCTCCGCGCCCGGCCCGCAGATATCCCCGCGCCGCGGAGCCGCCCCCCGCGTCAGTGCCTGCAGATTGGCGGAGCCGCGGCCCCGAGGATCAGCGCGGCCCAACACTCGCTCCTTTCCGCCTTCTCCGCCCCCAGCCGCGCCCCGCGCCGCTGAACTGAGCGCGCCTCCTCCCCTGTCCGCGGAGGCCGCGAGGCCCGCGGAGGAGCGCGGCAGAGGCCCAGCCTGGCCGCCGCCCCGGACCTCCGCCCGCGCCCGCCAGTTGCGGCCTGGGGCTCCTCCCCAGCGAGCCGGCCGGCCCGGCGTGGCCAAGTCCCTCCCTGGACCGCCGGGCGTCTGCGCCGCCGAATGCGCACGGGGCCGCGAAGCGGGGAGGGGGACTGCTGGGGGCACGCGCGCGCGAAGAGGACCGGAGGAAAGCGCTGTGAGCCCAAATCCGGAGGCCACGCCGGAACAGCGGCCCACCCCACCCAGGGACCACGCCTGCGCCTTCAACCCTAAGGCGCCGCGCCCAAACTGCTCTCGGGGGCATCGAGGTGCGGGGGAGGGGGCGGCACCTCCTAGGCGGTGGGCGGGGCAGGACGCGTCTTGCCCTCCCTAGCACACGATCCCAGACAAGCTCACCCAGGGGGCCAGTGCTTCTGCAACGTGGCCTTTGGATTTCCAGTCCCCCAGAGAGTGGGAACCCATGTGAATTTCTGATTAAAATCGTAGTCAGGGGGGTAAGTGGGGAGGATCGTGGAGAGATCCGCGGCCCATGCTCTGGGGGCTTCACAAGCCAGGCAAGGAGGAAACCAGCCCAGCAATTTCTCCAATAGGACCAGGTAGGGGGCTGAATGCAGAGTCTTGGACTCCCATGCTGAGGCTCTCACTACTCTCTCGTGGACCTCGCTTGGGACACATAAATTCATCACTGAGTCTGGTGCCTGGTCCAGGGCCTGACATTCAGGCATCACCCACTATTGCTTTTTGAGAAGAGAGGTCCTGCCTATCCCCTTAGAATTAAGCCCTGGAGCTGGAGCTCCGGGCTGAGCTGAGTTGGAGGCTGTGTTGGGATGGGGATGTGGCCAGAGTGTGAGGAGGGTTAGGTTTGCGATGTGTCTCTGGAAGGATACACCTTCCCCCAGGAAATAGTCATAACTTCTTCCTACCTCAGCAAGTGGTGTACAGACAGGGTGTCCTCCTTAGCTTTGGGCTTTCTGGACTGCAGCCACCATTCTTCCTGTGGTCTGTATCCTGGACAGCAGAGCTGTGGCCAACAGCCTCAAGATAGATTTGGCTAGCTGACCTGGGAAACTGGGGTATATATTTGGGGTCTCCAGGAGCCCCTTGGAGTCTCCTGGGGTTGTGGTCACTCCTGTCCACCACTGGATGGCTCCCTTGCTGGGTTCCTGATTCTTTTGCTCCCATCCTGGAAAAGCCTTTCTGCTAAACAGGTCACCTGAGATGCCCCTTCCCTTGGCCCTACTCTGTCTGCTGTCCTGACAATACTGTCACTAATGACACTTTCTTCTGTGTCATTTGTTTCCTCCCAATGTATGAGTCTCAGAGATTAGCTTAGCACCAGGCTCAGAGCAGGGGCCCAGGGAAGAGACCACAGTTGACCAGGTGTGGGTCAGCCCCAGCAGGATAAGGTGACATGCAGAAATGGTCCTCCAAAACAAAGGACACCCCTCAGAGGAGAGGGTGACATGCTTGCAGCCTGCTTCTTTCTTTATTTGATCTGAGGAGTAATTTGATTTGATTTAATCCATAATTTCTAGAAATTACAAAGAATAAACACACAGAGATGGATACCCAGACACAAGAACACAGACACATACACTCAGAGATGTACACAGACATACAGACATACACAGATATACACACGGATGCACATGCTCAGACCTACACAGACACATAAACAGATATACACACACCTACACATACTCAGAGACACACACAGGCACACAGACATTCAAGCATACATATGCAGAAACACAGATGCATACACAGAGTCACATAAGCAAACACACAGAGACACACACAAACATCCAAACATACGTATACAAACACACAGACACATGCATAGACATACACACAGACATATAGGGACACAGCACACAGAAATGCATACACACGCACACACGTACACACACACATATGGGACTCACTGACCTTCACTAGATCTCTCTGGCTTCTTGTTCTGTGGGCACAGGCCCTGACAGGCCTGGGTAGGCTGTTCAGAGGTGGGCGCCTGTTGATGATGTAACTCATGGGAGACAAAGGGACAGTTCTGGGGAATTTTTGTGCATGTACTAGTGCTCTAATAAACCACTGTGAACATATCAGATGGTGACATATCTGTAGAAAAGGTGACGTATGGGTTGTGAGGTGCTTACTGCCTTATCTGGGATTGCCAGGGAGACCCAGTAGGGACATCCGAGTAGAAATGTATATACAAGGAATAACCCACTTGGAGGTCTGTGGCTGGTATATCAGGAGGAAGCAGGGAGTGTGCAAAGACCCTGAGGAGCACATGGGCATGCAGGGGTACACATGGACATGCAGGGGTGCACATGGGCACTCAAGAAGACAGAAGCAGGCCAGCGAGGCTAGAGTTGAGGGAGGTGTGTGGGGCAATGTGTAAGGCCTGCAGGTGACCCCAGATGATGGGCTGTCTGGAGACAGGCAGGCCAATGTGGTGTAGGGATTGGGGGGATGATGGACCTCAATGAGGCTTCTGAGTTAGGGTTGGAGCTACCTCCTGGCCAGCAGAGGAAGCTCAGAACAGTGAGATGACAGAGGCCTTCACCTGGGCAGGTGCCAGGAATGGTCTGGGACCAATTGCTCCGTTGAAAGGAATTGCCCGGGCCAGAAACCTTCACGGAAGACCTCTAGGCCACCAGAGAACTTCCTAGGGATCAGAGCCAGTGTTCCCTGAGTCAGGAGGACAAGGAAGCCCTGAAGGGATCCCCAGGAGGTTGAGAAGCAGGGCCAGTGCCCTGGAATGAGGAAGGAGGAGTTGGGTAAAGCCAGGAGAAGTCACTGGTGATCTCCCTGCCACCATGGTATAGTTGTGGAGTGGGGAATGACAGCAGTAGGCTTTGAGAAGTGGGGACCTTGAAAGGCAGGGAGGAGAGCCTTGTAAGGGGCCTTGTCTCCTAGGCAGACAAAGAAGAGAAAAGCAGGTGCATTTAATAACATGTGGGCCTCTGACACTGGATACCTGAGCAGGTGTCCTCATAGATGTGTGGACTCTTTCAGGTAAATACCATTGAGGAGCAAAGAGAGCAGGTGTGGGAAGGTGTACCAAGCAAGAGCCCTGTGGCTGCCTTCCCTTCCCTCCGGATAGATTTCCTCTCTTCCAGGTACAGTGGGAGATTCCTTGATGAACATGAATCTCCCTTACAAAAGGGAATTCATTCTTGTTTTCAAGAGCTTTTAGGGTTGCTCTTATTTCTCAAAATAATGTGTATGCCAGACGCACATTTGGGGGCATGTTCTGTCTCCTAAAGACACATTTAGGGGCACAGTCTCATGTTCTACATGTGAAACAGCACAGAAAAAAGATGGGATGATGGCAGGATGAACCCCCAGTTCGTGGACAATGAGGAATCCTAAATACTAATGTTGGTCCCAGGGGCCACAGGACTGCTGTCTCTACTGTGCATCCCAGTGTCAGTTCATGGCAAGGAGATCTGCGGGAGAGAGACGGGCTTGGTGGACCCAGAAGCTTCCAGGAGGGTGTCCAGTCTGCAGTGGGGCTCAGGGTTGGCAAGGACCCCACAGGGAGGTGTTATGACTGGGCCAGAGGGCATCTTGGGTTTTCCTAGTGAATGGGGAGGCAGGAGGGACTTTCCAGGCAGGGAGTGGTGGGGCATGGTGCAGAGCAGGGCTCTGGAGGAACCTGTCACTGTTAGGCTGCTGGGGCCTATGGTGGCAAGGAAGCAGTCTGCTTGGTTTTACCACCAGCCAGTTTCTGAATTCAGAACTCCTCAGGGTAGGGGAGAGATGGTAAAATACCTTAAGCCCCCTAGCAGTGCCAGGGCCCAGTTAGCCTGGCTGAGCAGCCAGCACCAATCTTAAAACAAAGGCTGCTTAGTGGTGGACAGAGGAGGCAAAGGGAGGGGCAGAACAATTTGTGCGAGAGAAAGAGGCCCACTTGTGCATTGTTGCATCCCAGATGTCTGGACAAAGCTGAAGAAATTCTTGCAATGAAGATATATGCAATGGGTATCCAAGCGGACCAGGGTGGGAGCAAGACTTTGGGCTGTAATGTTTGATGGTTGAGGCTGGAGAGAGCTGGAGAAGAGACCTTCCTTGAGCTGCAGGTCAAGGATTGAGCATCCATAGCAGACACAGCCCCTCACCCCAGATAGCCCTGGGTCCTGCTAAGGTCCTATCAGCTGCAGGGTGACAGGCTTTCCTGCCCAGATGGTTGCACAACACTGAAAAAGAGTCCAAGACCCCTTCCTGGGGGTGGGGTTTCAGAAGCAGAACAGCCTGAGAGCTGGTATACCCCTGTGTCCCCCAGCCTGGCCTGGCCTACAGTGGACAACCAAGGGTCATGGTGGTAGAGAGGGAGGCCCCTGCTCAGGCAACCATCCACATCCTGGACCCTGGGTGTTTTCCTAAGGATCACCCATCTACAAGGCCCCAGGAATTACTGGAGCTTCTGACTATAGACAGCTCTGGCCACAGACTATTTTGAGAGTGTGAGGTGGGCAATGGACTGGGCTGGGCAGCTGGTTAATGCTTCACAAAGTGGGGGAAGGAGGAAGAGCCACCTCTGCTGAGCATCCAAATATTGTCTGTCACACATACATTATGAATGTGTGATTTTACTCCTTGTCTGGAATACAGTGCTGGTGGGGAAATGGGTTGGTTATCAGAATTCACATAGGAATCCAGGCATGGATCAAGAATGTACACCCAAGACCTCATGGGCTCATAAGCAGGGATTTTACAATGCAATTGAATTGTGGAGACTTATAACTGACTTGCTGTTAGGAGGTAAGAGCTGGACAGAAGAGGCAAGTCATGTGGGGCATGACCTAGAAGGATATATCTCCTTTCTTAGCTCCCTTCTCTCTTTGCTTCCTGGATGCTATGATGGGGGTAAACTTTTCCTCCACTGTTCCCCTCTGCCATGCTATTTTCTGCTCTAGAGCTAACCATCTATAGACTATAACCATGAGCCAAAATAAACGTCTCCTTTAAGTTGAGATTGTTGAGTATTTTGTCCCAGTGATGAGAAAGTGACTAAGACAGGATTTTGGTACCAGAGGAGTGAGGGTGTTCCTGGGACTATTCCTAACCATGTGATTTAGAAGCTTTTGGAAGTGGCTTATGGAAGAAGTTTGGAAAGATTTAGAGAAGCCCTAGAATACTGTTAACTAAGCTTGATGTGAGATTCTGGTCAGAACTCAGACTATCAGAATGCTGGTAGAGATGTAGGTAGTAAAAGTGAGGCTAAGGAGGTTTCAGTTGGGAACAAGGACTCCATTTGCAGCTGGATTTCAAGACCAATTCCAGATTGTGCATGTTACTCTCTGGTAGAAAATTTGTTTACATTTTGCTCATGTCCTAAGACTTTGCAGGAGTCTGAGATTAAATATGGTGGACTAATTAATGTAGCAGAGGAAATTTCAAGACAGCCCAGCATTCAGGCTGTAGCATGTGTACTGTTTGCTACTTTTAGTGATATCTGTGTGAGAAGGAGGAACAAAAAGTCAAGGTGAATAATTTGAAAAATTTTGCTGGTAACCAGAAAGGAAATGCCTATAAAGTTGGGGCCTGTAAAATTGGGGCCTATAAAATTTTGCCCCAGGATAGGTTGGTTGTAAAAAGACTAGCGTTAAAAAGAATCTAAGTATTTCTATCAGATAACTAGAAAAGATGCCTTGAGGGCATGTAAGGAATCAGCAAGATTCTGCCCTTCCTAGGCTCATGAGTCTGAAAGCTAAGAAGAAATCCCCAGGGCATGCTGCTTGTAAACTGGTTCCCCAGGATTTGTTTCACAGTGCTCAGCCATCCAGGCAAGCAGAGGCCTCTACAACCATGATCCAAGGGGACCTACTACTCAAGCTGGTGGCAGACCTTGGGATCATCCATGTGGTGCTGGTTTTCCAGGCATGCAGAAGGCAATGGCTGTGGAGTGAGGGAGGCTTCCACTTGAATTTCAGAAGAAGGTGTGGGAGGACAAGCAGTGTCCTCCTGAGAGGGTAGTGCATGAAGCTCTGATAGTGAACCCAAAAATGCAGTTGGAGAAGCCAGAAATGTGGAACATGTGCTGAAGAAAGCTGAAGGCAGCAAGCCAACCCAACTCCCAGGGAAAAGCCATAAGAATTGCAACATATTGTACATAGGATGGGGCTGCCCAAGTTGTTTTGGAGCTCACATCAGGCTACAATTTGCTCTAGTTGCTGTACATGGAGTTATAGGACTTAATATTTGGTCTTCTGTGTTTTAGTCTTGCTTTGGTTCCATTCCTTTCTGTTTATATTGCCATTTTCAAATGGAGACTGTTCACCCTGGGCCATTGTGTATCAGCAGTGTTTAACTTTCTTTTTGATTTTTACAAAGACTTACAGCTAAGAGTTTGCCTTGCATCTCAGAAGAGATTTTGGACTTGGACTTCTCAGCAATAGTGTTAATGCATGGGCAAATCTTGGAGATGGACTAAATGTATTTTGCATAAGGAGATGCATGTGAGTCTTTTGGGAGCTAGAGCAGCTTGTTATGGTTTAGAGCAAGAATGCCTCTCAGAGGTCTCATGCATTCACAGGTGGAGCTTGTGGAAGGTGATTGGCTCTTGAGGTTGCTATACTATCTGTGGAATCATCCACTGGGGAGTTCAGCAGCTGAATGTGCTTTGGAAGGTGGAGCCTGGTCAAAAGAGACAAGTCATGGGGGAAGATGTGTCTCCCTGGTCCTTCCTTCTCCCTCTGCTTCCTGGCTGCCATGACAAGAGCAACCTTCCTCTGCTATGTCTATCTGCCATGCTGTTCTGCTTTGGAGCCAGTCATCTATGGATTAAAAGCGTGAGCTAAAATAAACCTCTCCTTCTCAAAATTGCAGGTGTTGGGTATTTTTGTCCCAGGAATAAGAAAGTGACTAAGACAGTGTGTTTGTGGGCAAGAGAGCCAAGTAAGTGTCTGAGCTGCCTGAGGGACTCCTGGAAGTGGGGTGGCTGCAGCTAAGGACCAATAGACCATGGCTGGTCATTGGGGCCATCCACTCTCAACCATTTCCCAGGAGTTGGAAAACAGAACTTTGATGAGTTAAAGTGACAGATCAAGAAGCCAAAAACCATGCAAATTGTGTTTTGTATCCTTTGGTGATGTGATTTATTTTCTATTGGACATGGAATATTCATAAAAACTGACCTTCTTTGGACTATACATGTCAAGAAATTCCAAAAGGCAGCTAATGGATGGTTCACTGAACCTATGTGCAGGCACGTATATGCAGGTACATATACGCAGGTACCTATACGCAGGTACATATGCACATCCGACATATCCTAACAATCTGTACATAGGATATAGTATAAGAAAACAAAATCCAAATATTTCCATCTGGAAATTAAACCACAAATAGACAGTCGTACATAATTTTGGGCTTAAAAAAGGAAACCGAAAGAGAAATTGGGGGCTATTTTAAAATGAACACAAACAAGAACAGGACCTATCAGAATCTGTTGGCTGCCACCAAAGGGATGATTCAGGAAAACTGGAGAGGGGACTGTGCTTCCTAGAAATGATACTGACTAAAAGCAAATGCACTAGCTTTCAGTTTGAGAAAGTAGAAAGAGAGCAATGAGATAGGTCCAAGTAAAGATAGAACGAAAATAGTGCAGAGGCAAACAAACAATAGTAGAGGTGGTTAGTAAAGTGAAAACCACTCTCTGAAAAAAAGACTGATGTTGGACTGGGGATATAGCTCAGTGGTGCATGCTTGCCTGGCAAGCGTAAGGTCCTGAGTTTGATTCCTGGTACACACACACACACACACACACACACACACGAGACTAATGCTTTATGAATTTAACAAAAGACAAAAATCAGTGGCGTAGGAATGAGAAAAAAATGTGACTAGATATAAGAAAGAAAGACAAACCAGGCCCCCCCAGACTAGTGTATTTGAGGATTCAGAGAAAAATGGATATTTTTTTTTAAATTCAAATTACTGAGATTGATTCAACAAACACTAAGAAACAAGGCTGGATTACTCATAGCAGGAAAAAGTGAAAGAGGTGGAAATCTTCATTCTATACCAGCAGCCAGGCCAGACATTTCCACTTGACAATTTTATCCAACATTCAAGGAGCAGAAGTTTTGTATCTTACAGAAATTATTCCAAAGCAGAGGAGAAAGGCAGAGAGTGGACATCATTTCATGACTTCTGAGCATTGATGTTGGCCCTCAGATAGGACCAGTGCCCTCAGAAGCCAGGGAGACTTCATTGTCTCACAGATCGAAGAGAACATCATCTTATTATTCAGAGGGGGCTGAGAAACTGCAAAATTTAATGTGTACTCCTGTTGGGAAGTCTAAGCAAACCCCCAACGGCAGGGAGTCAGCTTTCTCTGAGTGGGGCATCCATGAGAGGAGCTTTGAGAGGCAGCCGTTGCATGTACCGTTGGCCTCCAGGAATGGTCCAGCTCCTTCCCTTCACACAAGTCACTCCTGACTGTGACCCTAGCTGCACCCACCCCTGTCCTGGCCATGCTGGCCAGACATCTGGTGATACCACAGCCCTTTTCCTCCTTTCCCTCTCCCTCCATGATGCCTCTGCTTGGCCTTGTCGTCTTTCCTACCTTCTTCTCTGGGCTGACAGGCACAGCTCCAGACCTTCCCTCCCCGAGTGGCGCCTGCTGACCTGGTCAGTGTGATTGTGTGCTGGCAACACCATTGGAGTCCCAAGGCTCCAGAACTCTGCATCCCTGCAAGAACCTCAAACCCTCGTGACCAGGACTAAATTCTCCCCAGAATTGTTCCTCGTGACGTCTCCCAGGCTATTTTTTACTTAGGCCCTAAATCATTACATCATCCTTATCACAACCCCTATAAACTTAAATTTTAAAATATGTCCCAGACCAGCTCTTTTCACAACCTCTTCTGCTAAGTGCAACCTCTGAACAAGCTCTCTGTTTCCTACTGGTCCCCACTACCTGTTCATGCAGCCTGCTGAGAAAAATCAGGTTGTTTCTCTGCTCAGAGCCCCTCAATTTCCCTCTTCCTCACAGGGAAGCCCACAGCCATGGCTGCCAAGACCATGCAACACCTACTGCCTGCCACAGTGGCCCACCTTCCCGGCTTCTCCCCTCTCTCTGTGTTGGGCAAACAGGTTCCTGCCACGGGGCTTTTTCACTGCTGTCTTCTCTGCCAAAAGCTGACTTCCCTCCAACAGCTGCTGGCCTGCCCCCTCTCATTCACTAGATTTTCATGTAAATGTCACATTCTGTCAAGAGGGTCTTTCTTCGTGTCCTCCCATCCACAGTGCCCTCTCTGTCCTTTGTCTGACCTTGTCTTCATCACAAATCCATAAATCATGATTTGTGGATTTATTTACAGACTCTGTATATAAATAACTGTATCTGTGTGCAGTTTTACATTCTCTTTATTACTTTGGACTCATGGACAGGGCTCCACGAGTCTCCAGCTCCCCCACTGTCTCCCACATGGGGAAGAGACCCACACCAGTCAACCTGGGAGACAGACCTGCCTGAGAGAGCAGTTTTGTTCTTCTTTGCGGGGGAAAGTGAGCTTGCAAACATCATTTTATATAGTAAAGTGATGTCCTACAATTCACAAATTAGTCACTCCTCTTAAAGGAAATACAAAACAAATTCAAAGAACTGCCGGGCAGTGGCAGGAAATGCATACACATGGGCTTTAGTGGAAGGAAGGTCCTAGGTGGGCTGCAGGTTCAGGGTGACCACATACTCGCTGACGAGAAACCAGACAGCCCTTCGTGAGCAGAAATGACATCTGCAGCACAAAACACAGTTGCAACTCACTATCAGAAGGCAGAACAGCACCTGTAACTCTGTGACTGAGCATCCTGAGACCCCAAATCATGGAAAGCCAATGCTGTGCATCAGCAGGAATACAGCTGGAGTCCTCAGGGCATTCCAGGAACATGTTAGCCTTCACGTGTGGGTACCACACCTGCTACCCACCAGCACCTCTGCTGCAGGATACCTGGAGATAAGTCTTGGCCTCGTGTAAACCTACCAGTCCCCAGGCACCAGCCATACAGAGGGGGACAGTAATGGCCTGTGCCTTCTATGGGGAAGAACCTGTTGGACAAGGCTGCTCCAGCCAGAGCTCCTTCCTGTCCTCTATGGGACTCTGCACGCTGCTTGGCCCTGTCCCTTTTCCTGAGGCTGCTCCCCCTGCCCAGTTGACCTGTGTCCTCTGGAGGATACAGTCAGCTCCTTCACCTCCCTGACCACCTTGGCCCCTTTTTGGTCAACCAGTAGGGGAATGGATGCAGGGATGTGCACCCCAATCACTCCCATACCCACCCTTGCAGTGCTCCCCCACAACTAGAGACACAGGAGCAAGGATGTGAGTCAGATGTAGCCCCATCTTAAGGTACACAGGCTCACGTGAGGAGTAACTTGGGACTTGTACCAGTAAGGTACATATATGACAACCAGACATGCTGACTTACACATTAAGAGTTACTGAACTGTTTTTAAATGGCTGAGGCCTCTGCTTTCCTTGAAGACCTTAGCCTGAGGTGGGAGAGGCTGGGCTGGGCTGTATGAGGAGCAGGGCCCTGGGGAGGGAAAGGGGATACCCTTGGCTGATGCCCTTTGGATGAGATTCAGGAGGGAACACTTGGCCCAGACATCCAAGGAGAAGGATGCAGGCCACTGGCTAGATGGCTGAGTGTGGGTTGCATTGGGTGTGACCTTAAATGCTCTGGTAGTGTCTCAGTGAATCTTTGTTACAAAGTAGGCCTTGTGGTCACTGTTACTATATTTATAGGGAAATGCGGCCACCTCCTGCAGTATTCTGGAGTCAGGTTGGGCTTTGAACATGATTCTGACCAGAACTGGCCAGAGTCTTCTTTCTGTGTCCCTGCAGCTGACTTTGCTGTGAGTCCCAAGGTGCCAGGATGTGCCTTGGACCTGGTGAAAGACATGGGAGAAGAGGAAAGTGTGTTGGGTTGTTGTTCTGGGACAGCCTGAATGTTGCCTGCTGGAGAGGCTCGCCTCGCAAAGCCCAGGACCACTGGGCTGGTGAGTTTGCCTGTCCCGCATATCTAGGAACACTTCCCCTGTTGTGCTGAATCCCCTCCACACTACGGAGATCCCATGAGGAGCCCCCTACAGTAAGGTCAGACAGGGGAGCTCTGTGGCCTCAATTTAATGGGAAGATGGGCAAAGCGGGGCCAGGCCCCAAGGGGAAGAGGAGAACAGAGCACCCCTTCACCTCTGCTCTGACAGGGGTCCTGTCCAGCCCTTCAGTGTCTGTTGATTGGCCTCACTGTGGTTCTCAGAGACCACTTGGAAGCAGATCTTCCCATGAACGTAGTCACTGCAGGGGAGTTGCCTCAGATCCAAAGTGAGACACATGGGAGAAGAGGAAAGTAATTTGTCGCTCTGGGACAGCCTGAATTGTCCCAAAGCCACAGCTCCACAGCCCAGAGGGACCTGGGAGAGAATGGAGCCATGGACATCAATGATGTTATTGCAGACTGTCTCCTTTCAATAGGTAGCATGTGACTGTGGTGACCTCTCGCCCTGGCTAACTCCTATGTGGAAAGCAAAATTGCGACTTGTAAAACTTTCATCTCCAAGTTGCCAGTGCCATCATTTTCTCTCTTCCCGAGCATGGGGAGTCATTTCAGGTGGAGGCATTTTGTAGAATGAACAGGTATTTGCCAAACTTTATTTTGTGTATGAATGCGATCTATGGGCTTGGTGATTGGAGACAAAAATGCAAATATTAGACAAATAAGATTGGGTATTTAGAAACAAATGCAAAATTCAAATGAGAGGATAAATGACAGGAAAACATATACAAACCCTCAGGTTTCTGGGTTGGTATCAAAAGCTGCAGCCTGGCTCAGCTGCATGGTTGGGGGCATGTGGGTCCCATCCGGCAGGCCCTTGCCTCTGGTGCCCCTATGCTGCCAAGTGAAGCCAGGATACAGCGGCTTCAGCCTGCACCTTTTCCCCTCTGTAAACCATGAACCTTGCGCTCTCTCCATGTGTGGGTTCAAGCCCAGGCACAGACTTCGGTTCCAAAGGCTTCTTCTGTAGGTCTATTCTTGGCATATGCCAAGCTCTGCATGACTTTGGAGGTCATGGCCAGAGGGGTCTCCTGACAGACCCCTTGCTAGTGAGAACACTTGTTCCCACTAAGAAAACCTCCTTTTGCCAACATTACCTGTGCAAATAAACACCTCTGTGACAACCACGAGTTCCTCCTTCCTGTACCTGGCAGACCCCAGGGATGGACAGAGCATTCCAGACACCTGCAGTGCTGGATGGTAAAGATCTCCACAGATGTGCACCATGATGTCACTTGTCATCAGAGGGGAGGTCCTAGAGCTGGTCAGCATGTCACAGATGCTTTAGTGCTGCTACCGGGAAGGAAGTAACAAGGAGGGACACCAGACATGGACATGGTAAGTGTTGGGTGTCAATTTATTGCACACAGATAAATCCTGCAAGCAGCTGCCTAGAATATTCTTTATGTTGGAAAGTGTGCATTGAAGTCATTATCCAGGATTTTATAGGCTATTTCTTGGCTGAGCCCCAGTAAGGCTTATGGCTTTGCAGGAAAGCAACATCACATTTTATGAATGACAGATGGCTTTTATCACACCTTTGATGGTCGTTCATGGTGAGGAGACCTCGATGCCTGCAGGCAGGGACCAAGAGTGGGTATGGGCAGAGCAGTTCTTTTGGCCTGAAAAGGGGACCTGTTCTGCTCCTAATTTTCCTGGGAGTCAAGTCCCAGTTGTGGGAACTCTGGCTCAGGTGGGCTGTGGTATCTCTGCTATGCCTGATGGATGTGGGACCTCTGTCCCTCTTGTCCTGTCCCCTTTCCTTGGCTCTGTGGTATCTGCATGGATTTCCTTGGCTAAACCTTGCTCTCCCCCGGGAGGCCCAGTGAGCATAAAGGCTGTGGCCTGAGCTCTCCTCTGGGCTCGCATTAATCATAGCTCAAATCTGCACCCAGCATAGCCTGACTGGCTTTGTAACAGACTCTGAAAAGGAGGATTGATTTGCAGCATTTGGCCCAGACAACCACATGTTTAAAGATTACTGAAAACCAGCAACTCCTCATCTCTGCTCTGCTGCAAATGGTCGAAGAAGAAAGATCAGGAGGATAACCAGGTCACCCGGGGGCAGTGAGGCTCCCTCTTGTAGCAATTTTGCCACTGAGCATTGTGATCAGCACAGACTCTCACTGAGAGGGGATCCTGAGTCTCTACCCTGAGTCTTCCCAGGCTGCTCATGGTGTGGGATTTCTCTCTGTCTCTCTAGGTGGGGTCTGCTAAAACCACTGACTGTTGTCTAAGGATTTAACTATTGCCCATGCTGGTGCCAGAGCCACTACTCCTACAACAACATGGGGGAGGTAAATTTTCTCATGAAGCTAGGAGTGAGGGGACCCTGGACAGGGCTCTGAAGTGCTGAGTTCTCTTTAGAGAGACACCCTTGTCCATCCTCAGTGGACCTGAAGGCCCTAACTTTTGCCTCCAGGATGGAGGTGTTGGGTAACTGCTTCCCCTCCTGGCTTATTCCTTCTCTTGGTCACCCTAGCACTGTCTCCTGTCTGTTGCACAGGGCTGGGGTTAAGGGTCTGTGGACACCTGTCTGTCAGACAGAGGGAAAGTAGGGACCTGCAGGTTTGAGGAGCACAGCTATGCAGCAGCTCCGCTGGGTCTTTGGAGAGCCCCGAGTCCCATGTGCTCAGACCTCTGTGTGGCTCAGACCCAGACCCAGTCATGCAGTCAGTTCCTGTAGGCCGCAGGATGAAACTGCTCCTGATGTCCGTGGTGTGGGCTGATGCTTGGGGAAGGGACAGATAGCCAGAGCCCAGTCCCCACAAAGCCCCAGAACTAGCAGGGAAGCCCACACCCAGCTCAGGTATGCGTTAGAGGATTGTGACCCACGGAGCCAGCATTGTTCAAGAAACAGGAAATGATGCCTGGCCCAGGGTCCATGAAACCAGACGTGCAGAATGGAGCCAGGAGCAGGTCGGAAGGAGGTTCTGCCATCAGCTCTTCAGGCTGTATGTTACCCCCATTCATGTGTTTCCCAACTGGGATGTGAGGCAGAAGGGGCTGCACTCACGGGAAAGCCTTACTCATGATGCAATGTCCGCTCATTAGGCAAGGGCTATATGCTGGCCTTCCTCCAGGTATTGGGACCATGGTGAGGGCCTGTGAATTCCTGCCAGTGGTGCCCCATCTGATGGAGGAGGGTGGCAGAGAAAGGTGCAGATAGCCACACAGCTGCTGCATCCACATGGGTTCTGCAAGGTCTCCAAGATGGCCGACGGGAAGGAAGGGCCATCTGGAAAGGACAGGGAGGCCCAGTACCGAGTGGACAGAACCCTTGTGGCAAAGTTGGAGTCCCAGGAGGAAGATGAGAGCCGGCCAAGGTCACCTTCAATGAGGGAGCAAGCTTGTGTCTCACATGGCTCCTGTGGGGGAGGGCAGTAAGCAGGACACTTCACCTGGGGTGGTGGGGCAGAAGGGGATGTGCTCACAGGAAAGTCTTCAGCAGGTTGCTGCAGGAAGGAGGCTGAAGAGCATACCTCATATCACCCCTCCCATCACCCCTTGTCCCCTGTACGGGGCAGCAATCCCTCTGATGGTGTCCGAGTATCTAGATGAGAGATCTGAAGCTCCGAAAGGGAAGCCAGCCCTGTTACACTTTCTCCATAAATGAAATCCCACCTCCTTGCCCAGAGCAGCCCAAGGCCTGCATCTCAGGACAGGAGACAGCCTCATTCCGGGCAGCACCAAAGCTGGGCTTTGCACAGGAGAGAAGTTTTCTTCCTGAAGCTGCTGCCAGAAGATGGCCTGGCTTCCCATCAACCTGTCACACTGTCAATGCCTCCGGGGTGACCAACTCCTACCCTTACCTGGCATACCCAGTCTTGTCCCTGAGGGGGCTCTCCTGAGCCTGTAAACTTCCCTCAATGATTTTTAGAGGCACATAACAGGAACAGGGTCCCCTGCCCAACCAGGCCTAGGTGACAGGAACAGGGTTCCTTCCAATCTAGGCCCAGAATGGCCACAGCCTGGCCCCTCTGCCAGTGGGACAATGTGGGGACAGGAGAGACACCTCACTGTTAGTTGTAGCTTCCTACCCAGTGGCCACCTCCAGCAGAGCAGACCTGATACTGTGATGTGGCCTCCCCAGGAGAGCCAAGGATAACAGTTCTCTTTGGTACCATGTGAAATTAGCACTTTGGGGGTTCACTAAGGGGCAGGCAAAGGCCATTCCTCAGTGTCCTGGACTAAGAGATCCTGGAGCCCAACCTAGAAGGCACAGCCGGGCATAGGTGCAGATAATAGACACCCTGAGCAGGACCAGGCAGGGATGGGTGGTGAGGGTGAGGGAGGGGATCTCAGGGAAGGGCTCTTCCCAT
The DNA here is from genome assembly GCA_004027455.1 of Hydrochoerus hydrochaeris. NCBI lineage: Eukaryota > Metazoa > Chordata > Mammalia > Rodentia > Hydrochaeridae > Hydrochoerus > Hydrochoerus hydrochaeris. Next base: position 112,212 of record PVLA01000523.1, on the reverse strand, counting down.
CCCCTCAGCCCCAGCCTTAGGCAACCAGGGCTTCCAGAAAGATCTTGAGGCCAGGGTGTCATCAGAAACGTACCATATCGATCCTCATAGCTCCACCTCCTCATGTAGAATGACAAGCAGGTCCAGCTCCACTGCCCTATCCAAAGGCATAAAGGTCCTCACCGCCATGCCACAGATGGGCCCCCATGCCCACAGGTGCAAAGATTGAAGGGTGTTTCCGGTCCATTACTACCGGGACTCTAAATAAGGCACAAGGAGAAGTAAAGAAGCTGGAGCAAGAAGACAGAGATGGCTCAGTGTTACAGTGATGCCAGTGCAGAGGGACACTTTCCAGAAGTTCCATACTTGTGTTCCCGGTGCCTCTGCCCAGCGCTTGATTGGCAGCCTTGCCCACAGTCCTCACTCTGCAGATGGACCTGGGGTCCTGGAGCCTGCACAGAGGTTGGGCCCACCCAGGCCACAGCAGAGATCCACGAGCCTCCTCCACCTGGACCAGGCACAGCAACAAAGTCCACTAGAGGCCAACAAAGGCCTGGGCCTGACTGGAGCTCTCATTCTTGGGGAATCATTCCCAGATCTAGCAGTGAGCAGAGGTTTCACTTTCCACAGCTCTGGAGCTGGACATTGATGTTGCCCCATGATGTGGAGATGCAGAAATTGAGGAACAGAGCTGCAGACCAGGGCCTGGAGCCAACCTGAGCTATCAACCAGAGGGGTACTGCTGGTGATCCAGGGGCAAAGCAAGAATCTAGGCTACAGCTGCAGTGCTTCTGGAGGCAGCTGGATCTCAAGGTAAACTGATTCCTGAAAGCACCAACTGTGAGAGGCAGGAATATTCCAGTGCTGGACTCATCCTCCTGTCCATCCTGGACACCTGGTTCCAGTGAGGCCCTGACTCTGCAGGCAGCAGTCTCTGCTGTCCATCGCCCTTAATCCTGCCCCATGTGGTCACAGGCCTGTTTCACTGCAGGCAGCATGTGTAAAAAGGTGCAGGAAACAACTCTTATCTCACTCCCAAAACACTACATGTTGATTGGTGTCTAGATGAGGCAGTGATCCTTCCTTGGACACCATGTCCTGCTCATCTGCTCTGCTAGAGTCCAGGAGAATGGGCTACAGGTGGGGATCCTCTGAGCTCCTCTCAGGTGGGCAAAGCCAGAGGGGTTCCCGGGGAATCTGGGTAGCTGGAGAAGCCATTGGCTGAGTCCTTGCACTTCCCGCTCTACCTCCTGACTACTCCACATCACCAGGATCAAGAAGAGCAACTGCCATGCATGGGCCCCCACAGACACTGACACTTCTTGGTTCTTATAGGGCCTGTGGCAGGCCAAGCAGCCTTTGGGGTTTCTTTTTAAAGGCACAGTTTTTGTTGTTGTTGTTGTTTTGGTTTTTTGGGTATTTTTGAGACCTTACCGTGTTTTCCAGGCTGGTCTCAAATTCCTGATCTCAAATAAACTTCCTGCCTCATCCTTCCCAAGTAATTGGACTACAGCTATGCAATACCACGCCAGGCTGAGGCATTTTTTGTTTTTACTTTTTTTAATTTTATAAGTGTAGATTTTAAAAATCAGGTTTCATTTTATACTGTTTTTTCAAGTCCACTGTGTTATGGTAGGATCCGTACATGCAATATGGTTCAGAATTTATAAATTCCTTCCTGGAATTCTGGGTCAGCCCAGATCAGACTGGGCCTGGCAGAGTGGTGGCCCCAAAAACTGCACCCCGGTCTGACCAGTCTTTCTCTTTAGCCCTCTTTTCTAGCTCTTCCACTAAGCCAGGATGATGTGAACCTCCCAGGACCCTAAGAGTGGTCACCATCAAGGACAAGGCCCTGGACATGTGTGAGAAGCATGAATGTCCATGCCAAACTTGTCCCCATTTGGTGGTTATATGAAGCCCTGGGGTGTCCCTCGGACCAGGACTAAGGAGACAGCTATACCCAGGAACAGAAGACAGTTTAAGGGCACCAGCTGGGGCCTCCCTGGGCCTTCTGCTGTGGGTGATGGTGGGTGAATGTTTGTTCCCTGGGACCTGTCCTGCCCCCTCCCTCTGCCACAATCAGACTTCCGCCCTGGTATGTGGTGTGGCCGACCCTCCAGGCTGAGTGTCCCCACCCCCAGAGTGGACAGCTCTGTGTCAGCCTCCCTAAGTTGGCTACTCTATTGAAAAGCTCAGGTTACTGTCTGAGGGGCTATCGACCTGGTGCGAAAATTTTAAAATACTGGATTGCAGAAACCCTACAGTGTGGTTTGCTTCTGACCACTAGAAAGTGAAAAACCATAAAAGCCACAGTTGCTGAAATCCTGTACCAGAGAGCTATGTGAAAGGGGGTGCAGCGGGAGCCCTGAAAGACCCTTGTCTGACCACACAGGGCTCTGGGGACCAAAGAATGTAGTTTAAAACTGGACACCAGCCCAATCTTGCCTTCATCTATCTATCTTTCCTGGAGAACTCCTACAAATCCTTCAGAAGCATCCTCAAACTTCTGTGGACCTCAAACCTCTGTGGACCTCTGAGTCCTCATTGATGGGTTTGTTTCTCTTTGCTCCAGGGTGGCCTCGGCACAGCAGGACTTCCCCACCTGACCACATACTCCCATGTAGGCCCAGAGCCTAGTCCACAGCCAAACATTTGGTGGGAGCCTTGGCCTGTCCTCCCTTGTTTCTCAGCCTGGTTGCCTGCTTCCAAGTATGTGAAGGCCTCCAGGCCCCTCATGAGCTTGGCCCAGGAATCTCACGTCACCTTGGCATAGTTTCTCTCTCCACCACAGAGGCAGTTGTGTGGAAATGACCTTTTGTCTCAACCAAATACCACCACAGAGACCCACCCAGCTGCCACTTCCTGTTGCTGTGGCTTCATAGGGGACAAAAGTCTTCAGGAACAGAGCCTGGATTCCGGGGCCAGGAAAGTCACCATGGGGCAGGACTGGCCTGAATGGGATAGGCAGAGGCTACAACAGTTATGTCTGACTTCTGCCAGGACCTGGCAGGCACACACATGCCATGCATGCTTATGCATGTGCAGAAGGGACCTGTGAGCTCCGTGTATGCATGTGCAGAAGGGCATGCGCACACATACACTGGCACGTATGTTTTCATGTAGCCGTGCAAACACCAGCTTCTATATGCTTGTGTGCACAGGTACACACGGCCACACACACACACCCTTCTGCATGAACTGCTGTGCTGTCTTGGGAGTACACTCGGCCAGGGAGGTGGGACTGGCAGAAGTCAAGCATCCAGTCAGTCAGCACTGGGGACTGATCAAGCCCCCAAGCTGGGGCAGGGTGTAGAAGACAGAAATTAAAAAGCCCATCTCCACCACACTACTAGAAGCTCACAGGATGGGGTTCCCAGCTGGCTGGTGGCAGCTGACTGGGTTGGGCTCCTCTCTTCATCATCTGCCTCCTGCCCACCCCTCCTTACCCTTGCATTTTTCTCCAAGACTAACTTGCAACAAAATCCTTCAGTCTGTTTTCTCCCTACTCTGTGGAACACCCGGTCAGGATAAATATGTGACTCGTTAGCACCTAAAGCTAGACCCACAGTCAAGGTCCTTGAGCTGCACCCTGGGTTTTAAAGAAATCAAATTTCAGGTCCAGAGACCGCGGGCTCCTGGAGGGAAGGCAGTGTCTCGGCAGCCCTGTTCCAGACAGTGGGTATCAGTATCACTGAGGACGCCTGCCTCTCTAGGGCCCTGGGGGCTCCTGTGGAACCTGGAGCAGCAGGTGGCAGGGTTGTATTAGGGGAGTAAAACAGGAACCACACCCTGAGCCCCCAGGAAGGAAAGTGCCTTTGGAGATGCTAAGGAACTTCTCACTTTACATCTTTCTCTTGCTTTATTGGGGAAGCTGGGACCTGCAGCAGTCAGATGCTGGGATCCATCCACCCTCCCGGTCCCACCCTGCTATGCCTTCTTGAGACATCAGGGAGGGTGCACACAGGCCTCCCAAGGAAGCTGTAGCCCCTGGCAGGGGACAGTGTAGTTCAGGGAGCAGGGAACTGGAGGTCCCACCTGCCCAGCACATGCCCAGAGGGCTGAGCACCGTGGTGGCTGCCAGCAGGCAGGCTCTGTGGGTTGTGGGGTCCTCAGAGCAGACCACAGCACTGCCAGGCAACATGTGAAGGGCCCAGTGCCCAGAAGACCTGGCAAAGCTATTAGGTCTGAAGCGCCTTTCCAGCATTAAAAAAAAAAAAAAAAAAGCCAGAAACTTTTTCTCTAGGCCAAGGATAAATTAGCTAAGGACAAATGCAGCGTGATGATCATTTATCACCGCCAGCCCGGGAGGATCCTGGGAGCCCGTCCTGGCCTGTGACTCAAGGTCAGAAGCCTTGCTTCCCTCATTATTTCTATTTTTAACAATTGCGTTCAGGCCTTCTGCAAAAATAGCAAAAGGTGAGACCATTTCAAGCACTAACATGCTGCCTTTTGTCAGAAAACCCTGGGATGCAGAAAATGCGGCCAGGACTTCAGCAATGTGGCTCTGAGTCTCCACTACCTGAGCTGAAACTGGAGCTCGATGATGCCCTGATTTATCACTAGACAGTACAAGTGAGTAAACTGAGGCCAGAGGGCAGGTTGATGCCCAAGACCATTTGGCGAGCCACGGAGCCACAGAGCCCCTGACCTCACTGCAGTGTGGGCTGGGACCAGGAAGGGAGACCTGGCCACAGAGCCATGACAGACAAGGGGGTTCTGAAGAGGAACCATAAGGGCACAGTCATGGTCAGCCAGTGCCCACTGTCTCCACTGCCAAGTGCAAGCAGTCACCTTTCCAGCAGCCCTTGAGACCACATCCTTGACCTGCCCACAGCAGCCCCACGCTGCCCATCACAGGAAATGAGCATGCATCTATGGGTGCAGCTGAGGACTGTGGGATGCCCTTGGGGACTCCTTGTGTGCTAGGCATATGTGTGGGTGCAAAGGCACAAGCCACATATATGAGGCGTGTGTGTGAGTGTATGCATGGGGGTACACATGGACATGTATACAGACATCTTCATGTGAGCATTCAAGTTCACATGTGCATGGCGCAGGGATGAAGGCACAGTTGGATTCACATACAGGTACATATGTATGCATGCATGTGCTTAGGCATGTGTGTGTAGGTATATGTGTGTACTTGTATGTACATGTGTACAGCTGCTTCCTGAGACCCAGAGAAAGGGGCTCCTCTGTACATGTCAGGAGGCTCCTATGGCCACCTGTTCCTCCCTGAGCAGGGCTATGTTCGTGGTAGAGCCTGGGGCTTCCTCAGGGTCCTCCTCCTCGCACAGCAGTTGCTTTTCCTCACTAATCCCTCACTGGTCTCCCAGGAGTGGGCTACCTTACCCTGCTGGAGGGAAGGCTCCCTCGAGGTGCTGTTTCTCATGGTGGGCATGGTACCCCAATGCCTCTCACGGTCCTTGGAGAAAGGCCACACATGATTCCTGGCTTCTGCGAGCCCCACCTCACCAGCTAGTCTCTGAGTAGTTCTGTCTGTGAGTATTTTCAGGCTTCCTAATTTTCTAACAGCCCACATTGCCTTTCCTGGTCCAATGACAAAGCCAGGGTGACAAAGGGCCTGGTGATAAATGGCCTTCCGGATGCACTACTGGGCCTGTCTCACAGTCTGCTCTCTGGGCTGACATGTGTGACATGGGTGAAGTGAGCAAGATTCTCAGTCATATCAACTCCCAGTGAACACTGGGCCACTCCAAAAGTACCAGACTCTCCAGGAAATCCAGGGCCCCAAAGTCCCTGTTGCTCCAGACCCCGCCCTGCCAGAGGAAATTCAGAGCCAGCAAAGCCAAAGGCCAATGCCCAGCACAGGTGGAGGCCAGAGGTGTGAGCTGAGTGCCCTTTCTGGTATGGAACTTGTGACCCAGTATGTCTGTGAAGCAGCCTGTACGTCCAGGAGCACCTAGAATCCCTCTGGCCCCTCCCATTCCCAACAGGCCTCCTCTGTGCTCCAAGAAAGAGCATCTCAGACCTTGGGCCTATCTGTGCCGGCAGAGCAAGGTACCCTGTTTCCTTGACTCTGGGCATGGAGATGTTTCGTACCATACAGAATTAGAAGAGACTTTTAAAGTTCCTGTGAATTTAGTTGTTTATAAATTACCAGGAAGGGGGATGATTGTTTCTCAAGATACTATTACTCAAAGAAGTTGTTAACTACTCCCTTGGACTTAAAATATCCACCCAGAGATGGAATTTCACTGAAAACAGAGCCAGACAGGAACGGACCACAGAGGCTGCAGCCCCTCCTGACCTGGGGTTCCCTCCTAGTAAGCCATGCAAACCAGGGCACCTGGATTCAGATTTTGGCTAGTGACTGCCGGCCAGGAGCTACACATTCCCCCTGGGGCAGTTCAGTGACCAGATGAGTGGAAAGAAGCCAGGCATAATCAGTGAGTTCCATGTGTAGGAAATCCTACAGCAGACAAAAGGAGTCTATGGTGTTGGAAATTAAGACATGCTCCCAGGGAGGGAGTGTGCAGATGGTAACTGGAGAGGCGATAAGATGGAATAATTACAACCCAGAGGTCCTGTCCAGGGCCCAGTGAGTCCTGAGCACTGCTCTTCCTCCCGCCTTGGCTCTGTCTGCCCTCGCTGAGGAAACTTGAAAAGGTTTTGCTTAATGTAGGCTGAGGCCTTGAAATCTGTCCACCTTTCTTGAAAATCAAGACCCAAAGAGTTGTTTATTCTCATCATCAAGGTGAAGAGATTGTCCAAATGAAGAAACAAGCAGAAAACAACCTCCAGCACTGAAGATATTTGTGGTATCACCTGCAAAAGTATTTGGTGTGTGTGTGTGTGTGTGTGTGTGCGTGTGTGTGTGTGTGTGTGTGTGGTGTTTTCAGCATTTGAAGGATGAGGTGAATTATGATTTATGTAGAAAGTATTGGAATGTGATGCAGTTATCTGAAAAGAGCTTTCAAAATGACTTAGCTCTTAAGGAAATAATGCTGATCTTAGGTGAAAATGAGTCGCCAGAAGTCACACAGTGCCAGACCTGGCCAGTGAGGTGGATGAGGACACTCCACAATGTGTTAATTTGACAGAAATTGATGTACCTGAAGTGATATATGACACAGACTGTTGTAATGATGGAAGAGAAAATCTATTTCTTAGGCCTTTTTCTTCGCATGTCATTTCTTAAATAGTAAACCCTTGTAATATTCAGGGCTCACAGTAGTGTTCCTAGGTACAAACTTAGCTTGTATAATTCCATGAGGATCAAGAAACATAATATCCCCTATGTTGACTGACACATTTTTTTTTTTTTTTAGGAGAACTGGGTGGTTTCCATTAAGAACTCTGCAGCTTTGCCTCAGGATCATAACCATAGACCTAGATTTCATCTTTTGAGATGACGGTTCTTAAAAAGCTGGAATCTGGAGAGATAAGATCACACAGCTCCAGTGAAATGTGTTGTTCATGATCCATGCTTTAGGGCATACTTTGAAACACACTTTCTACTGTAGTTCACAACCGACTGCGCTGAACAAGTTGAAACTTGTCACGCACTATAACTAAGGTTCAACAGACTGCTTGTATAATGAAGATCCCTGCTTTTGGATTGAATGGCGCTCAGCAGCTGCATTCACCATATTTCTGATCATGCCTTGTAAGAATTGTTGCAGACATGAACAATGTAAAAATCATATTGTACAAGCTGTGGTTGTATGGTGCCTCAAATTGACTCAAAGTATATGGTTTTGCTAACACAGAAAAGGGCAAAAGTCCACGATAAGCAGCCAGGTTGTGGGATCCAGGTGAGACCCAGGGGAGGGTAGGTGTTGGGGCAGCAGTGCAGGCAGGGTCAGCTTGGGGGGAGCCTGGGAGCCAGAGTTGAAGAGGTCCCTTACTTGCAGGGGGTGAGCAGGACCCGTAACCTGGGCCGAGCCTCCTACTCAGGTTTGTCATAATTAAAGGAACAAAGATCAATGATACTAACATTCTGCAAAATGATGATGGAGAAACTAATTACCGAGAAAAATATTTTGAGATAATGGAGAGTGAGGTGTGTGTGCATAAATATTTTTCCTTTTAATCAATTGTGATTAGAAGCGCCAATGCCTGGAGCTGGGGCCTGGTGAGGAGATGTTGGTCTTTCTCTGCCATCCTAGCCATTACTTAACCAGGGGGCTGAAGGCAAGAAACAAATCATCACTGGTTCATTTTATGGCTCATTAAGCAAGCATAGCAGACACCCATTACTGCTTTTTGGCATTAAGGAGATTTTGAAATGTATGCGTTGCTAATGACACTGGAATTAGCAAAGGTCAGAGCGAACATTAATGGAATTCTTAGAACATTAATGGAATTCTTATCCGCACAGCCTAAGTGGATCCATTTCCTCCTTTTGGTAATGGTGTGAGTGCTATTAAAAGCAAGGCTGGAACCCACACAATGAGGGATGGAGTCCGGATGAGGGACCCAGAGCCTGAGGCACCAGCCCCCAACCAGGGTTCTCTGGGAGGGGTGGGGATCCTGGTAGGATGGACCTACCTTATGTTTTGGCACTCACCTAGGGTCCCACAGGGCGTGGGCAGAATGGATCTAATGATTGTTTTCACCAAAATGAAGCTGCAGTGGGAGTTGCTAGGATGTGGGTAGGAGGAATCCTTGTTGAATTCTGGCCTTGAGCACCAGGACATCCTGCAGCTCTGCAGGTCCCATGGCCCCTTAGAGACCCTTGGGCATCCATATGTCCCTTAGATGGGGCCTCCAGCCAAGCCCTATGGCCCCTGAGCTTTCCTCTAAGCGGACAGTGATGTGGCAGGCTGAATCTGCTATCTGTGGATGCCACTTGCACTGTCACCTGCAGCAGCCTGGAAGATCAGGGTGAGGGCTGCCAGCTACCTGAGATCTTGATCTCTGCACGCTCACTTCCAAGTCAGGACCAACCAGAGAAGTGAATGGCTTCCTAACCCACTGCCTAGGATGCCCAGGATTGGCCTTTGACCTGGTTCCTCTACTTCTAGCCATGGCCAGAGTACGGTATCTCTGGAGAGTCTCCTGCTCCCCTCCCTGTGCTGACCTTCCTACCTCAGGTCCCTAACACATAGCCTCCTTGCAGTGTCATTTGGAGGTTTTTGTTTTCACCAGGCACCCCAAATGCCTGGCAATAAATTATGAAGAATACATTCATTAGAGCTGAGAACTTAGACCGGCCCTGCACTCTGGGAAGAGGAAGACAACTTCTCTCTCATCTGCTGACTATGCTTTGTCACCAGGTGTCCCAAAACCCAATCAACTGAGCATTGTAAAGCAAGGGTTGAGGATGGCAGTGTCTGGTGTTCTCATAGGGAAGCTACTCACATTTGGTTTAAAAATATAAACCTAGTAGGAGGGTTGTGAGCACCATAAGAAGCTCACTTATAAATTTTTTGATGTTATGAGTGGCCAAATTAAAAACAGAGTCTACTTCTTATACAGGTACTAATGGGAATGTGAGTATCATTTGGCCATACCTCAGGATACCCCTGGGGCTCACCCAATATCACACCCATGCAGACCACAGACTGGCTTCTGCTTGCTTCAATCCTGGGGTCCTGGGATCTTCTGCAGCCTGCAAAGCCCTGGTGATAGGCAGTTCCAGGTCTGCATGGGAGCTGGCAGCTGTTTAGACAAGATAAGAGGGTATCTCTCTGGTCTTTGCTTAGCCAAGAAGGGCTCTGCTGTGCCCTTCAGGGACCTCCATGGCCCCATGGGTTCCCAGGTAATGCTGGACCTCTGGCACTAAGTCTCAGTATCAGCTCCATAGGGAAAGGAGTGCTGGGGGCTCTCATGCCCAGACATGGTTTCCTAGGACACAGGGACAAAGCCCACAGGAGGTGAGGACCTTAAGTTTGATGTAACCCTCTCTGGACATCACAGTTCCTCTGATGTGAATTTGCTCTGAGCACGGTAGTGTGAAAACAACTGACTGCAGTGGTCCGTGGGGGGCAGGCCATACCTGTTGCCTATGGAAGGACTCTACTCATCATCCCACCCCCACATGCCCCGGGCACTGCTGAGGGGGTGCACCAGTGGGTAGAGGTACAGACAGCCTATCTAGGGAGAAAGACACAAGAGTGCTGCCTCCCAGGGGAAGAAAGGGAGGGGCCAAGATTGTAGCACTAGTGGCCACGGGCAGAAGCAACTTCTGGTCCTCACCTGCAGCTCCCAAGGAAGAGGTCTGGCCAAGGATGATAGTTTCAGAAGACCCTCATCTGCCAGACTCTGGGAACTGGGAACCACCCTTATTCTGAAAAGCTGTATAGCATAGGCAGAAGTTTCCTCAGAGAAAACTCACTAGTCAAGCCCATGATCAGAATGAGATGGTCCACACTGGAGACCCAGCTCACCTGGTCCTGGAACTTTGAGTCAGGAAGACACTTTCAGTTACACAGGTGTCCACAGCAGTGTCTAAGGATACTCAAAAAGTTCCTACTGACTGACCATGCCTTCCCACGAGGACTGGTTGGTGACTGCTAGGGTCTGTGTGATATTGTAGATGGGCCAGTGTGGAGTTTGTTTCTAGGCTCTCAAGAAGTTTGCCTTCCTAAGAACTAAGGAGAACTCAAATGATAGGAGGTGCTAGGTGGGCTTGGAGTGGGGTGACACCCTCAGAACCAGGCCTTTGCTCTCACCCGCAAGTTTCTCCTTCCGTGTTACAGAAGTTCCCTCTCTAGGGTAAATATTAGGTTTCCACACAGGTGGCCAGAAAAGATAGCAGGAGGGAGATGGCTGAAAGGTGCCATCAGGAAGCCTGGGGGGACCTCCATTGTGTGCTGTGAACCCATTGAAGAAGCACTTGGCTGCTTGGTTCACTATGATTTCCTCAACTACCTGAGGAGCTTCTTTTATTTTGCAGATGAAATACTGCTGGATGATCTTCCCTACATGTCAATGGAAGGAGGTTTCAACCTCACCATTCATGTGCTCACTCCAAATCTCACCCGAGGAACCACTCAAAATCGGTGTGGATATGAACACACCTGGAGAGGGCCTATTCTCTTCAGCACCTCATGATCAGGTCTCTGGGTCCTTGAGGTGGCCTGGGCCATGTGAATCTATGAGTGTGTGCGCCATAGGGCTGGGGCGGGGTTTGACCTGAGAATCACAGCCTTTGTTCTTCATGTGTATGAATTCACACCTCCACTCTGGGCAGACAGCAGGGAGCAGGTCTGGGGAATGCATTTCTTCCTTACTCTATGAGACCTGGGCATCTGGCTGAGGCTGTCCCTCTAGAATACCTGTCCTTCTGGGTGACTGGTCCAGGTGAGCACACACTGAAGCTACTCCCAGACTGCTGGATAATGGAGCCAGGCAGTGGACAGAACCTAGCAAGGATGGGACAGGGGAACATATGAGCACCAAGGGAGTGACTGAGATCTCCAGGTTCACCTGCTTGATAGAGCCAGATGTCACTGTGCATTAATGCTCATCTTGTCTGACTTTATTTGGCTTTGGTTCTATTATTTGGAACCAAAAGATCTCTGTATACTTTAGACTGGCCTTGAACTCAGGTTGGCCTTGAACTCATGACAGTCCCTCCTGGCTCAGCCTCTTGAGTTCTGGGATTACAGGTGTGTAACACCATGCCTGGCTAGATCTCTAGTTTTGTGTCATGTAAGAGTGCTAGTCTTCCAGTTTATATCAGAGAAACTCAAGACAACAAAAGGCAAAATGACTTGTCACCCTGGAAAGGGCTGGCCCAGCCCCCATGCTATTTGGATCAAGATAATGCTAGCTTTATCTTGATCCAAAACCAGATGAGAATATAACCAAAAAAGAACTATAGGCCAGTTTCTGTAATGAACATAGACACAAAACCCTTTAGCAAGGTATTGGCAAGCAGGATACAAAAAAATCTTCAAAAACATCATACACCATGACCAAATAGGCTTCATGTTGGGAATGCAAGGATGGTTCAAAGTACATTCAAATTAATAAATGTAATTCATCACATAAAGAGAAGCAAGTACAAAAATCACATGACAAAATTCAAATCCATTCATGATAAGAATCCTGAAGAAAATAGGTAGAGAAAGTGTGTATCTCAACATGATAAAAATCATTTACAACCAACTTACTGTCAACATCATATTATGATGAGGAAAAGCTGAAAGCTTTCCTTTTAAAATCAGGAACTATTCAACATAGTCCTTGAAACATTAGGAAGAGCAATCAGGCAAGAAAAAGAAATAAAAGGGATACATATAGAAAAGGATGAAGTAAAAATATCATGATTGCAGGTAACCTAATCTTTTACTTACAAGACCCTACCCCTAAAAAGCTCCACCAAAAGATTCCTAGAATTGACAACAAAATTCAGCAGTGTAGTGAGATACAAAATAGATAAAAATAGCATTCTATCTTAGTTACTTTTCTCTCTCATTGTTGAGACAAAATACCTGAAGGAAAAGAAGGTTTATTTCTTACAGGTTGGAGTCCATACTCAGTTGTCTCCAAGGGTCAGGGTGGCACAGTAGGGCAGCCATTTATGGGCACTGTAAACAGCAAGTGCCAACAGCAAGAAAAGAGAGAGACACATCTTCTTCCTTCTTCCCACGCTACACTGTATGCTGGCTCCGCCCCTGGGGGGGGTAGCACTCATACCACCAATCCAAGGGCTAGACAACAAACCAATCACAAACACTAGATTTGGCCACATCCATGATTGCATAAGGTTTGGGGGGACCACGGACATAAACATGACACATTTCTATACACTAATGAACTCAGTGAAAAGCAATTAGGAGCACAATATCATTCATGACAACATCCAAAAAATTAAATACTTAAAAGGAGGTGAAAGACCTCTACAATGAAAATTACATCATGCTGACAAAGGAAATTGAGGAGGACATAAGAAAGTGGAAAAATATTATTCATGGATGGGCAGAATCAAAATAATCAAAATGACTGTACTTCCAATACTGACATACAGATTTACCACAGTCCCAATCAAAATACCAATGTCATTTCCCACAAAGTTAGAGAAAATAATCCTAAAATTTATATGGAATCAGAAGAGACCCAGAATAGCAAAGGCAATCCTGGGTTACAAATGCAAGGCAGATAGCATCACATACCTAGAGCTGAAGTTGTATTACAAAACTACAGTGAGTAAAACAACATAATACCATTCATGGATGTATATTAATAAAGCTAACCCAAGCAATAGCTAGCACTTTCAAAGAAAAATTAAAATAAAACAGCATAGTAGTGGCACAAATCTTACATGTGAATTTGTGGACTAGAATAAAAGCAGAAACAACCCCAGGCACATACAGCTATTTGATGTTTGACAAAGGGGCCAAAAGCACACGCCGGAGGAAAGTTAGCCTCTTTAATAAGTGGTGCTGGGAAAATTGTTTATGCACATGCAGAAGCCTAGACCCTTGTTCCCAGTGGTGGTGTCGGGGGTGCTTCATGGGTGATGGGGGGAGGAACTCATGGTTCAATACAGAGTTTCAGAATCTCTGCTTTCATGGAATTTTAAGACAGGCAAGTCAGTGTTTGAGTGCTGAAGGGAAGGGCGGCCAGCCTAGGTTGGAGCTTTGCCCCAAGCAAAGCTTGTCCTCTGCCTGGCCCAAGGGCTGTTCTGCCCAGTGAGCCTGGCCCCTGCTTGTGAGCTCCTCTCCACTCTAATTTTGCTGTGGCTTCAGGGCTTCTGTCCTCATTATCAACCTTTCCACCTTGCCCTATTCATCTCCATCTGGATAGGCCACCACTCTCCCAGGAAAAGCCAAAAGAAAGAAAACAGGGAAAGACTTAGCTGCAAAGTACAATCTCTATTCCTCCTTTCTTCTTTAGGGATAGTCCTTCCAAATATTAAGCAGGTACATAGTCACTGGAACTTTAGATACATTTCTCAGCCTTTGCCACTGGCACAGGTTGACAGCTAAGTTACAGATAATGATGTAGAAGCGAGAGTGTTATCCAACCGCTTCTGCAAACCTCTTTCCAAGTTGGGTAGTGAGCAGATGTGAGGGCTGGAGCTCCAGCAGCCACTCTGGAAGGGGTGGAGCGACATGAACTAGGAAGGTGGGGTAGAGGGATATGAGCTAAGAGGCTGGGGTGAAGGGACAGAGTGTTTCTGTCTTGAGGTTGCTGTGAGCTTCATGCTTGCCATGGTGCAACCTCCACACTTCCTGTGCCTGGAAGAAAATTCTCTGTCTGGTTTCAGCCACTGCTATTTTTGGTTCTGTTTACACAGCAGAACCTGACCATAGGGACTACAAATACTGGGCAGGCTGCAGTGTCACGAGGCAGTCTCTCCTCATCCTGATGCCCTGTGCCCACATCAGCACCCCAGTTCCATGGGGCCCTTCTCTCCCCAGACCCACTGGCACTCAGGAGCAGGCTCTAACAGATCCCCGTAAGTCCACAGTGTCTGCCTTGGTTCTTTCCATATTCCCAAACATTGTCCAATTCTTGTAACAATTTCCTTTCTACCTTGGAATAATTGTTCCAATCTTATGGTTTTAGAAAAACCACTAAGGAACGTGTTTCAGCATCTGCTGTTCACCTGTGGGTGCCCAGGAATTGAGGTCTGAACACTTAGTAACACCTTCACCTGGCACTCACAGGCTGCCTGTCACCTAGTGTAGACAGGCATCTGGGCAGGCAGAAGCCTCCAGGGATGACTGTGGGAGTGACAGGGCAGTTGCTGTCTGGTCAGCCTGTGGGGCTCCTTAGAAGCAGCATATCATTGTGCTGTGTCCCCAGTGGCCCACTGAGGTGGGTACCATCACCCTAGCTTTGCAGGTAAAATTGAGGTGGCTGCCTACAGCCTCACAACATGTCATAGCTGACCTTGGACCTGAACCACATCTGCTCTGTGGATCAGCTTTGAAGGTAGCCCCAGAGTCCAGACTCAGCATGAGCCCTGCCCTCTGTGCCCTCTGAGGGACACATCTTCTGTCCGCAGAGGCCTGAGCTCCATGTGGGCAGACAGAGCTCAGCCCAGGCCAGAGATGAGCCCATAATCATCCAGTGCCACGGTCCCACGACACAACACTGTGTAAGGACAGCAGGTCTAGCCAGATCCAGAGAGAGCACTGGCTATGGGATGTAAAGCAGAACCAGACAAAAAAGCTGCTGAGAAAGCTCTGCTCTCAGGCTGCCCCTGCAGATGTTCTTCCCAGACCTTCTGTGTCATGACAATTAAGCCATTGGCTGTGAACCGTGAGGTTGACTGCCCCACAGATGGGCGCTCAGGCTGGGCTGGAACCCATGAGCTGCTCCATCTCACAATGGGCTGTGAGTCACCCTCCACGGTACAGCTTCAGTCCTGGTGCCGCCTCCAGCAATGAATGTTTCTTCTTTAATTCTGCCCTGGAAGCAACACTGCCCATGTGGCCTTTCAAGGGCAAGGGGAATAGGATCAGCAGCAGCGATGCAAACTGGTGGCCACAGATACAGTGTCTTTAATCCAAGGGTAGTGAATAGTGATCCACTGGATCACTGTCCCTTCTTTCCTGTGTGTCAAACTTGAGAGGACCCTGGCTTGCCACTGGGTTACAGGCCTTCACCTCAGCTGCCCCATCTGTGTCTGGCCTCCATCCAGAGAAGACCACTCCTGCACTTTAAATTCTTCTTCCTCTGCTCTGGAGGCCTTGAAGAGGGGACAGCCCAGTCCAGGCATTTGCAGCCTACTGTGGCCCGTGATAGGGTAGGGATGGGTCAATTCCTCAGAGTGCAGGCCTAAGACTATGGAGTCATAAAGTTTCTGGGGTGCTAGAAGCAGAGGGGCATTGCTCTCCCCAACCCACAGTCTACCCTGACAGAAGAGTCTCAGATGGGGACAAAGGTTTGAACAGAAGTGGAGACACCAGCAGGCTCTGTGTTCTCTCAGTCACACCTATTTGCATAAAGCCCAGAGGACAAGGAGGTGGGTGTATAGGCCTGGTCAGAACAGTGGACAATAGTTGCCACTCCAGCCTCCAAATCAGAAGTGTCCAGGATGTGGCACAAGTCCTGCAGTCCTGGGCCTGTTCTCAAGGGTGGATCATTGCCCATGCAGGCTGGCATAAAGGTCCTCTCCTCACTGGCAAGAAAGGTCAGTTTTTGCATGTGACACTCCATCATGACAAAGATTAAATGCATTTTGCTCTCATTTTTTACTGGATAGCAACACAGTTCCGACCCACTGTTGAAGGCTCAAGATTCTTCCCATTTCAACAGCCTTGATTAGTTCCCAGGATGGATCACAGAGCCAGGTGGGTGACTCCTTTTAAGATGGATCACAGATCTTGGACTCACCCTGCAATGATGGGGATAGAAAATCAGCTGGCTCAGTGGAAGTTAGTCACCTCTGCTAAGCCTCCCTTCACAAGGAGAGACATTTTCAGAGCAAAGACACTGAGAAAAACTAAGTCCACAATATACCACTTGAACATCAGCCAAAGATGTCCCATGAGGCAAGGCAAAGTCAGAGGACTTGGGCAGCCATCAGCAGCATCAAAGATGGGGCCCACCTGGTGGGCATCTAAGACAGTGTCTTGCCCAGGACTGGAAGAAGGGAGTCCTCCATGATGGCTATGTAGCAAAGAGCATGGGCCAGGCCTGCTACAGTGAGAGATGCCAAGGGCCAGGAGGCACTTTCCAGAGAGGACAATAGCTAATGATTCCATGTGGGTGTGAAGCACAACCTTGGTGGTGATCTTGAGCTGCAGGAGGCTCCTTGCACTTCACATGTTCCGAATGACTATGTACTCTGAATGCTTGCTGAAATCCTGACTCTTGAGTGGTGGAGCTGGGCTGTGCAGCTATGGGGAAATGATAGTGTCTTAAGGGAAAGGATTAATGGGAAGATGATGAGGAACCAGTTCTCATGGAAAATGCAGAATCTGCCAGCATCTTGATTTTGGACCTCCTGCCCCCCAGAACTGTGAAAAATACATTTCTATTATTATATGCGTCCTAGTCCAAGGTGTTTTGTTATAGCACTAGGAAAGAGTAAGGCATCCATCAAAAAGGACCAAAGAAGAGGAAATATAATATGTGAGAAATGAAAGTTCCTAGCACAAATATAAGGAAACAAACATGGTATGACTTCAAAGGAATAATGTGGTATTAAAAAAAACAAAGAAAATCTTTTTGACTTTAGTACTGGGAATATGTTCTCTAGGAGGGTTCAGGGGAAGGTCAACCATGTGGTCTCTGCACACCATTTGCAGGGACCCCAGAGGGCTAAATTATGATTACAGGATAACATGTACATTTTATCAGCTTCCAGAGTAAAAATAACCACTCAATAGGAGTTGGGAAATGAAGGGAAAGGGACTGGGAAGGGAGAGTAGCAGTCTCCTCGATTATAGAGTAGGGACCACTGGATGCTCCAAATGAGCCAAGAGACAGTGTTGAGAACACTGACTTTTAAGGTCACAAAAGGAAGCAACAGACATACTACTATCCACCAGCACGGTTGCCACTGGATTCATACAGGAGGAGCAGAATCTTGTCTCCTGGGTGGCATCAATCCTGTCCAGGTGCAGATGTTTGCTTGCGTCTGTTCCACCTCGTAGCTCCACCTGCCCTGGTGGCTGTGGACCTGTCTCAATGGCCCTTTCACCCTGGTGGCTGTGCTTCTCAGTTTATTGGTTTCTTTTCTAACCCTCATTTGCCAGCATCCTCTTATGTTAAGGCCCTGTAAAACAGCTTTTCTTTATTAAAATCCATTTATTCCCAAGCTCTTAGGCAGGGTTATAAATATTGGTTTAAAACATTAAGTAGGGATTATTGATAAAAATATAAAATAGAAAATGTTTCTCAAGGAAATTTCATCTAAAAATAAACTTGTCTCCACTTGAGGGGACTTTAGGACCTGTGTGAAGGTGAAGGCCATTCTTAAGCCTTTTCTACAGTATTCCCAGAAATTAGCCAGGCATAGATTTTTAAAAATATGTGATGATAGAGTGCAAGTACCTCAAAATAAATGTGCATATATACAGGTCTTCCAGTTAGGGAAAGAAAAAATCTGCATAATTAAGATAAACCAAGTCCGAAGGTGCTACCAGTGGGTATTAGGGGCTGATCACCCAGTGTGGACCCTGGATGGGTCTTGGAAAGGCCAGGCTGAAGGGTCTTATAGATGTTTACTTTCGGTTTATATCGGTCCCTGTAACCTTGGACAACTGGTCAGCTGAATCATGAGGGAAAGGTGAGGAAGCCGTTCTAGTTCCCAGTTCCTATTTCCTACGGCCACATGCTGCGACACTACCCAGTTACAGTGATGAGCAGGTCGAATTAGCATTACATGCACATGGTCTCATTCTCCACTTGCATCATAGTATTGTTAAACACCCCCGAATTATAATTAATTCTAATTAGCCAATAAAATCTTAGTGTACTGTAATCTTGATTGACCGATACCCTTATGTTCATAATTTTACACTGTCTTTCTTTCTTTTGTTCTTTCTTTCATCTTTTTTTGAGACAGGGTCTCACTCTATAGCTCAGGCTGGACTTGAACCCACTTTGTAGCCCGGGGTACCTGTGCGTTTGCACTCATCCTCTCACCTCAGCCTCCCAAGTGCTGGAAATACAGGCATGCACCACTACACCCAGCTATATTCCATTTTTAAAAGAGACAGGTCAAAAAAAATTATGATGGAAAGCCAAATTGTAATACATATCCTAGCAGCATTCTCGGGTTGGTGTAAATCCACCTTGGCTTCACACTGTCCTCCCTGGAAGGCAGGACATGTTTAAATGTCCTGGGGCCTGCTCTGTTGGACTGGCCCCTTCGTCCTGGACCCACTGGCATTTAAACACTGGGCTGCTGGCCTGGTCAGCATTCCTTTACCTGTTTTGCTGTCTCTCACGACGACTTTACTCATCTTAGGTGAAAGTTGACACTTCCTCTGTAGGCCACACTTGGATCAGGGCCCTTAGTCCTCTGGCTAGTCCTGACCTTGGGCGGTTCTGTCTGGTTTTAGCAGGAATCCTGCTGGGCCAGTTTAGCGAAATCCCCCACCCTTGATATCTGATTCTGTGCTTCACTCTACTCAGACCTACTTTGGACAGAAACCCAGTCTCATCTGTCTACCAGAGCCCCCTAGTTTCCTGCTAGTGATTTCTCACTCCACCCTTTGTGGGAGTGGCTGTACATCTCAGCTTTTCCCAGGTATTCGGAGTTGTAGAGGGCTCGCCTCTACAAGGACCTTTGAACAGACCCCCTTGCACCATCCTTCACAAGCGTCTGGATAGTATTTTAACAGGGATTAGAACAGTTGACCATCCCTCCATACCACTGCTTATACCCCACACTGCAGTGCTGGGATCTCAGGAAACACAACCGGATGACAGACAAGCTGGGGTGCTGGGGACAGCTGGAAGCCACTAAGGGACACCAGTGCCAGCAGCAAGGGTGAATAGGGACAATCCCACCTCTTCAGAAAGTTCTGCACTGTCAGCCCTAATCTCTCTGAACCTCTCACTAAAATTACCCCACTGCCTGTCCTCACCTCTCCGTGATGGGGGCAACACCTGGCCAAAGCTACATTCGCAGCTGTCCTGCCCCCATGTCCCCCATTTTGAGAAGGGGAAGTGAGTCACTCAGGGCTGGGACTGGTTGGGGGTAAAATCACACACCTCAGCTTGCTCTGGCCACATTTGGCCACCAGCTTGAGGGCTTGTTACCTCCCCTCTCAAGTGCCTGTCCCCATTCTGCAGTTAGCTGGTTCCAGATCACACCTCAAACCCATTTTCCCTCCCCCACATAAGCAGCATCACCGCAGGACACCGTTGTCACCCTGGTCGCCACGAGAGACCCTCATAGTCTTTGGCCATCCACAGGGATGGCGGGACATGTAGGGCCACACTGGACAACTCTGGTCACCACGGGACACACCCCAGTCACGCTAGATAGCTCTGGTCACCAAGAGACATCCTGGTCACTCTGCACAATCCTGGTCATAGCGGAACATCCCCCAGCATCCCCAGCCGCCGCTGGACACCCGCTGACCCGGCAAACAGCAGGTAGTCAGGTGAGCGGCGCTCTGTCCGCGCAAGAGGACCACAGCAACCATAAGGAAATCAGAGGACGCGCCAGGGACGTTTGGGACAGACTACTGGCATTTATTTTAAAACAGGTATTTAAGATGTCTTGCGAATGAGGAAAACTCAAAACCACACAGTCGCACCGATCCGGCGACTGGAGAGGGGGTACCTACTACTTCAATCCCGCCCAGCTGGGACGGCTTCTGCGCATGAGCAGAGCAGTGACCACCCCCTACCCACCCTCGAAGCTGGGCTGAAGGGGTGATGGGACAGCCAACGAGAGAGGGGTTGGGTTAAGGAGCTCAGGGAGGCGGGCGCTCCTGCGCAGTCAAAAGCAGCTCTGGGGAAGGGGGCGGGTCCAGCCGCGGGTCAAACCGAGGGTTGGTTCATTTGTGGGCAAAGAACTCTGGGAGCGGGCGCCCACGGACTAGGGGGAGACGAGCTTCCACGCTGCATACGCTGCGCGACAGGAGGCGCCGGGGCGGGAGCTGCGCAGGCGCGGATGGGGGGGGAGGGAAACGCGGCGCTGCGCAGTCGCGGAGGATCCCACCTTTCCCGGAGGCCCGAGATGCTGAGGTCCCGGCGTACCCGGAAAGTGCGGCCTAACCTTGATCGCCGCGGGTACTTCCGTGGCTTCGCACCCCGGAGAGGAAGGCCTGACTCTCCTTGGTCGCTGGGGGAATCGGCGGCTTTCACCCCCGGACTGCCGGCTGTCTCCCCATCCATAATCGCTTCTCCCCCGCTACCCTCCTTTCCTGTGGCCACCCAATGTGCCCCCTTCATGGTTCCCAAGGAGTGAGGGCTCGGTGATCACGAGGACCTCATCATTTCTCTCAGTGAAAACTAACCTAACAACCGGGTGGAGGCAAAATGTGCTCTTTAGCCCGGCTGAAGTTAATAAAGGGACCACTGACGTGCTTTCCCAGTATTTTAAAGACACTTTTAGGTGTTCAGCGCACCCACTGTGAAACCGATATCGCTGTCAGGTCTACTGTTTTGATCTTTTTTGGACTTGGACTGGCCTACTAGCCAGGTGGTCGATGCACCCTATTCTTAATGACCAAAACCTGGGCAATAACCACGTTTTAAGCACTCTCAGGCAGTATTCGAACATTTTTGTGGGGTCAAGATGGCCCCATGGCGACTTGGTTTAGCAGCTAAGCTGTGATGGCTGGGCCCCTCTGGCTCATAACAAACCTTTGCACGGTACAGAATTGGGCAAATAGGTTAGAACATGTGGACTGGGCCAGGCAGCTGGTGATCAGTGGGCCCTGCTGGGCAGGGCACAGAAGTCAGCTGGGGCCCCTGGTATGAATGCAGCAGTTGAGAGAGTTCCAGGGACCTTAAGACAATCTCACAAGACAAATGGGGCAGCACTCACTGGAAATTCTGGAAAAATGCCCTAGTGTATGCTGAGGATGTTCAGAAGGAATGCCAAGTGAACCGAGTGCACCCTCGGAGAAAGGAGACAGCTGTGGCCCTCTCTACATTGTGGGCTGCAGGCTCCCTCTCCCTGACATCCCTGCCGTCTGGTGAGGGTTTCTCTTGGGAGATGTGGGACCACTTGGACATGATGGCAATCTAGCAGTGTATAAGAAGAGAAACTGGATCAGGCACTGGCCACCAGGAGTAGGCCTCCAGGATGGTCCAGCTAAGTAGACATAGCCTCCTTGGGGCTATGTCCTAGGGGACATGAGACTGCCAGGCTAGGAGTGAATTTCAGTGGATTTTCCCCACCTACAGTGCTCTGATGTGTGAGGATTCAAGTCTTGCTGTGTTTGGCCTCCTGATCCATGGCCTGGAGGGATGGGCAAGATGTGTCCACTCACCTTAGAGAACCTTATAGAGAGCTATGCCCAGATGAGCTGCCCTGCAGACCCACCTGTCCCATCTTTACACCTCATCCTTGGTTAGGCCTCTCTGCCCTCACCTGCACATGCTCTGTTTGCACGTCATGTACCTGGTGTTTCACACGTGACTGCCTCCACGTGCTGGGAATCGTCCTGCTGTGTGACTACACACGAAATCTGGTCTATTTTGTTGGTGGACATTTGACCTAATTCCAATTGGGGAATACTAAGAATAAGGTTGATAGGCATTACTTTATCTGTCTTTTGCAAGCATGATTTTTTTTTTAAATTCCCTTGGGAAGAACCTAGAAATGCAGTTGCTGGTCATTGTTCTCAGAGTGGCTATGTCATTCTCACCAACTTGGTATTGTCAGGCTTGGTTCCCTCTTTTAAAGGCATATTGCTAGTGGGTGTGAAATATGTCCATGTTCTTTTTTTCTTAAGCCCCCATTTTTTTTTTTTAGTGTTTTTCTGTTAAATATGGTGGAGTTGGTGTCTGCTGCCTGAAACTGAGTGTAAATGACACTAGTGCTTAACTAATGGCTCAAATCTAGCAGGAGGATTTGAGGCTGGCCCTGAAGACAGTATTAGATTATCTAAATTATGTGTCAGGAAGTGCTGGCTGCAACCTGTCTACAATTTGTTTTGATTTCTAACTTAGAATGTTCATTTTAAGTACTGGGACCTTAGGTCCTAAGAAACCTGCAACAAATGTATTTGCTGACATCTTTGAGTGTGTTTAGGTTTGTTTTTTTTGTTGTTGTTGTTGTTTTTAACCAGGAATCAAACTCATGACTTTGTGCTTACCATGCAAGCACTTGAACCGCTGAACTAAATCCCTGACCTGACTTTGTTTAGTTTTATTGTAGTTGTTTTAACCCTTTTCACCAGACCTCCCAAAGTTTCGTTCTTTGTGTGCCAGGTTCTGTGCTTTGGATTCTAAGCAGTGGGCTGCCCCACTCAGCCAGTTTTTGTCTGTGAGCTGACCTGTAAGCTTTCTCCAGGTTGTAGACAATCATGACTCTATGCCAGATGTAGGCCCTGTGCACCATGCTCTCTGTGCCCATGGGGGCATGTAGATGCAAGCTCACACTCCTCAGGAGACAGCTCCAGAAACCCATTTCCAGTGTGTCACAGTCACCCCTCCCCCCACACTGAACAGTTTCAGTTTCGTGACTGATGAGTATGAGGTGACATACCTACGGTTCTGACACACTCCTTTTCTCTTTTGGGTGAGGAGTAGCTGCATTCATATCAAGCCAAGGACTGCCCAGAGCTGCAGACTTTAGTTCTTAGTTTTATTCAGGGTGCAAGATATATCAAATCTTTAGTACCTATTCTAAATCTTTCTTTCAACCCAAGGGATTACCCTTCAGTACAAAGTAATTACCATTGGCTTGAAAATCAGAGTTCATTTGAAAACTAGACAGTGGCCACTCTGATCTGAGTCCCTGCATTCTTAGCCTCACGTCTACAGGTTGCAACCAGAGCAGACACTAAGAATCATCCTTGCCAGTGGGCTTGGGCTCCTGGGACAAGGTAAGGAGCTCAACTCTTCCTGGCGAGTCTCCTACAAGGGTCTTCTTGCCTCAGCTCAGGGAAAGAGCAGGACTGTTGTTACAGTTTATATCTAGATGTCCCTCAAAGCTGCATGTTCTCAAAGTTAGAGCTTTTGGAGATTGATTGGATTATGGGAGCTTTGTAGCTGACTTGCTGTTAGGAGGTAGGAATCTGTTACTGGGGCATGGTTTGGAGAAGGGTCTGTTTCCCTCCCACATCCCCCTTTGATCCTCTCTGCTTCCCCACCATCAATCCCATGAGCATCGATCTTCTCCTATGCTCCTCTGTCATGCTGTCCTGCCTTGGAGCCAGCTGACTGTGGACTGAAGACTCTAAAACTGTAACCCTAAATAAGCCTTTGTTCTTTTAAGGTACAAGTGTCTAGTATTTTATCCCACTGGGGAGGAAACTAAGACCACTGTCCATCAAACTTGCCAGAATTCCCTCTCTATGAGACACAGAATGCAGAGAGACCCCAGGAGAATTGACTTTACCTACCCAGAGTCCTGGGCTGGGGAAGCACTTTCTGTCCCCTGGGGTGTCTAAGTTGTCCTGAGCCATTGAAGACTTAGCTGTGGCAGTGACCTGGCCCATGATGTCTCTGGCTGCTAGACACAGAAGGGGCAACCTGGTCTCTGCAGCAGCAACTGGATGCCCTAACCTCAGTACCCCGTGCTCAGCATTGTGCACACAGAACCTCTTCTAGTTTTCAGCTGTGAACTTGAATGTGAACTTATTTTAAGTGAACCCCAGGACAGCACAGCAGGGCCTCTGCCTGCCTGGGGCCTGCCTTGGCTCCAAGAGAAAGCTGCAATCACTTCATCAGTAAGCATTGTGTTGCAGGAAGGGAAATACAGATCAGCTCTCCCTGTCCCCTGGTGGGGGGTATCTGGGGGAAAGGTGGGGCACCAGTGGGAGGCACAGGGAGGCAAAGAAGTCTCCTCTTTCATCCATTGGCATCAGTGATCATCTCTGAAGACCAACTACGGTCAGGCTGCAGTCTGATTGGAGCAGGTGCAAGGCTTAAATTGTATCTTTAATCACCTTTTCATGTTCTTCTTGAGCACACCTTCTGCTGACAGCTAGCCTGGTGGGTGGGGTCACTCAATAAGGACTCTGGCCTGGAATAGCCTACCCTCTAAGGAGCAGAGTCCTGGAGTCTCCTGTTGGAGGGTCAAGGCAGAGTCAATACAGCTCCTCTTCTGGGGTCTTTTGTCTCCTTGTAGAAGAAGCAGTTGAGCATGGGATCACTGACCTGTGCTGTCTCTGTCATGTCAGGAATCTACAGGATGGCACTTTTTTTGTTTTGTTTTGGGCATCTCTTCAGAATATTTATATGACCTTGACTTCAGTTAAAGTTTTAATCAGAAAAATCCTTACTCTCTAGCAGCTTACCTGCTTTCTTGCTTTTTCTTTCTGACTTTCTTTCTTTCAGACAGATTCTCGCTATATAGCCCAGGCTGGTCTTGAACTCACTATGTAGCCCAGGCTGGCCTGGAATTCACAGCAGTCCTCCTGCCTCAACCTGCCCAGTATTGGGATGACAGGTGTGTACTTACCACATCCAGCTCTATCACAGTTTTTAAAGCAACTTTAATTTGCCTTCATCTTGATGTCCCAAGTCATTTACATTGTTTTGAACAGAAACAGCTTTCATTTGACACTGATAAGTAACTGGTTTCACAGAGCTTGTGTTTATAGAAAGGACAAAAGTGTGTCAGCAGGTTTGGGCGTTAATTTACTTGTCATTGAGCCTTGGCTCCGCTAGTGCCATCCAGAGGAGCTGAGGCAGCACTTGGTTGTGTTTGCACTGACCAGACTCCCAGCCCACAGAAACTCGGATTTTGGAAGTTGGCAATGTGGAGGCTGATTAAAGGATCCCACTCTACAGGCATTATACTTTCTTACAGAAAATAATTGAAAATACATAAGAATACATGCATAATCTTATGATCCAGAGACATCCGCTTCTCACATTCTGCCTATAGTTTCCTAGACTCTAACAGATAGATGCATGTATGAAGTTACCATCTTTGCGGGAGTACAGAACAGTGGTCCAGAAAACTGCCTTTGCTTCTGGAACCCACTGGAAGACTAGGAGTGACAGGACTACCCTCAGGCGTGGAATGATCTGAAACTTCTGCAGAGCTGTTACAGTCATGTTACCTACTGGGAAGAGCTCTCAGGACACACCCAGAACTTCCTGTGGCCTTCCCAGTGGGGCCCCAGATGACATCCATGTGCGATACTGAGCCTTGCTCTTCAGAGTCTGTACTGGGCTCAATACCTGATTGGCCACAGCAATGGCTGCCTCACTATGGCGATGGCTTTCTTCTCACTGTTGGTGGAGCTGATCCTAAGTGGTAGGCAAGGCTAGGCACGTGAGAGGCTGGTGTCAAGGGCGGTATAAAGAATTTACCAATAGTCAAGGAATGTAGACGAATGAAGATGAGACAAACTCTCTAAGTGTTTATTGCTACACTGCAAGAGAGCAGTGAATGAATTCCAAGACAGGAATGCACTGATTAGAGAAAAGCATGGAACTTTTTACCTGAGTTTAATATAAGAAGGGGTCTGGAAATGCCATCCCAGGAAGGCTTTCATCAAGCCATGGTGGTAGCATTGTCCATCCACTTGAGTTTGGAGGATAGCTGGTATTGTGGGAAGACCAAATAATTCAACAGAGTCCAGTGCCCTTGACATTGCTAGAAATAGACCTATGAGTTAAAGTAATTAACAAGTTTGTCTCTATGTGCTAAGGTTAATAGTCAAGAGGATCGGACTAAAACGTATTTGTACTTGAAAGGAACTTTTTGACACTGTATTGACATAGGGAAAAAAAGTATTCTTTAAGACATGATATGTGGTCACATCATCTAGTGCTGTGTGTGTAGTTCTTGTGCTTAGCTTACAAGTGGAAAGTTAATGTTCTGCTACACACCCTTCCCCAGCTGCTCTGTGGCCTTTAAATAAACAATGGGAAAATAACTATAATTCCCCACACACTAAGGGACCCACTCCCATCCCCATACACCTTACTCTTATTGTTGTCCAAAGACCTTGGACAAACAAAGATAATTTCGCAAACAAAGACAGCCCAGTTGGGCATGAACATGACATTCATGCTCAGTGATCTCCCAGGAGCTAAGGGAGAAGGTCGTGTGTCTCTGGACAGGTTCCATTCTTTATTGCTCAGTCATATATGAATGTGTTCTTTTCTTTCCAAAATGAGATCACACTGTGTACTTTGTTTTGCAATCTACCTTTAAAAAAAAAAACTGGGTCTCATTTTTTGGGCTGTGAGGCGTGGTTTTCTTTCTGCATCATCTATTTTTTTTTTTTTTTTTTTTAGTGGATTCACAGTGTACCAAGCAGAGCTCAGAACTCTTCGGTTGCCTGGGAATTTCCATCATCACTATTTGCTTCTTACTGTGTGGTCACACCACAGGTAACTTCTGGGGAGTGGACTTTGGATACTGGCATGTGAATGTGGGTTGGGGTCCTAACCTGGGGTCTCAGAAACAGAGCTGGGATGAGGAGCCAGGAGTCACAGCATACAGGTGCCTGCATCAGTGGCAGGAAGTTTGAGGCTCAAACCCCACTTGTCATTTGCTGTTGAGGGTTATGAATTCCCAGGTGAGTCCGGCCTCTGGGAGCTTAGCAGAAGTTTCCTGTGTTGCTTATCACAGCCTCTGCCCAGGTCCATAGCTGGGTGTTGGAACTGAATGGATGCTTGGAAGTAGGGGAAGTAGAGAGGCATTGATGTCCTGTAGTGCCCTGAAATGCTTTCTGGAACAAGCAGAGGTTCTGGGTCAGCTGACCAGAATAAAGCTCAAAATCTCATGTACATGGAATCAGCCACCAGCCTCCTGGAAGGACAGCTGAAGTGGTTCTCTCCAGGAGATGCCATGAAGCTCACTCCCCTTGGCCCATCAGTAGAGAAGCAGAACAAAGTGATGATGATGGCATGATCACTCACAGCAGGAATACCTGGTCAGCTGCTTCCCCCACATCATTTACCCCTCCCTGTCTGATCACTTCAGAAAGCACAGAGGACAGGATCACTCTGTCTCTGTGCGAGAAGCTGCCTCCCCTACCCTGACTCCTCTAGGGTATCAGCCCTGCTTCCAGCAAAGGTTAGTGGCTGCATAGGGGAGTCTTGGCCAAGGGAAAGGGACTGGCAGAAAGTGCACTTACCCTTCCTTCCCAGCGCCCAGGATGCAGTGCCTCTATGCAACCTCTCTGAAAACCGCTCCAGAGCCACCACCTGTGGCCAGTTCAAAAAAATAAGGCATCACTGCATTCTTTCTCTTACTCCTGCTTCCCTGGGATTGTAATAATGCATTGGTTATGAAGGAAACGCCCAAACCATAGGAGTGGGATGGTATGTCCAACTTGAATGTGAGAAGTTAGTATCCCTAATGAGTAGAGAGCTGTCCAATATTGGCCTGGACAGGATCCCTGTCTGAGGATCTGCTCTCTGAGTATAGCCTTCTGCAAGGAAGGCACTGATCCATGAATTGGGGTAGAGAGCTGTGATAAGGAAATGCCCACCAGCTGCGTGGGGCCCATTACTTGTGGATTCCCAGAATGGAACGGCCACTTGCCTCCCAGCCTTTCTTGGTGGACTCGGCAGGAGGAGGAGGGTTAAACACTGTGCCTAGATTGGGGAACTGCAATTATTCTGTGGGACAAGGACTGGAGACCTGTGGCTGTGATACTCAGGTTTGGTTTAGAGGCCTCCAGGATGGGGAATGGAGACCTGAAAGTATGACACTCAGTTTTGATGATGAGGCCTGCTTAGCTGGGTTCTGCACTTTGGGGGCAGGGAAGGCCCCTTCTCCTCTCCTTCTTGTTCTTCCTTGCTAGGCCTATGGCAGACCTGCAGAGAAGCTCAAGATGTGCCAGAGGAGGACGCCATGGAGAGCACATCCCTGGGGATATGGGTGGGTCAGGCAGCCCCACTCCAGGGACCTGCTGTGGAACCAGGGTGCTACTTTGAGGGAGAATGGCTCTCTGGGGACATAGCTGGGCCTCCTGACCTGGGATGGTCCTAGAGGCTCCATGAGGCCTGTTACAGCCAAAGTCTGTTGGGCCAAATAGAGTATGTTGAAGGTTGTGTTCTAACAATCACTCTTAACAGCAGGCTTCCCCCGTTTTGGCTTTCCTGCCCCTCGCACTGGCCTCTGAGAACCTATCCTGAGTGGTGCCCTGTGTGGATTTATCTTGGGTGATACAAACTGAATGTCAGAACTCAGACAAACCTCAAGTGTGATTTTGTCCTTACCACTGAGTTCCTGTGGGCCAACTGCAGAGCCTCTCAGCAGCCAGCCCAGAAAACTTCACGTTTCTGTATTGCTGATCACCATGGATCCTGGAAAAATTTGAGGAGACTTCTGGAAAGTTCTGGTGGAGTTTTCCTACTGCTCACTCAGTGTCCACTCAGGAGATGGGGATGATGGTGGTTGTGGAAGTGGGATGCTGGAGCCTGGTGCCAGCCCTGGCCTGGTCCTGAACATGCCAATGAGGTGTCACCTGCAGAGGGACTTGGTTCTAGAGCTGGCGAGATAGGAGGGCAAAAAGTGCCCAGACCTAGGTGGGCTGCTCATAGAGAGTACAGGCATGGAGACAGTGTCCACAGGTCACACGTAAGGTGAAGGTGACCAGGGTGGATATAGGGGCTGCAGGGGGTCATCTTGCTGTGGGCAGACTGATACCAAGTCCAGCTGGAACTGTGGGAGGAGGACAGGGTGAGAGACCACCTTGGGACAAGGACTTGGCTACTGCCCAGGTCATTCTGAGGAGTTTCTTTGACAGGCTTCCCAAGTCACACATGTATCTGCCTCTTAGATAAAGAAATTAATGCAAAAATCCATAGGTGGCAGTGGAGATAGAAAAAAATTAAATACCTAGGAATTTGACTTAACTAAGGAAGTGAAAGATTTTGATGAAAATGACAGTACTCTCAAAAGAGATATTGAAGACGACATCAAAAAATGGAAAGACATTCCCTGTTCCTGGGTAGTTAAAACCAGATTGTCAAAATGGCCATATAATACAATATATGTAGATTTAATGCAATCCCTGTTGGGGGCTGATCAGGCCCTTGGATACTTGTTGGAGGGTTGATGAGGATGAAAGAAAGAACAGACGAAATTTTAAGATGCAGGAGGACCAGGAGGAGACAAGCCTCTAGGGGAAAAACTCACAAACCTTGACAGTCAACTCATTTTTATTAGCCAGGAAGAAGCACAGGAGGATGGGGTAATGTGTCATTTGTGACACAGTCCAAGGAGATTTTGAAAGGTAAGGAATGGGTGTACCTGAAAAGAGGTAAGGGTGAAAAAGGGGACAAGACCTTCTCCATACCCAGGTGACTGCACAGGTTAATGGGGAGCCAGCTTTCTTTCTATTGTCCTCAGCAGGTATTGTCTTGCTCTGAGAGTACTGTGCCTTTGAGTTTCCCACTACACAGTCAAGAGAACACGCAGTTGTCCATAAAATTTCCCATTCCCAAAGCAAGACAACACAGGCCTCCACACTGTGGGGTTTAGGTCATCATCTTAACCCTTACACAGGCCGATTCCAAACAAATCCCAATCAAAATACCAAAAGCATTATTCACAGAGCTTGAAAAAACAATCCTAAAATTCATTTGGAACCAGAGGAGACCCAGAATAGCAAAAGCAGTTCTGGGTAACAAGAGCAACACGGGAGGCATCACAATCCCAGATTTCAAGTTATACTCAAAGCTACAGTGATCAAAACAGCACAGCATTGGCACAAAAACAGACATATGATCAAGGGAACAGAACTGAGGGTGCAGAAATGACCCCAGGCACATTCAGTCATCTGATCTTTAACAAAGGGGCCAGAAATATATGCCCTAGAGAAGATATCTTCTTCAACAAACAGTTCTGGGACAGCTAACTACCCACATGCAAAAGATTGGTTGTAGACCCATATTTCTCACTATGTGCTAAAATCAAATAAAAATAGATGAAAGACCTAAGTATAAAAGCAGAAGTGCTGAGCTTGCTTGCTGATAATATAGGTAAAACTCTTGAAGACCTAAGTACAATCAGAACAACATCGAGATTCCCTTTTGTTATGGTTTGTGTTTAAATGCTAACCCCCGCCACCATGTCTCATGCAGTCATGGGCCTTTCCAAGGCAACTGAGTCTAGCATTTGTGATTGCTTTGCGGTCTAGCTCTGGGATTGGCAGTGTGAGAGAGCAGCACCTGCCCAGGGACAAGTAGCCAGGATACAGTATAAGGGAGGGAAAGAGGTGTGCTTTTCTCTTTTGCCCTTTTTTTTTTTTTTTTTTGCTCTTGTTGTGTCTAGTATTGCTGCTGCCCCTCAGCCATGCCACCCTGCCTTGGAGCCAGCTGATTATGAATTGAAACCTCCATGAACTGTGAGCTAAATAAACCTTTCCTTCCATCATTTTGAGTGTTGGGTATTTTTTCTTAGCAACAAGAGAGCAACGAGAGCCATTTTTTCATCAGAAACAAAACACAACAGATGTGGATGAGGTTATGGGGGGGGGGAAGGAACCTTCTACATTGTTGGTAGAAATGTAAACTCATGAAACCACTGTGGAAATCAGTATGGAAATCCCTCAGAGAACTAGATTCTGTTTGATCCAGCTGCTTCTGAGCATCTTCTCCAAAGAGAAGGACACTGTAGTGTAGTGATCCATGCATGTCCATGTTTATAGCAGCAAAACTCATATAATAGCTAAATCTTGGAAGCAGTCTATAAGCCCATCAAATGATGAATAATGACAATGTAGTGTATATATACAACACAGTACTAGTCAGCCATAAAGAAGGATATGTTTGAGTCATTTGTAGAACTATGTATGCACCTTGAGACTATAATGTTAAGTGAAGTAAATCAGAAACAGAAGGTTAAATATTGCATGGTTTCTCTTATATGAGAAACTCAAAGTATAATTTAAAGAGCAAAATAAAAGATTGATGATAGGAAACAGGTAGACAGACTTTGTAGAGACAGAAGGGGATCTAGGGATGGGTGGAGCCAGGAAGGAGATGTAGGGAAGGGGAAGTAAAAAGATCAAGATGGGATATATGTACCAATTCCCCAGGATGAATGTATTTATTATGTACTGCAAACATATACTAATTTAAAAAGTCGGCGGGAAGAAAACAGTGCATAATCATATGGTCTGTAGTTCACAGAGTGCACAAGGAGGTGATCACAAAGGCAGCGTACTCTGTAATTAGCTCCACGGTGTCTAGAAGGTGGCTAGTTGGCCGTGGAGCCTGAGAGGCCCAGGCAGGGCCCATGAGCACCTTGCTTGTCCAGGGGGCTCTGGAGGCAGTGGGAAGTGGGCTGTCCCAGAGCAGGTATGGTTTGCCATCTGGTTTCACAGAGAGCTCAGATGTATCTCTGAGGTTTGTGCCAATGGGTCCTCCAGGGCTCACTAATTCGCAGACCAGGCAGCCAATCCCCAGAGCTCTTCCCTATGAGCCTCGGCACATGCTGCCGCACCATGGCGGTGGAGCACAGGACTAAGATATGCAATGTCCTTTGTTTCACATAGAGGAAGGGACGTGGACATTTCTCTTCAAAATGTTACATTTCTGAAAATCTGATGTTTCTCCTGTTTAAATGACCTCAGAGCGAAGACATCATGCAGACTCCACTGAGATTTTCTCTGCCTAGCAATCCAAGCTAGCCCAGTGGACAGGTCAGGCTTTCAGATAACACTTGGATGTCAATCAGACCTGGGATTCTGATGGGGAAGGAAAACCTCCTACCAACACAGGTGGACCCGCCCAAAAGCAGCCTTGGGGGTCGGGGGGGGGTGGCCATAAAGAAGCAACCTGCCAGGGTCTGCATGTAGCCTGTCCCTGTACAGAGAAGTCAAGAGATGAGAGCTTTTCGGCCTCCTCTGTCCCAAGGCTATCTCTTGTCAGAGCAGGGAAACAGCTCAGAACCCAACCCCATGCCACCTGCCCAGACCAAGCATAGCTATCTGGGCACATGGAGTGCACTTATGCCAGGCTTTCTTCTAAGGGATAGTCCTCAGAGATCTGTTCTGGGATTTCACTCGTTCTAAAGCCCCTTGTAAGTGACTAACCAAAAAGGGTATGAGTCCATGTCCTGTTGCCAGTAATACCACATCACAGACCTGTGAGTTATGGAAAGAGATTTATTTTGGCTTACGGTTCTGGTCTAAGGTCAAGGGGGTGAATCTGGCAATGACCTTCTTGCTGGCAGAGTCCCAGGGTGGCACACAGCATCACTTGGCTGAAGACAGGGCATGTAACTGTGCTTTCATGTGCATGTGAGTCTTCCGGTCCCTCCCTCTTGACCTTCTGGAATCCTAGTCAGCTCCTGAGGTCCTCTGTCTACCTGTGGTGGGATTAAGTGTTCATCCTCTTGACATTTCACAGTGAGGATTAAATCCCAAACCTTGAATCCTGGGGACACTTGTCCCCAGCCACGCTTTGGCAGAGGGTCACTGGCTAGTGGCATCCATAGGCTGTTCCCAACCCTTCCTTTCCACCCAAACACTTGAAGTCTTACATATATATAAAGAGCAAAGTGAAAAGAAAAAAACAAACCCACCCACATAACAGGAATTTGGGACACTGGTGAGTAATATCTGAGGCCACAGGGGTATTTCTAGGGAACACACAGGGCTGTGGGCAGGTCCAGGCCTGGGCAGGAGAAGGTTCTTGCATGTCCCACAAGGCCCAGCATCTCTGGGGGCCCCTGTCTGGGAGAAGTCCTTGTGAGGCTGTCCAGCAGAACTGCTGTACCCATGCTGGACCAAGACCCTGGGATTTAGAACATGACTGGTTCCTGGGAGCATGAATGCAGCTTCCTGGGACATGGAGCCTGGGATAAGAGAGGGGAGGCAGTCGTATCCATGGCAGGAAAAGACCTCGCCTGCCTCCAACAGGGCCACTTGCCCAGGCCAGGCAGGAAGGCAGGGCACGCCCTCACTCCCATGGAATCTTTCCAGGATAAAGCTGTGCAATGCTGGAAATGCAACTGGGACTGGGCACATACTCCATCTTAGGTGTGGCCAAGAGTCTAGCAGCTGTGGTCTCAATTGTGACAAGGAAAACTGTCATCCTGTTGCTGAATGACACCATAGTGGGTGCCTTGAGTCTTTCAGTGACATACTGAGACCCAGCCAGTAGCCACAGCAGTGAAACAGGGACCATTAGGTATGTGGCAAGAGTACAAGTGACACACATATATCTGAAATGAACACATTTCCTCCAGAAAGTTGGGAATAATTTGGAAATTGGGACAGGGGCAATCTGAGGCCAGAGCTCAGTGACAAACCGGGAATATACTTAGCTAGAAAGGCCTGGGCTGAATATGGAAAAAAGCCCTGTGCCAGCAGAGCAGAGGGCTGGACTGAGAGGAGTGACCAAATGGCAAACAGATGGCCTCTTTCCAGTTAAGAAGACCCATTATTTATCAAAACAGTTCATAAACCTGCTAAGATGGCTCAAAAGCTTTTCTGGAGGAGCAATTGAACAGGAGAAACCACGAGGCCCATGGGAGAAGGAGGAAGAAAGAGGACCCCTCTCAGACACAGCTACATGTGAGGCTCTGTCACAAGAAAGCATAGTGACTCATTGGTGACATCAGTGGAAAAGCAGAGGTCATCTCAGAGGGAACCAGAACTATGCAATAATCTGTGTGTTCCTTTATAAATTATAGGACTAATACTACACATGATAATGAACAGAAAAAAGAGTATTCAAGCAGTGACATGCAATCAAGGAATAAACTACACAGGGCCAGGGGTTTAGTTTAGTGGCATAAGTGCCTGCTTGGCAAATGTGAGGTCATGAGTTCAATCCCTGGCACCAAAAGAAAAAAAAAAAGGAATAAATTACACAGTAGGTTAGATCCTCCCATATTCATCTTAGAAGATGATACATTCTAGGTAGTTTTGATTTAAAAAATCACACCATAAAAGAATAAAGTAATAAACCAGGTGTGGTGGCACATACCTGTAGTCTCAGCACTTGGGAGGCTGAGGTAGGAGGATTGTTGCGAGTCTGAGACCAGCTTGGGCTACAAAGTGAGCTCAAGGCCAGCCTGAACTGCATAGTGAGACACTGTCTCAAAAAAGGACAAAATAAATAAATAAATAAATAAATAAATAAATAAATAAAGTGATAGATAGAAATAAAGTGATAGAAGAAATGTCTTGATAAAAGACATTTTTAGGAAAATATGGAGGGAAGCATATCACATAGATTTGCATTGAGGTTGACATTGTAATGCAAGACAGCAGGAAAAATAAAGATGAAAAACAGAGCCAGAAGGTAGTTATAGAAACTGCATCGCAGAGGTGTCTGCCCTCTGTGAGATCCTTAGAAGTATTTTCATGTCAACTGAAAGTTGAGCAAAAGACATGAGAGATAAACATAAGAAAGATAAAAGTCAAAACATTGGAAAATGAGTCGATGATTAAATAATGCAAATATAAACAAGAAACTGTAAATGAATTTTAAAGGATCATAAGCATCATTGACAACAAAGCGTTTTCAAGTTCTGCAGTGGAGGTGGAGATGCGTCTGAACCTCCAGAGGCACTTATTACTGAAAGCAGCTGACATGGCCCCTCTGCGGCTGCTTCCTTTTCATGTCATTCCCTTCCTGGAAGCTACCACGAAGCCCATTAGGTGGAGCAAGGCCTCCTGGGGTACAGAGCTGGGTTGGGAAAGGAGATAGCAGTGAGGTCCGTAGCAGGAAAGACCAGATGCCTGTCTCTTAGGCATCTGGGCAGTATCAGAGCAGGAGCCACAGTGGCCCACAGCTGGATGTGGGAGCAGAGAGCTCACCGGGCAGCATGGGCCATCTGCATAGCAGTGCTGGTCATCTACAGAGGGTCAGAGGTTCCGGGGTGAGGGGGGTGAACACTTGGGAGCCAGGACTATGCTTGAAGGACTGTGGACCATTTTTCAGAGTTGGGAGGGCATCTACTCTAGCTTTGTATGCTGGAATTTGCAGGAGATGGCCAGGGGCCCGCCCAGTCCTTGGCAGCATTCTCTGAGACTCTTATCTGCCTTTCCTTGAGCCAGCCCAGAGCTGGCTTGAACCCAGCAACCTCATAGCTGTTTTGCACCCTGTTAGATGCCCGAGCTGGGCACATTTCCAGGGCCAGGTCACGGAGTTGAATGAGGATCTTGCATGGCTCTATGTGATCCTGGGGTCACATAGCCATGAGTGGATGGGTTACCCCATGTACTTTCCCCACTGTTCTCCTACGCTCAGTGGCCTTGTCACCCTTGGAAAAAGACCTTGCAGGAGGACACTTCAGAGTGTCCACTCTGGTTGCTGTGCCTGGGTAGGGGGGAGTTCTGGTCAGAAGGGCTTTAGGTTCAGAAAATGAAGCCCATGTGTGGGTGCCACAGAGGATGTTTGGGGGCTGCAGGGCCACCCGTGTCAGCAGTGCACTGAGGCTGGGATGGGGGGGGTCATATGATTCTAGCAAGAAGACTCAAAGTTGAGAAATTGTCTGGTGACTCATCAAGGGGCCTCAGCCACTCCACCAAGTACCACTTCCTGCCCTTGTCCAAAAGTATCCAGTGCCAGGCTGGCCTTACTTCCTCCGTGTTGATGGGGGGAAGGGAGACATGGGCTCCAGCAGATGTCTCCAGTCTGCTGGTGGCTATAGCTTGGGGTGCAGGCTTCTGCCAGCCCTTATCTGCCTACCTACCCTTCATGCAGGACCCAGGATACAGCTCTGGATTGGTTGTACTATGGCTCCCACTTTCCATCACTTATCCTTCTTAAGTTCTTACTCTTCCTTCCCCTCTGGGCAGCTTTTAAGCCTTGGACCTTGGCTGACCTTCTGCTAACCTCACTGTGGCAGTGGTTTTGAAAACTCGTATTAGTGTATTCACAACCAGATGGGGAAATGCCTGTGGTCTGTGATGTGCTCTATGTGCCATTCTATATATGGGGCTCCAATTCCATTACCTCACTGGTCCCCATGGTAGGCTGGGGGTAGGTTGGGGCAGTACCTACACTGTGCAGATGGGTGAGCTGAGGTTCCAGGGGCTCTGGTGGCATGCTCAGCCCCATGGAGGTAGCTGTAGCACCTCCACTGCCTCCAGCATCCTTCACCTCACCAGTTTACTGACCCTGCTTCTCCCTTTCCCATTTTTATTGTGTGTGTATTTATTTTAGTCAAACAACATCTTGAGCTGCAGCTCACATACTGAACATGCGGCCCTCTAAAAGGTTCTAACCCAGCTTCGCCACCAGCACCATCAGAAACCAGTCCTCCAGCCGGGGATCCTTCATTTCACACATTAAGTTCCACTCACTGAGCAGTAGGGCGTCCAGTGGCAACCCTTCTTGTGGGTCCCAAGACACTCTGCTGCTGCTAGCATCTTCTGCAGTGCCATGCTGCTTTGTGCTTCACTGTGGGTCCTTCTGGACTGTCGCACACTCCCTAAGCTGGCAGAGAATTGGCATGTAGGGACAGGAATGGGTTAGCGCTTTCCCCAGGATGGTGTGGGCCATGTGGCAT
Source organism: Hydrochoerus hydrochaeris (assembly GCA_004027455.1). NCBI lineage: Eukaryota > Metazoa > Chordata > Mammalia > Rodentia > Hydrochaeridae > Hydrochoerus > Hydrochoerus hydrochaeris. The sequence continues at coordinate 75,275 of PVLA01000523.1, read as the reverse complement.
CTCCTGCAGTCTGGTCCTGCAGCCTCTCTGGAGGGGTCACAGAGTTGCGCCGCTGCCTGATGTGGCTCCAGTGGTCACTGGTGTTCACAGCCTGCCCTTCTTGAGATGAGTCTTTTCCATGGTCAGTGGCCTCAGGCCTGAGTCTCTAAGGGTGGCAAGTGTCCCTATCCTGGGAAACCTAGTTACATGGTAGCTGCTCTGAGGTGCCAATCTGGTCTGTGTCCAGTTTGCTTGTGTGAGATAGCCCCTCTGTAGGAGGCTCTGACCTGACAAATAGTGGTTCACATGTGTCTGCTAGGTGAGACTCAGAGGAGGCTGCTCAGCAAGCGCCTGGAGTGACAGCAGCCTGGAGTGACAGGGCATCTCCCGGATCCAGAGAGGAAGGGCAGCTCACTTTGTTTCCTGACACACACATAACTCAACCAGCAGGGGAAGAAAAGGGAGCTGTGGGGACCATGGTTTACTGGGTCCTGGTGCTACCTGGGCAGGTGCCCGTGGGCAGCTCTAGGTAGAGGGTGAGAGCTGGGGTTCGGTGTGAAGGAGAGGAGTCACTGTGGTGTCCACACAGCTCCCGAGGGTGTGGGGACCGTGGGGCCAGTGCACAGGGTGCCTTCGGCTGAGTCACATATGAGGTCACCAGGAGGTGAGGAATGGGCAGATGCTGGTGCAGACCACCTCGAGGAGTCAGGCGGAGACACAGAATGGGAAATGGGTCTGACGGCTGATCCTGGGCTCTTGGTGAGTTCAGGGGCAGCCTGAGCTGCCAGAATTCTCCCCAAAGACCCAGACGTGTCAGTGCCCCTGGTGGGAGCCTCTGGAGGAGGCGTCAGACTGTGAGCTCTTTAAAGCCTGCGGTGTGAAATTGCTGCATGCAAATAATCTGCAAGCAGCTGCCTAGAATAACCTCTATGTTGGACAGTGCGCGTTGAAGTCATTATCCAGGATTTTATAGGCCATTTCTTGGCTGAGCCCCAGTAGGGCTTACAGCTTGGTAGAGAGGCAACATCACATTTTATGCATGACAGATGGCTTTTATCACACCTTTATGGTCTTCATGGTGACGGGACCTTGATGCCCGCAGGCAGAAACCTGAGTGGATTTGGGCAGAGCAGCTTCTCTGGCATGAAACAGGGACCTGTTCTGGGAGCAGGGTCCCTGTTGTGGGAACCCTGATGCAGGCTTGCCATGGTGTCCCTGCTGTGCCTGATGGAGGGCCCCCTGTCCCAGCTTCTCCTGTCCCTTCTCCTCGGCTCTGTGGTGTCTGCATGGATTTCCATGCTAAACTTTGCTCTTCTTATCAGGCCCTGTCTGCCTTCTAGGCTGCCAAGCCAGGGCCCTGCGGCTAGGTGAAGGTGTAAGTTTTGGTCAGCACATGTCCAGCAGGACCCTTGCCGCTTTCTCCTTGGCAACTCCCACTGTTCAGAGCTCAGGTTGGCCTCAGCCCTGCCCTCATCACATTACAGTGTACAAATAAACAGATTTACTGCTCAGTCTGAAGAAGTCACTGCATTTGGTGGAGACAATGATTCACGTTTTAAAAATCAGAAATGTTCAGAACCACTTAAAGAAAACATGGGAACAAGACTGTCCAGCTTGTTTAGGAGACATGAGAGGACCTCAGGAAGAGGGAAAAGGGCAGCATGGGGAGGACAGTCACCCAGGCAGGGGACAGGGACAGGATAAGCTACGGAGAAGAGGCAGGAGCCTTGCTAGGCACCAGCTGCGGCGGTGCAGCAGTGGTGGTGGGCACAGCCAGAGGGAGATGCCAAGGTGAAGGGAAGTATGGGGACTCATGGGGATGGGAGGGGGTCAGGGAGATGGGCATAGGGTTGGGAGATGGGGAGGAGGTCAGGGGTTGGGAAGGGTTCCTGGGAGAAGCATAGAGGGACAGGAAAATGGACAAAGATTAGTGGTGGTGGAGGGGGCAGGGTTACCGTCAGTAAGGAGTGGGGTAGGTGGATGGCTAAGGTGGGGTGGGGAGAGGTTCATGGAGAAGAGGAGGGGCAGGGAGAAATGGGTGGAAGGTTAAGAGGATAGGGAGGGACCGGGGAGACAGAGGGGTAGGGGAGGAACAAGGAGTGAGGAGGGAATGCGGAAGGGGCCGGGAAGATGCCTGTGCCTCCCCCCTGCCGCAGTACTTTTAGTGGCTCCATAGTCTCATGGGCAGCATGGACCCCAGAGAGAGGGGTTCCTAAGACCCCCCATCTGGGCCTCCCTAGGCTGCCCATGGTTTGGTGACCTCTCTCCCTGACCCCAGAGTAGAAACTGCTCCAGTGTCAAGACCAGGGCTCCCACAGAAGCACCATATGTGTGTGTTGGGAGGTTATTCAAGTAGACCCTGGGCCATGGACCCTGGACAGAACTGTGATCCCGAGTTGTTTTTCTTGTTACTCAGATGACTCAAGGGGCCTTGGTGGCTCCCTGGGACAAGCCATTAAAACTTACTCCTTCAGCCCACAGTGACCTTGCTGGAGTCCTGCAAGTCTACAGACAGGTGCAGGTGAGACCAGGCATGGGTTCGATGGACAGTCACTTCCTGGTAGGGGAAAGGGTGCGTTCAAGTGTCTGTGATTGTGCACTGGATGTGTTTGAGACTGTGAGTGTGCTATGTGCATGTGTACACATGTGTGAATTTACACTTGCATGCGCACTGTGTGTGGTGGGTCACCTGCAGACCTGGGGTGTGGTTGCTGTAGCGGAGACAGTCAGTTATCACTTTCCATAGCAGGTGTTGGGCCTGTGGTAGAATCCCCTGGGGCCAGCAGCCCTGTTCTCCCTGGGCAAGTGCCCCGGCTTTGCTTAGGTACAATTCTAGGCAGATGGGCCCTGAACTTGGCGGCTGATGTGTGGCTGTGGACATCACATACCTAGTGCAGCGTACATGAGTGAGAGATGAGACAGAAGGGACATAGCAGGCCCTGCTCTCCATCACTGGCATCCATGCTTTGGAGGCCTGCCAGGTGCTGGGTGTTTCTCTAGGAGCAGGAGAGATTCCAGTGATCTCTAGGGCTTTTGCTCTGATAGTGCATGGGAAGAATGGGTTACTGAAGGCAACTTGCGCAGCTAGTGGGTCTCTGAGGCTGTGAAGCTGAGAGCAACAGTGGCCAGTGGCTGGGGAGAAGATTACGTTACATGGCAGCACAGCCAGCATGCAGCAGTGTGAAAGCCACCAGGTGAGGACAGTGGCATTGTGGTTTGGTGTGCAGGCCAAGGCTGGGCACCAGGGGCTGGGTCCTAACACTAGAAGCCAGAGCATGAGCGAGGGCGTGGGTGTTTCCCTTGCCGGGCCTTTCAGGGGGAGGTTGGGAGAGCTGAAGCAGAACGGGCGGGGTTAGTTGTGGCAGAGGTGGGCATTTCCCAGGAGGAGCTGAAAAGGATGGTAACAATGGGACGGCATGCAGAGAGAGAACTGTCTCGGGGCCAGCATCCTGTGTCACTTCTACACATGCCTGAGTTGACCCTCAAGATGTCCACCTTCAACCTGGGGGACCCTGACCCACCACCACTGGCACCTTCCTGTGCTGGTCAAGTAGCTCTTTCTAGCCTCCTTCGTGACACTGCTGTGCAAAAGGGCATCATTGCAGAAGCCTTTGTCTTCCTTTGTCTCCATCTCTCCCCACATTATTCCTCTCCTTGGTTCCTTCCCTCAATCTAGTGTTTGCATCAAGTATTGTTTGAGCGCTACCTGTGTCCTAAAGCTAAGCCCTGTATGCAAATATCACCTTGGACTCTGCTGCCACTGCTGGTCTTTGATGAGAATACACCATTAAAGTGTGTTTCCTGATGAGACAGAGGCAGTGAGTGGGAAAGAAATGAGGCCAGAAGGGTTGGCCAAGGCCCATGCCAGCGCATGCCCTCAGCTGCCCAAGGTCCTCCAGGAAGTAAGTGGTCCCAAGCAGGACCCCTTGGTTGTAGTTCCCATGACAACCCTTCTGGTGCTGAGCTTGGTTCCCACTGACTGTGGAGTAAATGAATAAATGAGTGAATGAATGAATGAATGAATGACATCGATTGCAGCTGCTCCTTCCTCAGCACCAAAGGCAGGAATATCTAGAAAAGGGTATTGGACACTGTCATCCAGTTGGCTGGAGGGGGCAGAAATAACTTGCTTTTCTCTCAGCGCTGCTCCTGGGCTTTGAACTGGGATAGAGCCTGTCATAGGCAAGGAGCTGCGTCTGCCCAGAGAAAGGGTGGACTTCTCTGTTTCCCTATTTCCTAGTCACATGGCTGGTGGTGCCTAAGCTGCTGAGCTGTGCCAACTCCAGTTCCATCAGCAAAATGGGGACAGGTCACTCACCCACCAAGTGGCATCCCAAGATCTAATGTCATACTATATCTCGATTGTATGGCAGTTGGCTTGGGCCATTGGGCAACTCTGTGACTTGGGGGCAGCATAGTCAGCTATTTGTGGAGTGAGATGAGTTCAGAGGCTGTGCTGAGCTTGGGAGGATGGGGTGGAGTCGCACTTGGCCTCTGTATGCTCCCTACCTCTTGCAGTCCAGGACCAGGCAATGCCAACTCCAGCCTGCCTCATGCCTGCCTTCCAGTACATGGGCTCTGGTCACACCCCAAGAAGGCTGTGAGTGCCTTGAGGAGCAGACCCTATGCCAGGCCACCAGGCAGGTTCAGGAATGCTCTCCCAAATGCCTTGAGCTGAAGGAAGAAGATAGAGAGGCAGGATAACTCAGACCTCCTGCCTTCTCCTTGGAAGTCACAGATCTCAGGTGAGAGATGCTTTCCAGTACATGGATGGAAGAAACAAAGGGAGAGAGGGACTGAGCCCTAGCTTCCAAGGCACCCAACGTGTGAGCATCAGCTCACTCTCTGGCCTGACTCACCACTCACCATAAGACCCAGCACCTAACACATACAGGTCTCTACTTAGGGTCCTTTCCTTCCATGTGTTCACATGGCTTGGGATACAAGGCAACTTGCTGGCTTCCTCTCGCTGTGACCCTCTGCCATGAACCCAGCACTGTCTTCCTTCTCTGTACTTTACTTGTCCCTAACCACACAGGCAGAGCTTGCATGGCCCTTGGCCAGGCCTGGCCAAATCATGGGCCACGTAGGGCGTCTGCAGCAGGTGTGACCTGTACCTTGTTCCTTTGTGCCATGTGACCATTGAGTAACTGGTAGTCTTTTCTATCTCTGGTTCCTCACCTACAACCCCCCAGCTGGAAGTGGCAGTGAAGACTCCCTTCCCAGGAGGTTGGTGGAGGAGGTGATGCATCTAGGGCAGGGAGTGTGTGCTCCCCACTTTTAGCTGCTGTTACGGTGTGTGAATGGTGTGTTCCATTCTGAGGACCCTTGATCCACTTGTCCTGGGGAACAATGTGTGAGCAGATGGGAGTTTGGCCCACCAGGGCATCTTCTGGACATGGGCAAGACCATGGCTGCTGACCCACTCCTGTGCTCTGGCCTAGGATCCCAAGGGGCATCTGGGCTGGGCTTCTGGTGAACTCTGGGCTTCCGCTTTCACCCTCCCTTGTCTCTTTGCCTCCGCCTTCTCAGCTCCAAACCCGCTGACCACAGCCTCTTGCTGGGATGGGGCGGGAAAGTGCTGAGGTTGAGCAGCTTTGTGAGGCCTGTTCCTGTCTGGGCAAGTTTGTGCCTCCCTGAGGTGGCTTCTGATACCGAATGCATCTCCTGTGTAGCTGTGGCTCTCCTGGGCTCATAGCCCATAGCCCACCTGCTCCAGGCATAGGAAGGCCCTCTCCCTGTGTGCTGCAGGAGCCAGCTCTCCTCTGTCCTGGTCACAATGTCATGTCAGCACTGCCGTCCCATCATGCCCATGGTGCGTGCTCTGTGAGACCCTCGTTCCCATCTGTGCTTGGGTCCCAGAAGTTCCTGCTTCTGTGGTAAACACAGAGGACTTCTCTCTGGTCAGTCAGCCCCTGAAGGGCTTCTCATCCCCTGGCATCCCCTCTGAATTCCCTGCTCCATCTCTGGTGACAAAGCTCACCTATCCTTCACTAGAGCTGATCACACAATCTGCCCCCCATCTTACCCTCTGCTTTCATGTGCTCCCAGCCCCCAGGCACAGGATGAAGCTCCTGGTGCCAAGGCATTTTAGGGCTCTGTTACCTCTCCCCAGTGGTTAGTGTCTATCTTTTTTCTGACTGCCCCAGAGCCAGGTAGACAGGTGCCTGCATGTGTGTGTGTGTGTGTGTGTCCATCTGTCTGTCTGGGTGGTTGCAGGTGTCACATCCACTGAGGAGACAGCCGGGCAGCCATCCCCACTGTAAAGGAGACAGGCTGGCCAGGTGCGTTCTCCCCTCGCTCTGTCACTCTCCCTCCTTCTCTCCTCCCACCCCCTCTTCCTTCTTCCTCTCCTTCTCATTCCCTCCCTCCTCCCTTTCTTCTTTTTCTCCTTCTCTCCCTCTCCATCTCCCTTCCCCTTTAGCTCTCTTCCTTTCTCTCTCTCTCTCTTTCTCTCTCTCTCTCTCTCTCTCTCTCTCTCTCTCTCTCTCTCTGTCTGTCTCTCTCTAGTAGACAGTCCCCATCTAGCACCTGGTCAAACCCATGGCCATTTGGGGTTCTTTACCTATGTTGCATTTTGCGCCCTATTGAAGATAAGAATCTGTTTCCAAGTTCATTGCAGTAAAGCTACTGTGAATTTTGTAACAGACAAAACATGTATTTTTTCCAAGGGTGACTCAAACGCTGTAAGGTTTGTGCACAAGGCAATTCTAAAAGTGGATGGTAATTGTTGGTTCTGCTTCCTGCAATGATTTTGAAAGATCATGCCCCACTCACTCCCTCTCCCCAAACAACTGTGAAATCTGCACAAAATGCAAAAAAGAACCCCAGAAGGTATTGGACCGTGGATAACAGCAGATAGATTCTCAGTGAGGGAGCTACAAGGAGTGACCCTTAGGTTTCTGTGGCTTTCACTTGGGGCTGGGTACGGTTGGGGTAGTGTGCAAGCAGACGGGGCCCTCCGGGGAAACCACAGCCTTCATGGTCTGGAGCAGGGAAACTGAAGATGGGAGGCTGCGGTCACCCAAGAAAGTGTCAGCTTTCAGAAAGGAAGGAAGAAGAGGAACCTTCAAACTATCCACCCAGCCTTCTGACTTCCTGCACTCCAAGCGCATGGGGACTGGAGGCTGCTGGTCCCAGGCAGACGATCTGAGTTTAGGCTGGAGTTGGTGTGGAACCAAAATCACACCTGCTACTATAACAAAAACCTCAGTCATTGGTGAAAAACAGAGGAGTCCAGAATTCCTGCAATGTTACAGTTATGGATCCAAAACTACTCAACATGTGGAAACCAAGCAAGGAGCACATACTCTTAGGGGGAGAGAGTCAGTAGATGGATCCCATGAGGACCCGGATGTTGCAACTAGAAGATAAGGAATTTTACTTCTTGTACCATGAAGCCTGGTCACCATGTACTCAAACATTTGTGTTATACCCACTTTGTTACCTGGCCCTTTCAGAACTACAACATGACCTTATTTATGGCTGGTCATATTCATTGTTTTGAAATCTACTTCATTGAGTATGAATATACACTCTGGCTTTCATTTCACTAGAGTTAGCATGATCTATCTTTTCCATTCCCTTTTGAGAATTTATACTTAAAGTGGGTTTGGGGTAGACAGTATTCAGTTGGGTTTCATTTTCTTATTAAATCTGACAAACTGCCTTTTAATTAGACTGTTTCACTGGCCAGTTTTCATCTAACATTACTACTGTAGATCATGGCTGGAATTTAGTCTCTCACCTTGCTACTATTTTTAAACTTGTCCCACCTACTTTCAGTTCTGTTCCTTCCAGTCAATCTTCTTTTAGATTTTATTTTTTTGATAGAGGTATCAGGGATCAAACTCATGACCTCATGTTTGCCAGGCAGGTGCTTACGCTGCTGAGCTATATCCCCTGCCCCCAATCTTCTTTTAGATTGCTTGAATATTTTTTGTGATACCATTTGGTCACCTTCGCTGGCTTACTCCCTGTGACTCTTAGCTGTGTATGCCTGCATGAGCCTGTACTTTAGGCTTTATGATATGCATCTCTATCTTATCACAGTGTATTTAAATAATATTGTTCCACTTCATGACAGTTTAACAACCTTACAATAGTTCACTCCCCACACCTGCCCTTTATGTTATCGCTGGCACATATTTACTTCTGTATCTATTACACAGCCGGCACAGTGTGGTCTTCGTTCTTTTGGTCATATCAGGCTTTCATATGGTTTTATTTTCCTACTTGGAGGATTTTCTTTAACATGGCTTTGTGCTGGTTTGCTGGTCTCATGACCATTTTGGCTTATGTTTGAGAGAGCTGATATTTTACCTTGTTTGTCCTTTGTTTCCAGTATAGATTCACGGATTAACAGTTTACTTTTTCTTTCAGTACTTTACAAACTTTTGTTTTACTCTCCTCTGGCTGGCTTACTTCATCTCCAACAGGGGTCTCAGGTCACCCTCATCACTGTTCTCCTGTGCTTGATGAACAAAGCATATAGTTTTTTTTGTTCCTGTGGATTTGCCTCTAGGATTTTGATAGGGATTACACTGAACCTGTAGATCACTGTGGGCAGCACGGGCATTTTGACAATGGTAAATTTTTTGATCTATGAACATAGGATGTATTTCTATTTATATCTTCTTTAATTTTTTTCAACAATTTTTTAGACTTTGGATATGCAAGACTTTTGTCTCCTTAGTTAAGTTTATGGCAAGGTATTTTATTTTTTGCTGCTATCTCAAATACTGTTTTCATAATTTTCCATTCAGATTACTCATTGTTGGTGGATAGTAAGGTAAACTATTTTTATGTTCTGATTTTGTATTATGCTATTTTAATGAGTTTATTTGTTCTAATAAATTTTTCATCCTAATTGTTTTTAATCCTAATAATTAGGATTTTCTACTATGATTTCTTGTCATTTGAGAACAGACATAATTTAAATTTTTCTTTTCCAACTAGAATGCTTTTTATTTGTATTTACATAATTTCTCTGGCTGTGGCTTCTAATACTATGCTAAGTAAATTTATGCAAAAGGGCAGACTTTCTTTTTTCTTTGTCTTAAAGGGAAAGCTTTCTGTCCTTCAGGGTCGGCTGTGGTGTAGGCGGTAGCTTTTCATGTATCATCTTTATTATGTTGAACTTCCTTTGATTCTTGATTGAGTGTTTTTATCATAAAAGGTTGTTCAATTGTAGTAAATACTTCCCCTGCAACCATCGAGAATATCACCTGGCTTCTGTCCTAATGAAGGATTGTGATGTTACCATGAGATATTTCATTGACTGACTTTTATATGTCAAATTATCCTCTCGTCTCGCTCAGCTATGGTGTGTGATTCTTCAACAGTTCGCTGTTGAATTCCATTTGCTTGTGTTTTTGTTAAAATTTTGGCATCAATATTCATCAGGTAAATTGGTCTTTAGTTTTCTTTTCTTGGAGTATCATTTCCTGGCCTTGGTATCTGGATACTGCTGGCCTCTTGTAATGAGTTTGGAAAGGTTCCCTTCTCAGTTTTCAAGAAGAGTTTGAGGAGAATTGCTGTTAAGTCTCTAAATGTTTCGTGGAATTTCTCCAGTGAAGGCACCTGCTCTGGGCTTTTGTGTTTTGGGGTTTTTGATTACTAATTCTACCACCTTACTATTTACCTGTTTTTTCAGATTTGTCATTTTCTCCTGCTTCAGTCTTTGCAGGTTTTTTATTTCCTGGAATCTGTCTCTTTGTTCTAGGTTATCTAACTGCTGGCATTTAACTGCTCACGGCATTCTGTTATGACCTTTCTTGGTTCTGTGGCATTGGTTACAATGTCCCCTCTTTAACTCCTAATTTTACTTGAGTTTTCTCTCTCTTTTTTTTTCTTAATCTAAGGGTTTTTGAACTTCATCAATCTTTTTAAAAACTCCACTCCTATCTTTGTTGATTTTCCCCCCATCCTTCTAGTCTATTCTTTATTAAAATGTTTCTACGCTAACTTTTTTTTTCTTCCATTAACTTTGGGTGAGTATCTTCCCCTCTTTTTCTATTTCCTTGGCATGTAGTTAGGTTGTTCATCTGAGCTCCCATCTCCTTTTTCAATGTGAGTGTCATCTATAAAGTACCTTAATTCTTAGCACTGTTCTCATGGCATCCCCTGGATTTTGGTATTTTGCATTTTTATTTTCATTTGCCTCAAGACATTCTCTAATTTCCCTCATGGTAGCTTCTTTGACCCATGTGTTTAAGAATATGTCCACAAATTTGTGAATTTTCTAGTTTTCCTCCTATTTTTTTTTTTAGTTTCATCCTATTGTGTTCAGAAAGGAAGCTTTGTGTGAATTCAATCTTAAATATGTTAAGCCTTGTTTTGTGACTGATGGCCCTGGGCCCTAGGAAGCACAGGTGACCACCTGCTGTCGGTGGCCTGCTGGATGCACTTGGTCTGTAGTGTTGTCCACTTCTGTCTTTTGTATCTGTTGTCAAAAGTGGGCATCCAAGTCTCCTGCTATTATTATGTTGCTGTCTGTTTTTCTCTGTGGTCCTCTCAATGTCTGCTTTATCTGTTTGGAAACTTGGGGATGACAGGTATACATGCTTTTATTTTTGGTTTGTTGTTTTGAAACAGGGTCTTGCAATGTAGTTCAGGCTGGACATAAACTCACCATGGAGCCCAGGCTGGCCTTGATCTCGTTATGACCCTCCTGCCTAAGCCCCAATCAAGGTCTGGGATTATAGGCATGTGCCACCAGGCCTGGTGTGTCTCTCTTGTGACAGTTTTTGACATGAAGTCTATTTTTTTAGCCAGCAGTTTAGCAGGTGCTGTTGTTTTTCTGTTGCTATTTGCACGGAATATCTTTTTCTACCATTTTACTTTCAGCCTAGGTGTGCCATTAGATCTAAAGTAAGTCTCTTGTAAACAAAATATAGTGAGATCTTTTTTTTTTTAATCCATTCAGTCAATCTGTGCTTTTTTGATCAGGGAGTTTTACTCATGTACATTTAAATTACTGATAGGGAGGACTTACTATTGCTTTTTATTAATTGTGTTCTGTACTATAGCTGTCTTGTGCAGCGCCCTTTTCTGTCCATGCCGCATCCTAGTCCATCCACGCCTTGTGACAATCGCTTCTCCAGGAAAAGGACACCGCATGTGGGAATTGGGCGCGGGGATCTTGGAATGTTTTGTACTGATAATTGTAATTTGTGTAGTTCACACGTGTATGTTTTTATGTAATGCTCAATATGGAGTCGAGGGTGGAGACTCCAGGGGGGTTGCTGGAGGCCCTCTAGATAACCCCTTTGTGAGGACTGGTTGTGGGGTTTTGCCTTCTGTAAATAATGTGAGAGAGTTTATGCGGGAGCTTTGGGTGAAAGAGCTCATGGAGGAGGATTTACAAAATTCCTGTGAGACAACTGCCCTGAGACACTGGACAGGCAGCCAGAGACAGGCAACTAGGACACATATGTTATGCCACCAGCCGCCTAAGACAGGCACAGGACCAATTGCTGTCCTGCAGGCCCATGACGGGTAAGGCCTGGTTGGGTTCATATGAAAAGTCCTTGACCTAAGACAGGCGCTGTCCTCACAGGGACTGTCACTCCCATAAGTGATAAAGGAAACAATGTAGGGAGCGGCATGATAGTCTCACACATCTCTTCCTCCTGCAGGCATCCAGGTGCATCGGCTTACATTTCCCAAGCTAACTAAGTAACAAGGTTGAGATGTTAATTGATACCTATTGCCCTGAGCCTGGGGCGCTTCCTGCTTGGAGTTGAGGTCAATTAAAACCTATTGTTTAGGATTGTCCCTGCCTGGCCCTAAGCCTGGGGCGCTTCCTGCTTGGGGCTGGGGGTTGCTGCCAAGGTTAGCAAATATATATTCCAGCTTCTAAAAAATAAAAGGGGATTCAGATTCA